>LPNX011020535.1:462-34800 GCA_001517045.1 Pseudotsuga menziesii | reverse complement strand
ATATATATATATATATATATATATATATGAATTCATACATGCACATACAATGTATATAAGTTTATGAATTAATTACAAAATTATATTTACATTCTAAACAATTTAACATATATATATGTGAACTATAACACTATGAAATTGAATATATTATGCAATATGAAATTATATGAATGTATGAATATGAAATTATATAAACTAGATCACTAGGAAAATACAATTATATATATGAATATGAAATTGCATAACTTAAATAAATTGTACCAATATTGTTAGCAATGGCATTTAATTCTCCAATTATAGGTTGATTTGCAACTTCTTCTCCTCTCAAGATTGCTCTTTTTTTCCTCTTTCTTTCTCTATCTTTCTCTCTTATTTCTTCGATGTTGCTTTGATTCCTAGAAGATATTTTACTTCAACGCTTCTTGCTTCCCATTGTGATCAAGATCAACTATCCAAATCCATACCTACAACAATATCTAAATTCAATACACAATGATAAATTTGCATTAGATGACAAGCATTGTTTCAAATAGGTTAGTCAATTGTGAAAGATAAAATTAGTAACATGTTTATGTTAGTTTTGTACCAAGGGAAGTGTTCCCCTAGTGACTTTTTCCTTAGTCACTTAGAGAAGGGACATCGAGCGACCCTTCCATTAAATGACTTAAATAAAAGCATTTAATTTGACTTTAGAGCATTAAAATCACTTTTTGATAAATTTAAGTGGGTGAGTGAAATTAATATTTTAGAAATAAAATATGAGCATTTAATTTCAGCCCTTGATCTAATCTAATCTCCACCGCTAGATTAGACTCACCCTAGGGTTTTCTCAAAAAGGCATGGGAAAGACATTTTGCCTCACTTTTACAGGTTGAAGTGAGAAGAGAGAGCTGAGAGAAAGAAGAGAGAAAGTTTCCATTTTTCCTAAGCAAGAGGAAAAATTTTGCAGCATGGAAATCAAGGGAAAGGACAGCAGCAAAGAGGGCATGGAAATCGAGGAGAAGACAATAGCATTTATTGCTGGTCCGTATGGTACGGTTTTCGAGGCAACAGGCATGATTTTCGAGGTAGATTTTTTGACACAATTTTCGAGAAAAAAATATTGGGCACGGATTTCGAGGTCCATACCGTCCATGCAGCTTGTCCATACAGTCTGTACAGTGGCATGAAAATTGATGCAGAAAACATAAAAAAATCAGAGTTTGATTTTTGCTGCTCGACACATAAATCGAGACAGAAATTTATCTTCCGGGTTGAGATAAGTTGGTTTGATATTTTTTGTGTATAGCTGTAAATGATCAACTTCTCCTAGAAAATAAAAATACTCTCTCTCTGACTGTTTTTCCCCTAGTGGGTTTTTCTAGGGCCATTGGCCAAAAATCCTAGTGTTTCGTGTGATTAAATGGTGTGCTGATTTTTATTTCCTGTCACTGAAAAGATTGTTTAAAGCAGTGTTTTAAGTCGGAAAATTTTTGTTTATTTCCAGCACTTTATTTTTCTGAGAATGTCATAAATAGTGATATAAATTTTACTTGAAACCAATGGCTGAAAACTAGTGAAAAATCTACATGGTATCAGACCAGGTTGTGGCAGAAAATTAAATTTTAGCAGTGAAACAGTCATTTCTAGAATTCATAAAAACCTTTGTGACAGTAGTACATTTTGTTGAAACTTGTTCTTTGAGCAAATGACTTCCATGGGGTTAAGAACTGAGGATAGGTTGGATGGGGCAGCAAACTTTGTCTCATGGAAAGCCCAGATTTTACTTGTGCTGAGGGAGAATGAGTTGTGGGAGGAAGTAGTTAAAAACACTACAACAAATCCCATTACTATTCCTCCTTCTACTAATGCAGTATTACTTGCAACCTTTAATAAGAAGGATATTAAAGCCATGAGGATAATCTTAGATGATGTTAAAGACCATGTTATTCCTCACATTTCAGCGAATGATCATGCACATGAAATGTGGACTGCTTTAACCGGTTTGTTTGATAGTACTAATGAAAACAGGAAGATGGTACTTAGAGAGAAGCTGAAGAACATCAAGATGGTCAAAGGAGAGGCATGTATGACTTGTCTTGCTAGGATCTCTCAGGTGAGAGATGAGCTTGCAGCTGTTGGGGTGGCCATTGATGCTACTGAGTTAGTGCAGACAGCCCTGAATGGGGTGACTGCACCTTGTGCTGTGTTTGTTCAGGGGTTGGTGGCAAGAGAGAACTTACCATCTTGGGACAAAGTATGTGATGACTTTGCTCAGGAGGAGACTTTCAGTCGCAACATGCTTTAGCACATAGCAGCAGTGGTGAGCTGTGTGAGATTTGGAATAGGAGGATGGCTCACTTGCATCATCCAGCCTTGGGGTTTTTGAGGCACATGGTGACAAGTTTACCGGAGTTCAGCACAGGGCAGAGTGATGTGTGCAGGGGGTGTGCCTTGGGAAATTACACCAAGACTGATTTTCTGAGCAGTGATAGCAGGTCAGCTGGTACTCTTGACTTGATATATTCATACTTATGAGGACCTATGTCTTCTGTGTCCTTGAGAGGATATGAGTATTATGTGACATTCATTGATGACCATTCCAGGAAGACCTGGATCTACTTTCTGAAGAGCAAGAAGTCTGAGGAAGTCTTGTAGAGGTTTCAAAAGTTCAAAGCTCTTGTGGAGAACCAAACAAGGAGGAAGATCCAAGTCTTGAGATCGGATAATGGGGGTGAGTATACCTCCAAGGAGTTTGATGGATTTTACAGATAGGAGGGGATCAGGAGGCAGTTGACAGTTTCATATACTCTAGAGTAGAATGGAGTAGCAGAGAGGAAGAATAGGTCCATTGTTGAGGCTGAGGCTTGTAGCACCATTGTATACCTTCATTGGGTTGAGGTTTGCAACAATGATGTATACCTTCAGAACAGGAGTCCCCATTGGGCAGTGGGGAATATGACACCTGAGGAGTGCTTTTTAGGCAAGAAGCCTAAAGTTGGCCATTTTCGTATATTTAGTAGTCTTACTTATTCTCATGTCCCTTCAGAGAAGAGGACAAAGTTGGAGCCCACTACAGAGAAGGGCATCTTTATGGGTTATGATGAGACTACGAAGGCTTTCCGCATTTATCTTCCCTCTCAGAGGAAAGTGGTGGTGAGGAGGGATGTGAAGTTTGAGGAGGAGCGAGCCTTCAGGAGGTCAAGAGAGTTAGAGCAGGGAGAGCAGTAGGTCCCTGCACCTCAAGTTGTGGCACAGGTTCCATCTACGCAGCAGTCAGGGTCACAAGTTTCTGGGGTTACAAGAACATAGAGTGTTGGCATAGGTTCACCAAGTTCAGTGGTTAGGACAGCAAGGTCTTCGGGGACAGGTTATGGGTCTACCATTACAGGGGATCAGGATCAAGATCGAGATCAGGATTACAAGGTACACTTGGTGTTAGCACACCAGCTTCAGGTTCATAGGTGACTAGGGCTTCTAGCTCTGGTAGTTCTTCAAATGAGGACAGGCCAGTGTGGGAAGAACATTCAGGGAAAAAGAAGCCTAAGTGGCTTCGGGAGACCTTGAAGGATGCCTTAAAGGCTGGGACACCCAATGACAAGGTGAGAGCCATCAATATTCCTGATATATTGGGCATGGTGTTGGTGGCTTGTACACGAGATTCTAGGCCTTCTACTTTTAAGGAGGCCTCCCAACATTCGGTATGGAGAGATGCCATGATGGATGAGTACCATTCCATCATGAAGAATGATGTATGGGAGATTGTTTCGAGACTGGAGGGGAAGTCAGTGGTGAATTCTCGTTGGATTTACAAGCTGAAGCATGCTGCAGATGGGAGTGTGGAGAATTACAAAGCCAGGTTTGTAGCACAGGGGTTTTCACAGGTTGAGGGAATTGATTATGATGAGACTTTTGTGCCGGTTGCTCGTTATACGTCTATCAGGGCATTGATTTCCATTACCGCGGAAATGGGTTGGAAGATCCATCAGATGGATGTGAAGACCATATTTCTCAATGGGATCATACAGGAGGATATTTACATTGAGCAGCCTCATGGCTTTGAGATACATGACAGAGAGACACATGTATGCAGGTTGAAGAAGGCCCTTTACGGGCTGAAGCAAGCTCCAAGACCTTGGTACTCCAGGATTAATTCTTACTTGCTGAGTATGGGGTTTCAAAAGAGTCAAGCAGATCCAAATCTCTACTTCATCATGGTTGGAGATGATACGCTTATTCTTCTTCTATATGTCGATGACTTGTTTATCACCGGGAGAGAGAGACCCAGTGTAGCTTGCAAGAAGGATCTTGCAGCAGAGTACGAGATGACCGATATTGGGCTGATGCATTATTTCTTGGGATTGGAGGTTTTGAAGGAGCCTGGACATATTTTCTTGGGGCGGGGAAAGTATGTAGTTGGAATTTTGAGGAGATTCAGGATGGAGGATTACAGGCCTATGTCGACACCTATGATCACTAATTAAAAAAAGCTTCATGCTTATGAGGAAGAGTTATTGGATCCTACTTTATACCGTCAGCTTATTAGGTCATTGATGTATCTGGTCAACACTCAGCTAGATTTGTGTTTTGCAGTGAACACTCTTAGCCAGTTCATGGTTGAGCCTAGGAGTGTGCATTGGGTCACTGCAAAACATGTGTTGTGCTATCTTTCAGGGACAGTGGATTTTGGTTTGGACTACAGGAGGTCAAAGGGGATCAGATTGGTTGGCTATATAGATTCATATTGGGCAGGCAGTGTGGCAGACCGGAAGAGCACTTCCGGATGTTGTTTCAGTTTGGGCTCGGCAGCAGTGTCATGGTTCAGTCAGAAGCAAAAGTCCGTTGCATTGAGTACTGCAAAGGCTGAGTACATGGTAGCCATTTTGGCCAGTTGTGAGGCCTTATGGCTTCGCAAGTTGCTGGTGAATTTATTTGGTCAGGAGCTTAGGCCTACAGTGATTTACTGTGACAATCAAAGTTGCATCCAGCTCTCTGAGAATCCAGTCTTTCATGACCGGTCAAAGCACATAGAGATTAGATATCATTTCATTTGAGACTATGTTCAGAGAGGAGCAGTCACGCTTCAGTATATTTCTACTGATGAGCAGTTAGCAGACACACTGACGAAGTCTTTAGGGAGAGGCAAGTTTGTATTCTTCAGAGACAAGTTGGGAGTGGTGCAGAACACCTTCCTCGGTAAGAGGGAGTGTTAGTTTTGTACCTCGAGAAGTGTTCCCCTAGTGACTTTTGCCTTAGTCACTTAGAGAGGGGACATAAAGTGACCCTTGCATTAAATGACTTAAAGAAAAGCATTTAATTTGAATCTAGAATAATAAAGTCATTTTTTGATACATTTAAGTGGGTGAGTGAAATTAATATTTTAGAAATAAATAATGAGCATTTGATTTCATCCCTTGATCTAATCTAATCTCCATCGTTAGATTAGACTCACCCTAGGGTTTTCTCAAAAAGGCATGGGAAAGAATATTTGCCTCACTTTTGCAGATTGAAGTGAGAAGAGAGAGCTGAGAGAGAGAAGAGAGAAAGTTTCCATTTTTCCTGAGCAAGAGGAAAAATTTTGCAGCACGCAAATCGAGGGAAAGGACAGCAGCAAAGAGGGCACAAAAATCGAGGAGAAGATAATAGCATTTATTTCTGGTATATACATTCTATATGGTATGATTTTCGAGGCATATTTATGGGTACAATTTTCAAGAAATAAAATTAGGCATGGATTTCAAGGTCCATACAATCCATACAGTCAATACCATCCGTGCAGTTTGCCCGTACATTTCGTCCTTACAATCCTTACAGTGGCACAGAAATCGAGGCATTTTTTTAGGTATTTCTTGTTTTTGGGGTAGTGAGGTCCATCAAAAGTATTCTGAATGGGTACTCGTTGGATGCAGAATTTAATTCCACGTCCAACGAGCTCTCCCGATCGAAATTTGAGTAAAAACACGGGGAGATATGTCGAAAATACAAACAAAAAGGTAGTTTTTTTCTTTTCTTCCTCCAAGATTAATAAATATTATTTTATTATTTTAAATATTATTTTATTAATTTTTTAAGGAGGCCCATTTTGAGTTGAAATTTCCTCTAATGAATGCCTAAGTCCATTCACGGGAATTTTTGTATGATTTTTTACAAAAGACGGACCTAGATCGAGGTCGTAGCTCGATCGAGGGTTTCATAATTACCCCGATCGAGGTTTAATAAACCCTCAATCGAGGTTTGGATTAAACCCTCGATCGAGGGTCTGTTAAAACCTCGATCGAGCTTCATACCTCGATCGAGAGCCTGAAAAATAGAGAATCGGCCCTCTTATAGGAAAATCAATGTTTCTTTATGTCTTCTAGGGGTGTAACCCTGCCATTCATGGCACACAACTGAGTGGAGTTCATACTGATAGATTCATCACTGAATCCTTTTTCCATTGAGATATTATGCATGCTTTTTGGCATTCATATGGCTTTTTTTTAATTAGTTCTAAAACTTACACTTAGAAAACTAGACAACAACTTTGAAGCACCTCAAAGAAAAATCCGCAGGGACATCCAAAAATTTCTTAAAAATGCATAGCCCACACATCAACATGTCCTCTTCAAAAGGGTATATTTGGTTTTTCAATTTTTGAAAACAGTGAAAAAAAAGTTGGGATGGACACACATGTGTATAAAATGATGCTAAAATCAGATGTGGTCACTTTCAAAAAATAATAAATAATTGTATATTGTGAAATAAATACACAAAAAAATATGCAGACCACAGTGCATTTTGTGTATATCATGCTCATATATATATATTTTAAATTATTAATGTAAGATTGAATTATTGGGGTTGGACACGAGCCACTTATTAACTTCTTCAATTTTTTAAGGTCACACAATTCATTAAATGCAAAATTTCACACATTAAATGACAACGGAATATTTTTTTTAAATATCATTGGAAGCCAACATAATATTCTACAATTTTTTTTTACTGCAAGTCAAAATTCCCATGGAATATATGTGTTTCGATGGATTCTATCTAACACATGAGTAAAAAATCAGGTTTTCATAGCCAAATTTGGCCAAAAAGTGTTACCCACCTTCATGGAATCACCCTGGAGTCTTCTAGAGCTTCATACTTCTATGCTTCTTGTATGATTTCTCTTACCCAAGTAGGTTTTCTCTTTTGATATATATCCATAGTAGGGGATTCCTAGGTTCGAGCATATCATGATCTTCAAATGCTACTATTTCAGGAGAGGGTTCATCTTCTACCTTTCTAGGAGGTACATCCTCTTCATGTACTTCTTCAAGCTGACAAATTCTGGATTTCTTAATAAATTTTTATTCATCAAATGTCACATCCCTAATAATATCTATATGATGGAATCCTGAAATGTATATCCTTAAGGATTTGGAGACTTCACAGTATCCAACAAATATTCCCTTCTTTCCAGAAGGATCCACTTGGTTCTCTTCTCTTTTATAATATGTACATATACTGGAAAACCAAATATATTGAGATGGATCACTTCAGGTTTCTTTCCTGTATACATTTCTTCAGGAGTATTAAATCCAAGAGCACTATGAGATAATCTATTATGCACTTAGACAGTTGTTCTTATTGTTTCAGTGCATAGATGCATGGGAAGGTCTTGGTCATGAATCATTGTTTTCATTGCTTCCATAGTGGTTCTATTCTTTCTTTCTGCAACACCATTATGTTGGGGATTGTAGGGAGTGGTTAGTTCCCTCTTAATTCAAACTTCCTTGCAGAATGTTTCAAATTATTTTGAAGTATATTCTCCACCATTATCTCATCTCAGTGTCTTGATTCTTCTTTCTGAATGGTTCTCTATCAAGGATTCGAATACCTTGAATTTCTCAAACACTTCACTCTTGGTATTCAAGAAGTATATCCATGTATTTCTTGAATAATCATCAATAAATGTGACATAATATTCATATCCACTTAAATATGTGGAGGGTATAGGGCCACATACATCAGAATTAATTAATTCCAACGTACATTTAGTCTTTATTTAACTTTTCAGAAATGGATTCTTAATGTTATTTCCTTTTGCACATCCTTTGCAAGTTCCTTCATGATCAATCTTCAGATCTGGTAACCTTGTTACCACGTTGCTCACATAGGGTAGTTCTTTGTAGTTGATGTGAGCAATACTTCTATGCCATAGTTCACTTGATCTAGTGGTCTCCTGGACAAGGGTTGTCTCTGAATGTCCCTTGATTTTGTACAGTCCCCCTTCTTCTTCACCAATGATGACCACATATTCAAGTGTCTTTCCTTTGGTCCACATTAATACTTCTCCATCTATAAAAGCAACTCTATATCCTTTCTTATCTAGTGCCGAGATGGAAAGTAGATTCTTTTCAAACCTAGTACATAAAGTACTTTCTCCATCTTCATGGAAGTTCTAGAGTCAAGCTTGTAGCTTGATACACCAATACCTTTGATGGGATATCGATAGTCATATCCTAATGATACTTTCTGAGGAGAGTTCTTTTCTTCAAGTCTTGATAGAGTTTGCTTCTTCCTTGTCATGTGCTTTAAAGCACCACTATCAATAAGCCATGTATCTTCTCCAGGTTTATAGACCTAGAGAGTGCAGAGAATAGTACATATTCTCCATTTCTTAGTCTCTTTCGAGGTCTTTCTTCTTCTCCTTCATCCTCATATTCAACTAAATGTGCATGATGTATTTTTTTGTTCTTCTTCTTCGATGGACACTCTCTGGCAAGGTGTCATATCTTATGACACTTATAGCATTGATATTTTGAGTAGTCTTTCTTTTGATTGTTTTTTGTTTTCTTTTGAAACTTATTTGGAGGTATATGCTCCTTGTGACTATCCTTATTGAAGTTTGATTGTTTTATTTTTTTAGTAAGGATGGCTAGATCTTGATCATCTTCTCTAAGTAGAGTTTCTCTGTTAGCTACTCTAGCTTCTTCTTGGATGCAATCTTCCCATACAGTGTCAAACTTTGTACTTTATTTTCTGTCACACAGAGACTGTATGAATGAATCCCAAGGTCTAGTGATACCATTGATAGAATCCATAACTAGTTCATATTCATCAAGGGTATCTCCAATGGCACTTAGTTACTCCCTGAATCGGGATACCCTTGTGAAGTAATCTTGAATTGATTCTCCTTTACTCATCATGGTACCCTTTAGTTGAGCTCAAAAATTCATCTGGTTGATGTTATTTCCCTCATGCATTCTGAAAATTGCATCATACATTTGTTTTTTTGTCTTCTTAGATGACACTTGAGGGATCAAGTGATTTTTGATATAATTGGCAATGATCCTCACTGCCTTGATTAGGTATTTCTGATGCTTCTCCTTAGCTTCATCTTATTTTGGTTCTGAAACTTCATCCTTGATGTACTTCTCAAGATAATTCTCTCTAAGAAAGAGACCAATCTTATATTTCCATCCTAGAAATTTTTCTATGCCTTCCAGCTTGTCCTCAAGCTTAGTGCTTGGGGCCATCTTATCCAGGAGATCACTAAAAATTGAATTTTCTCAAAATGAAAAGATGACCTTACCAGGATATGTGTTTGATTAAGGTGAGTTGGTTGGTCCACTTGGCTTCTAGAGGTCCCAAATATTCACCCTTCAAAACTTGCTTTTGAGGTTGTAGTTTCTACATATTTCTAGTTCTGGTTTTCTACAGTTTTATGGTTCATGGCCAAACTAGGATTTTTCTTTCCCATAGATTCACCCACTCAAAAAATTCGATCCAGGGATCAATAGATTCGCTCTAGGGAGGTGCAAATTTCTTTGCAAGCAGGTCTTCAAAATTCCAAACTTTGCAGAAACCCTAATTTCTTCTAGAGGGAGAGGAGAGAGAGTTTCACCTTGTGAAAGTTGTTCTATCCAGGCTAGCTCTGATACCATGTTAATATTTCATATGCTTAGCTAGATATCATTAGTGTTTAATCCAAATTCGCAACAGTAGCATATGAATAATCACTAAAAGAAACACAATCACAAGATAGATACGGTATTTATCCTGGGAACCCTCAAGGGGAAGAAAACGCAACAAAAATTCCTCTATATAGATGTATAAGATAAAACCCACAAAAAAGGTATTCTCCTCCTTGTTTGTATGTCTCTCTCTCTCTCTCTCTCTCTCTATCTCTATCTCTCTCTCTCTCTCTCTCTCTCTCTCTCTCTATCTATCTCTCCTATGTGATACACAAGTGGGTGTCTGTGTGTTATAATGAGGAGCATAGATCCTCTATTTATACTCTTTTGTCACTTGACATTTAATCTAACAAGTTGGCCCCACTAAAATGACTGGGCCAACTTCACCTATCAAATCTCAAAACAATATTATATTATATTCATTAGGGTACTATTTACCCGACTTACAATGGAGGCTTTACATCTTGACTCTATGATGACCAAATATAATAGTAACATCCCGATGAAGGAATAAGACATCTCCCTTGGGTACATCAATAAAATACATTTACAATATTCTTCAAAGTTACAATATTTCAACAATAAGGACCACCCTTCTAAGTGTTGATTGATTGGGTTGAGGTATGAAGTCCTTATATAGGATGGAGAATCCAAACTACCATAAAGAAAAACATGGATCTAAAGAGGATAAGGTGGATTGGGAGATATTTACCTTTCTTTGAATCGAAATGGCAGAGATGATTAAAGTATAGGAATGTACACCTAAAATCAAGCCCAAATCTCAATCCAAAAATCAAGGTGAGATGGACAAAAGAGGATTTCTGCTCCCCTAAAGCACAACATAAAGCAAAAAAGTTGTAATTTTCGCTCCCTTGAAGTCATGCAAGGAGCGATAAAGATGAAATTTTCACTTGTGAGGGAAAAACAATCTCATTTCAATGGTCAAAGTGAGTTGATTAAGCGGTTCTTTGACCTCCAAATGGTATGATACTTTCCCAAATTTTCCTAGGGGATAATTCAACCATAAAATAAAGGTCCCTAACACGCCTAGGGAGCATAAAATTCCATGTTTCTCACGGTGGTGAAGCATGCAAAGTTAATGGTGACAATTCGAGGTATAACAACATGAAACAAGTCCAACTGCAATTTTATTTTTTTATATTGAAGGTTTACCAACAACTTGTGAATCGTGAATTGGAACCCTGGGAAACCATTGTTGTTGGAGTTCTTTATGGGGGATTAGCAATGGTGGTCACCAGTCCCTTTGATGTCACGAATACAAGGATGATGACAACACCTCCTAGTGTGCCTACAATGATGACTAATATTTCCTTTACTTTTGAAACAAAATGACCCACATGGCCTTTTCAAGGGAGGCATGCCTCGTTTCTTTTGGATTGCACCTCTTGGAGCAGTGAATATTGTTTGATATGAATTAGCAAGGAAGGAAATGGATAGAGAATTCAACAATGTTGATGAGTTGTACCAAGAAAAATGTCTTCTGAAAGCTGGATAGATTTGAGTTTTCACTAACCTAAATTTTCCTTATCCCATACAAGCCATTGGAGTCATGTAGTGTTGTGGTCACTAGCTATTGTATAGTTTTTCAATTTCTCAATATGAGATAAGTGTTGATCCCTTAGGTCAGTCTTTTCAAATGACAATATGAAGTTAGCACAAGTTTAAAAGACTGGTTGAAACTGCTTATTACAATTTTTTACCACAGTCTATTTGTTTTTTAATTTTAGGTTGGAAATGGTTTCATAAGTTGTAGCTTAAATATTCATACGAAGTGGTCATGTCCTACATGTTTAAATTTACTTGTACTCATCAATTTTGCTTCATTTAATGCCACAAAAGAAAATCCATTGCCATTTTATGGTAACAATTAATTTCAATTTCATTGGGTCAAGGAATGGGAAGGAATATTGCAGAATTATTGTATTTCCTAAACATGAACTCTAATGGGCCTAATCATAGGACTTGTATTCTAGAAATTTTCAACAGGGAAAAATATGTATTAGCAATTCTTCATCAGCTCTATCATCAATTTTTCAAAATGACATATGTACACATAAATATTTCCCTCAATTTCATTGAAGAATATATATATACATAAATTTACAAACATGGATTTTGTTTTCAAGGTATTATTTATTGCACCCATGATATTGTAAAAGATAAGTTTTTGAAGTTTCCACTTATTCTCTTACTGATGCAACATTATTATTGGTATTTCTGGAGGAAGAGGACTACAATCAAAAATTAGGTTCTGCATATAATTCATTTATTTAATTTATTAGGGGCCTTGTCTGGTTTAAGAATTAGTCGGTCGGGTATGCCATAAATTTATTTCCACCAATCTATCTAAATGAACTATTAAATACTATGAAATCCCTAGAATTGAGATGGTCAAATTTTGACCCAAAAAAAATGTGAAAAATATCTATGCATTTCTAAAGATGTTTGTAGCAGATGTTTTTTATGCATATTAGACTAATTGCACCATTATCAAGCATATAGAATATGTTGAAGGTGGAGTTTCCCCGTTTGAACATTGGTAATAGAAGTAGGCGTATGGAAGAGTTTCTCTATTTTTAACACAAATCCTCCATTAAAACAATACAAATCATGTCTCTCTACCTCATTGACATAGACAAACAAATAAATCATTATCCCTTCTACAATTCATTCTCATTGTCGGATTTATGTTGTTTCGGTTCTACTTCACAATTATTCTCACTATCCAATACATCTAGAAGATAACCAAAGTGATATGTGGGAAGATCAAAGTTGTTTACCTCTTCACAAAGAAAACAATATAAAAATGAGCATAGGAAGAGGAAGGAAAATGTTGATTAAGGAACCTATTATTTTAATATAATATCAATTATATAACTAAGAAACTATGCCTATCTAATAACATGTATGATGAGATTTGTATGATTTAGTGGACCGTTTTTTACAATCAATCTCAATGAAATAGATATTTATATGATGTAGTGGGTAGTTTTCATAATTAATGTCACTCAATGTCAATGAAAAAGAATATTTATAATAAAAAAGAATACTTATAGCAGTAGAAGCTATTTTAAGATAGATAAATGTTATTAACAACTTGAACTAATGGCTTCTAACTTTGGGAAACTTGAGCTTCTTCTTTTTCCTCTACATTCAACATCCCAAGATGTAAAGAATTTTTTTTTTCTAAAGTCATGTTATTTTGAGTCCTATGTGTGTGATCATCCAGATGCAACTCTTTCAAACGTAGTCTTTCTAACTACATGGATTTCTCTTGCCCTTATATATTCCTTCTAATTAGTTTTGAACTTCGAAACAGTCCAGGAGCTAAGATAAACCTACTCCAACATTAATTAATCTATCCTAGTCAGTCCAAGACACGGTGAAACAGTCCAGGAGCTAGGATAAAACCTACTCCAACATTAATTAATCTATCCCAGTTAGTCTAATTAAAATATTTACATCATCAAGTCAGTCCAAGACATAGTGAATACAAACCTGGACATAGATCACAGTCCTTTGAATCTACATTTTAAGATGGCAACAATTATCTTGCATATTGTTCTTCTCTATCACCATTTTTCCTGAAACATGCCAAAGTTCAAAAGAAATAATAATCACCAAAGCTACAACATGCAACAATGTAAGTGATATAAACATAACCAAGCTTGTTCATGATATATTTATTTAACTTGTTTCCATGCACGTTTCTCTCTTTGTATTGTTTTACCAGAACATAATCACCATAGACATGCTGAGGATTTCATTTAGTTGTTATCGATTTGAGAGTCTCGGGGAAAACATATGTACAACACGTGTATGTCCTGAAAGGGGTAGCAACAACCCTCATTTCAGTTTCCTCAATGCAACTTTCATTTCAGTTTATAGTGAATTGATAATAGAATTTTTTTCCACACCAACTAATATATCTCTTATCGTTAATGGCAAAAGTTGTCCTTGACTTACACACAACATTACCTAACATATCACTTACAATACTTGAATCATCATAAATCTCTATACAGACGTGTACAGAGGTGAGGACCCCCCTCTGCGCAACGATTTAACTGCTAAAGTCTACATAGGTGTACAGACACTACCCCCCTTTGGATTTGAACTCGTGACCTCCTAAGAGGAAACACAAGCTCTTAACCATTAGGCCCACTCATGTTGTACCACATTCATAAAGAATATGGACATTCGTAAATCCATCATTCAGATAGATCATTTAAAGAATATATTTCACAAGAGCTACGAGGTGACAATTTCCGTGACGTTGACAATAGGTGTTTCTATAAGATGAAATGACAAGAGGTTATTAGCAAAGAAAGTATCATTTTTGTGTAAGGCCACTAGCAATTGTTTAGCAACATCATTGACATGTCACCTTTCAGATGAATTAAATGCATATTCTTTACAAGGATGTTTTTCTTCTAGGTTTTCTTTGTATAGATTTTATGTTAGAGCAATACCTCTTAGCAAAGTCGATAACATTGCCAAATGTAACACAATAATAGCTATCAAAAACTTCAAATTCACCAAAATTCTTTTAAATGATTTTAAATCCCATGTAATCTCTAAGTTTAAGGACTTGAGTACATAAGTAATAAATGTTAACAATATAACTATAACAAAGACTTTTATGGTTTCTAGTGTATATGATCATGTCTCTAATGTGCATAGATTATTTGCCTCACATGTGTGCATGGGTAAAGTGTCTTCGATCTATGATCAATAATTATATCATTGCCAACAATAAATTTTGTCATCTAATTATTATGAATATATATTAAACTATTGCAAATCTTGTAAATTTATCCAAAATACAAAAGTCAAGAGTAAAACTTTTTGGTCAATATAAAAACTATACATTATTCAAAATAAAAAATGGCAACTGTATCAAGGCATTTGCTTGGTTGTATAGGCTTTACATCTCCAAACCTATTTTTTTTTCAAAAGAAAATATCGGTTCCTTGATATTCAGCAGAATCAAAGATCTCCAACCCTATTTACATAAAAAATATTTTGTTTTATGATTATCCATTTACATTTACTATTATTATCTGTATAAATTAGCATTTCACTTCTTTTTTTATTGCAGAAGCTTTACATCTCCAACCTTATTTACATATATATATATATATATATATATATGTGTGTGTGTGTGTGTGTGTGTGTGTGTGTGTGTGTGTGTGTGTGTGTGATTATCTATTTACTATTATTATCTATATAGATTAGCATTTAACTTTTTTTTTATATTTATACCATCTTGTAAATCTTGTTTTAGCTTTTTCTTTTAGTCTATATTGTGGTGGTTGATTTTTTTATATCAATATTCACATAGAATTTTCATCTTCTTTTTTCTAGAATATGGCGGTGACTCTCGTTAAGTAATTGTGATTTTATATTTCCCATAACATTTTACCATGGATAACAACATGAAGAGTACTTGAGAGACTGGTTCTATGAATATAATGTTGTTGATAGAAGCGAAATTTAATGGTTTCTGCGTAGGGTAGGCACAGAGTAAGCATGCGTTGCTCTTAGATCCACTTTTTCATCCATTAATAAATAGATTGACCTATTTTCCCGACAATTTGCACCGATCGGATGACCGGAAACGTCAGATGTGACCGCTCACGCGAGCCAGGTCGTCCGATCGGTGCAAATGGTCGGTTAAGTAGTTTACTCCTTAATAAATATGAAAATAAATAAACATAAGCAAGAAAATAAATATCTTTTAAGATGTGCATTCTTTGTTATGTTCATGCCATATTTTTTCGGATTGAACTTTCTATCCGACCATTTGCACCGATCGAACGACCTGGCTTGCGTGAGCTTTCACATCACGCATTGTTGGTCGTTCGATCGGTGCAAATGGTCGGGTAGAAAGTTTACTCCAATTTTTCCATTTTCACATCCTTAATTGTGGGACATTGTAATGGTTTATATGTACATGTCATTAATATAGATTCATGAGGATTAAAATAAAAATCCTTAATCGTGGCACATTTGGATGGAGCGATAGACTTTTTTCGGGAGGGGAGCTTGTCAAATAGACATCGTTGAATGAGAGATCCAATGGTACCTATTTGACAAACTCCCTTCCCGAAGAAAAATCTATCCAGTAAATAAAGAATTGCCCATTTTGATGGAAGAGTCCGCACTTGAAAAAGGTAGGTATATTAACGTAACATAAACTAAAAGAATAATGCTCGTTGTCAATCCTTTTACATGTGTGAGAATTCTACTTCTTTCCCCCTACGAACCATCTCACCATAAATATTATAAATAAAGAGATATATTTAATTGCAATAAAGAACAAAATCTCTTATTTAACTCCGTTTTTATGATTTTGTTCTTAATTTTAACAAATTCGTTTGATGTTTATGGGCAACTTTAAAACCATTGAAATAAATAATGATTAATAGGCGATTATTCATCACGACTATATTTCTTTAATTTGGTGTGTACTTTTTATTTTCCTTAAAAATATCATAGTTCTAAATTTTCTGATTTGATTCATATCTCTTTTTGTCTATTCCATTGGATTTATTAAGTTGTCTATTAACTTATAATATTGATATCGGTGGCATTGGCTTTACCAAGGGTTTTTTTGAAAAAAAACATAAGTTTTTTTTTTCTAAAAAAAATTTGGTATGTTTTTTATATAAATGTAGGTTTTTTATTTCTTATGAAGAAGACATCACATGATCAAACTATGTAATAAAATAAAACATGTTTGTAGTGGCCAAGTGGTTGAGTGAAGTTTTGATCGGTGCATTATAATGCATTGTGGCAATGTTTGTGAAAACAAATGTGAGAAGACAAAAACATCTCAGAGCATAATGTCTATAATACCATGTTACATATTATTAGTCTCTGCCCTCGGGCTAGCAGAGACTATATGATTCAGCTTGCCGCCGTTTTCATTGATTTGTACGAAAACCAAAACTATTTTAAAACATTTATCCTATGTTTTCCAAGACTTGCTATGTATAACTGTTGTATTAACCAATCGAAATACTCTGAGCTTTTTACCAACCAGTTAGCAATTTCGTACTCTTATTTGGCCTCATCTCGAGGCAGTGTGCCATTTTTGGTTTAAAAACCAAGGTTAAAGTTAGAAATTGGTAAGCCTTTTTTATTATATACATTAATGCTATCTATGAGATAACATTATGTGCCTAACATTTAATTTTATGCATAGTTTAAAAAGTATGTTGTTGGCACTTCTGGGCATGGTGGTTGTTCTATCCGTGCCAAGCTGCCACATAACACTGCACTTCTGGGCATGGTGTGAAGCTTCCAAGCTGCCACATAACCCTGCAACGTGTTGCTGGAACCTATCACATAATACTCTTAACACTGATACGTGTTGCTTAAAGCTATCACATAATACAAATAACAATACACATATAATAATCGAGTTGTCTAAACAAGGAACTCACTTGAAAACTGTCTTGTAGAGAGGTCTCACTTGTCATCTGGGGGACTGCGTTCCGTATTTGTTCCAGAGGGCAAGGTAATGTGACTGAACTTCCTCGTCGTCCAAGGGAGTGATGGAGGCGAAGGAGATGGTGTTGCTCTGCTTTAACCTCGTTATCAGCTACCCAATGCACTCCACAAACTTATCATTGTCGGCCTGAAAATGCTCTTAGTTAATGTCAATGCCATCGAGATGGTAGTCTTCGATTATTTTTTATAGTGAGGAGACTGCGTTGTCTACCCATGAAGACATCGATGATGGATTGAACTCTGCGGGTTGGTTGTTTATGCTATCCCCTCCTAGGCTGAGGGCAACCTTGACGTTTGGGTGTTGGGATTTTATGGCCTCAACTGCCTCTGGGCTCAAGTTTCTGTTGTCCCAGAAGATGTTGAAGTTTTCGTTTGTGGGAACCGGATACCCGGACTCGGCATTGTAATAGATGGTGAAGGCCAAAATGAAATGAAATTCCATGGCCAGATTGATGGGCACATCTAAGAATGTTACATTTTCGAATAAGGCGCCTATGTATTCACCAAACACATTGTCATTCGCACCTGCAAAGAGAAACACACAAACAACAAAACGTAATATATATATTGGGCTATACTATTCATTAGAAAAACAAGGGAATCAATTTCTGCAAGCATTTCTGGATTATGAAACATCTGGGGAACTATTGCTTGGAGGATTCCCTTGAAACTTAAACTTTTTTGTGAAAGGACCGCATGATCTGAACCGTATACTCACAGCACGCATGAATCTGAGGATAAAAAAAATTGGCATCAGCATCATCATATTTATAGGAATTTGCGAAAGGATCCGTAGAGCCGAAACGAAGAGAGCGTCGCTTTTACTCGATTTAGATCTTGTTCTATTTGGATCTTGTAAGCGAAACTGTTGCTTGGAAGATCTTGTTGATTCAACTATAAAGATATTACTTGGAAGAGCTTGTTGATTCAGCTAACCGTACTGCTATAAAGATCCCATCTCTGTTTAATGTAGTCGACCGTCCTGCTGCTTAGAAGAGCTTGAGGTTGCTCACAAGAACTTATTTTACACATCTCTTTGTGCAGCTCTACAAAGAATCACTGCTCAAGCTAGCTAGCCACAAGAAATTCTCCAACCAACCTTGGAGAAACTATCCCATATGTTTCCTTCTCCTTTCTTTAATTTTCATTCCTTTCTATAATTTTCATTGCTATTGAATTCAATTAGACATGAAAAATAGAACTTAATAAGAAAACTAAAAACTAAAAATTACCTTCACTTAGCTAGACTTCCCCATATTCTCTCATGTTTTCTTATCCTCATATGTCCTCCTTATTCCAAAGAAGATAAGAGGCAATAAGCGATGCAAGTTTTACCCATGGTTTTCTATTTTCCACTTCCAGTTGGGTTGGTTCTCACTTTAGATGGATGTGATTGTGTTCTTGGCAGTCATTGTATGTTGTGAGAGACTTGACTATCTCAGAAATAGTATCGGAGCAGAGATATATGCCTTATAGAATCTAATTAAACAAAATAAATTGCCTCAAGGACAAAACTTTCCAACTTTCAAATTCCAATATTGATTAACTAGATCCACACAAATTTGGTAACTACACCCTGAGATATCCATGGGTCCGTCAACTTCTATTTTTTATTTTACTGTAATATTTGTTGTGATACTTGCTTAAGCAGTTATAGAAATGCAGGACGTGAATCCCCTATTCTATAGCAACCACACAGACATGCATGACTATGTATGTACGACTCTAAGTATCGTCGGTCTCTTCTTACCTGTTGATGTAATTGTAACTTCGGAATGTATTCACTTGTATTTCTTATGTATTGTAACCTGATTTTTATTCCGGGATGTATTTTTAATGTACTTGAATCATGTCATGCCCCGATGTTCCTATCGGGAGTTTTTATAATGTAAACAAGTCATGTCAAGTCAAGGTGGGTAACCCTCCTATTGTCTAAGGGTTAAAGTCTCTGCAGTTCCGAGGCACTAGGGTTGTTAGACTCACCTGGTGAAGTTGGCCCTAGTTGGGTTTAGTCAAATCGAGAATTAGTATAAATATAGAGCTAGCCTCTCTATGTATCACACACTCACTCACACTCAGTTGTAGCGCATAGTTGAGGAAGAAGAAGACACTGGGGCTAGGAAGAAAGAAGGTTACTCCTGTCGAGAGATCATCTTACTGTTTTTGGGTTTTACTTTGGTGTTGATTATATCTCTGAGGAAGTTGTGGGGTTTTATCCATTTATGGTTTCCTTGAGGAAAAACACTATGTTCATTGTCTCTTGTGTTTGATTGATGTGCTTGTTATTCTCTCAATTAAAGATCCTAATGTAATGCTAGCTTAATGTTAAAAATCTAACATGGTATCAGAGCTAACCTGAGAAGAAGACACTGTGCAGTTGTGGGAACTAGGGATTTCTACTTTGTGGATCTCTCTCAATAGATTTTCAGCAAAACAAGGTTGGAATAACTCTCCTCCTTAGGGCACATCTTTCCGTCGAAGCAGAATCCAATTCTGATCTTTTTCAGTTTTGGACCCAACACTGCTGCCGAAAATTAGGGCTTTCCACAGAAGTGGAATTTTTCAGTGAGCCAAGTCTTGGATTGATCTCCTCCTCAAAATCAAAGTTAGGGATCAAGATCAAAGCATTTGGTTGGACAAAACTCCGGAAAAGCAAACCCTAATCTGCTCCTGAGCCAACACTGCAGAATTTCAGCTCGAAATCCAGATCCGACATCTTGACCTGGTAAGATATAATTTTTTTGTATTTCCATTTGAGGTTCTCAGTTAAGATGTCTCATCATACCAAGCTTGATGAAAAGCTTGAGGGAGCTGATAAATTTCGAGCCTGGAAGTATAGGATCTCCCTAGTCCTGGAAGAAACTAAGTTGGACTCCTATATCAGTGAGGAGGTTCCAGTTCCAAAGGGAGATGAGGCTAAGGACTTATATAAGAAGAAGTTGGTTATGGAAAAGAGGATTATTGCTCATTCAATCAAGGATCACCTCATACCATAGGTGTTCTCCCTCAAGACACCTAAATCTATGTTTGATGCCCTAAGCAAACTGTTTGAAGGGAAGAACATCAATCGGAAGATGACTCTAAGGAACTAGTTGAAGAATGTAAAGATCCAGAATGAGGAGACCATCCAGTCATACTTCACAAGGGTCTCCCAAATCAAAGAACAGCTAGAAGCAGTAGATGAAGAAGTGGAGAATGTAGAAATTGTGATGACAACCTTGAATGGTCTCCCTAGGTCATGGGATTCTTTCATCCAAGGAATCTATGCTAGGAAGAAGTTAGTCAAGTTCAGTAGACTGTGGGAAGAATGTTCACAAGAAGAAGCTCGAATAGCAGCTCGAGACGAAAAGATGGGAAGTGAAGATCAAGCTCTCACAGTACACTCCAAGAAAGGAATAAGGGAAAAGCATCATCACCAAGGTAAGCATTCTCATCAGAAAGGTTTATCCAAACTCATATGTTATACATGCGATGAAATAGGACACTTTGCTAGAAATTGTCCCATGAATAAGAATGGATCCAAGAAGAAGAGGAACTCCAAAAGAAGACATCATGCTCACACTGCTGAGGATGATGATCCTCCCAGAAAGTGAAGACTCTTCAAGTGAAGAAGAATATGTTATGATCTTCGCTCTCATAGAACTGTCATTCATGGAAGTAAAGATTGGCTTATTGACAGTGGGGCTTCCAAACACATGACAGGTTTCAAGGAATCGTTCGAGAAACTATCCGAACATAATTCACCCCATAAGGTGAAACTTGGGGATGACTACTAATATCCCATAAAAGGTAGTGGTGAATCCTCCTACAAGCTAGACTCTAGAAAGTCTATGAAAATGAAGGATGTCTTGTTTGTACTAGGAATAAAGAAGAATCTTCTATCCATATCAGCACTGGATGCAAAAGGCATGAGGGTTGCATTTGTAGATGGCCAAGTCCTCATGTGGTCAAGAGGAAAGACTATTAACGATGCAATAGTAATTGGAGAATAGGAAGGACGATTATACAAATTGAAGGGCCATCTAAAACAAGCATTGGTCCATGACACAGTAGAGCCAAATGAACTTTGGCATAGAAGGCTTGCACATGTGCACTACAAAGCACTACCACTTGCAAGCAAAGCTGTTGAAGTTCTTCCAGAAATTTAAGCAAAACATAAAGGGGTCTACAAAGGATGTGCAAAAGGAAAGAATACAAAGAAGACATTTCCAAGTAGCGAATGCAAGGCAAAAGGAATATTGGAAATCATCCACTCCGATGTATCCAGACCAATGTCATCAAGTTCACTAAGCGGGTATGTATACTATGTTTCTTTCATTGATGACTTTTCTAGGAAGACATGGATTTACTTCATGAAGAACAAAGATGAAGTTTTCAGCAAGTTCAAGGAATTCAAAGCCTTGATCGAGAACCACACAGAAAAGAAGATCAAGACCTTTCGATCAGATAATGGCGAAGAATTCACATCAAACGAATTCAAAGACTTATGCAAAGAATCAGGGATTAAGAGGGAGTTATCCACTCCATATAATCCACAATAGAATGGGGTTGCAGAAAGGAAGAATAGAACTATCATGGAAGCTGCAAGAGAAATTCTTCATGATCAAGATATTCCCATGCATCTATGGGTAGAGGCTACCAAAACAGCGGTGTATGTACAGAACCATACTCCACACAGAGTACTCCAGAATAAGACACCTAAAGAAGTCTTTTCCAGCAAGAAACCAAAAGTCAGCCATCTCAAGATATTCGACTGTCCTATTGACATACACATTCCAAAAGAGAAGAGAACAAAATTAGATCCTTCAAGAAAGAAGGGTATATTTGTGGGATACTCTGAAAGCTCCAAGGCTTATAGAATATATTTCCTAGGATTCAAGAAGATCAACATCAGCAGGGATGTAACATTTGACAAAGACACAGCTTACAACAAATCCAGAAAGAGACCTGCTGAAGAACCTGAAGAAGCAGAAGCACCCAAAATTCATGATACAACCATGAATGAAGAAACTCAAGAAGAAGATCGAGAATTTGAAGAACCACAAGAACCTGTAGATCCACCTCAAGAGAAGAATCCTCACAAGAGGAAACCTGCTTAGGTACGAGAAGTTATCCAAGGTGCGAAAAGATATGGGGCTCCAGAAGAGAATCATAGAGAAAGAAAGAGAACCAGATCCTATTCCGGATATGTAGCCTTACTATGTGACTTTATCAATAAAGAACCTTCCAATTATGAAGAAGCGGAAGAACAAAAAGAATGGAAGGATATAATGATCGAAGAGTATCAATCGATCATGAAGAATGATGTTTGGGATGTTGTCCCAAGACTAGAAGGGAAGTCGGTTGTAACTTCCAAATGGATCTACAATATCAAGCATGCTGCAGATGGTAGCATAGAGAAATATAAGGCAAGATTCATGGCTCGTGGCTTCTCACAAAAATAAGGAATAGATTATGAAGAAACCTTTGCGCCTGTAGCCAGAGACAGTTCCATCAGATCAGTACTTGCTCTGACTGCAGTGATGAAATGGAAGATACATCAGATGGATGTCAAGAATGCTTTCTTGAATGGTGTAGTGGAAGAGAAAGTGTATGTAGAGCAGCCACTCAGTTTTGAGACACATGACAGGGAGTCTCATGTGTGTAGTTTGAAGAAATCCCTGTACAGTTTGAAACAGGCACCCAGGACAGGGTACGGCAGAATTGACAACTTTCTATCCAATTTGGGCTTTACCAAGAGTAAAGCAGATTCCAACCTTTACTACAAGGTTGAAGATGGAAAGGCAGTGATGGTCCTACTATATGTAGATGATCTATTTGTAATAGGTATGGATGGGTTGATTACGGATACGAAGAGGAATCTTGCTACTGAGTTCGAAATTAAGGACTTGGGTATGATGCACTATTTTCTAGGCATGGAGGTGTGGCAGAATGTGGATGGAATCTCCCTCGGACAAGGGAAGTATGCAGTAGAGATCCTGAAGAGCTTTGGGATGATGGACTGCAAGGCCGTGACCACACCTATGGCATCGAACCTGAAGCTGTTGAGTGATGCTTCATCAGAAGCAATTGATGCTATGATGTATCATCAGATGATTGCGTCCTTGATGTACCTGATGAACATGAGACCAGATATTTGCTTTGTTGTGAACACCTTGAGCCAGTTTATGACAGATTTGAGACATGTTCACTTGAATGCTACAAAGAATATTCTGAGGTACTTGAGGGGTACAATTGAGTATGGGCTCAAGTATGAGGTGAATCAGAAGATTAACCTGGAGGGTTATGTTGATTCAGATTGGGAAGGTAGTGCCATCGATAGGAAGAGCACTTCAGGTTGTTGCTTCAGTATGGGATCAGGTATGATCTCTTGGTTTAGTAGGAAGCAATCCTGTGTGGCACTGAGTGCAGCTGAAGCAGAGTATGTCGCAGCTTGTTCAGCTAGTTGTGAGGCAGTATGGCTGAGGAAGCTACTGTTTGATTTATTTGATCTCTAGATGGATGCTACTTGTATACATTGTGACAACCAGAGTTGCATGAAGTTGTCATAGAATCTAGTGTTCCATGAAAATTCGAAGCATATTAAGATCAAGTATCACTATATCAGGGATATGGTGCATAGGGGAGCAGTGAAGCTCCAGTATGTTGTGACGGATGATCAGATAGCTGATGTGTTGACAAAGCCATTGGCTAGGGTGAAGTTTCAGTACTTTAGGGAGAAGCTTGGTGTTCTCCAAATCGAGGTTCCCTCCAAGGGGAAATGAGGAGACCTAGAGCCATTCTGAAATGGTGAGAGGATTGGTTCCTTCAATGGTCAGATGTAAGGGCTGAGCCATTCTATCATGGTGAGAGGATTGGTTCCGTCCATGTTAGATATGAGTGCTGAGCCATTCTGATGTGATTGTAGGATTGGTTCCTACATGATCAAAAGTAAGCATTGAATGCCATTCTTGGAATGGAGGCACCTGGTGAGTTACCAAGAAAGCTCAGTCTGGGACTAAGGGCCATTCTTATGTGACTATAGGATTGGTTCCTACATGATCATATGTGAGTGCAGAGCCCTTCTAACATTAATGTTGGATTGGTTCCTTGCATGGGCAGATGTAAGTACGGAGCCCTTCTGACATGCATGTTGGATTGGTTCCTCGCATGGGCAAATGTAAGTGCAAAGCCCTTCTGACATGCATGCTAGATTGGTTCCTCACATTGGCAGATGTAAGTGCAAAGCCCTTCTGACATGCATGCTGGATTGGTTCCTCGCATGGGCAGATGTAAATGCAGAGCCTTTTCGAACATGTATGTTGGATTGGTTCCTCACATGGTCGAATGTAAGTGTAGAGCCTTTTTGACATGTATGTTCGATTAGTTCCTTGCATGGTAAAATGTAAGTGCAGATCCGTTCTGACATGAATTCTGGATTGGTTCCTCTCATGGTCAGATGTGAGTGTTGGGCCTTTCTGATAGGGTTGTGGGATTGATTCCCACATGGTTAGATGTGAGTGCTGGGTGTGCCTTTCTGATATGATAATATGATTGGTTCCTACATGATCAGATATAAGTGCTAGGCGGGCCATTCTAACTTAGGGTCAGATATAAGTGCTAAAGAAGACCTACATGGAGGTTAGGCCTACAACCAGCATGAAAAAGGGCTAGCTCTGTAGAACTTCCTGTGACAAGAAGAATCATGATATAGCACCCGTGATGATCCAGTGATGATGATCCAGTAGTGATGATCCAGATCAAGTGATGATACAGATCTAGTGATGGTGTTCTAGTGATGATGATCCAAATCCAGTGATGATGATCCAGATCGAGTGATGATCCAGATCCACATGAAGATGACTTGAAGATAAATATGGCAAGGACTCGATGATGATCCAGACGATACAGAGAAGAAGACTTGTGCTGATAAATTGTGTCGAGAGAATACCTTCCTAGTTAAGAGGGAGTATTAAAGTAATTGTAACTTCGGAATGTATTCACTTTTATTTCTTATGTATTGTAACCCGATGTTTATTCTGGGATGTATTTGTAATGTACTTGAGTCAAGTCATGCCCCAATGTTCCTATCGGTAGTTTCTATAATGTAAACAACTCATGCCAAGTCAAGGTGGGTAACCCTCCTATTGTCTAAGGGTTAAAGTCCCCGCAGTTTCGGGGCACTAGGGTTGTTAGACTCACCTAGTGAAGTCGGCCCTAGTTGGGTTTAGTCAAGTCAAGAATTAGTATCAATAGACAGCTAGCCTCTCTATTTATCACACACTCACTCACACTCAGTTGTAGCGCATAGCTGAGGAAGAAGAAGACACTGGGGCTAGGAATAAAGAAGGTTACTACTGTCGAGAGATCATCTTACTGTTTTTGGGTTTTACTTTGGTGTTGATTCTATCTCTGAGGAATTTGTGGGGTTTTCTCCATTTATGGTTTCCCTGAGGAAAAACATTGTGTTCATTGTCTCTTGTGTTTGATTGTTGTGCTTGGTATTCTCTCAGTTAAAGATCCTAATGTAATGCTAGATTAATGTTAAAAATCTAACATTACCCGAGGTCTCGATAGAGCCATATCATGAAGGCTGTCATGAAGGTGAGTCTTGATAATGCCCCCAAATAGTTACAATGAGCAGAAAATAAAAACCAACACTCAAGGACTGTATTGAATATTTTGGGGACACCACAGGCCAAATTCATCAATCTCTGGGGGAGCTGAAGCACTTAGGCAGAACACAGTCAAGGTTTGAAGCACTTAAGTGGAACACATTAAAGGTTTTATGAGAAATGGAAACCAACCAGGACTCATGTCTTCACTGTTTTCATGTGGGTGATCCACTTGGTGCTTTTCTTCTATTTTCTTTGAGTTACGTGTTTATCTGGTGGACATCAACACAAACGACTTTAGGAATTCCACAATAAACATTTATTATTGTTGGTCTATTGAATACCTCAACGTATTTGAATGCCCCACACTTTATTGAACGTAAATTAATCTAGTCCCTACATAAATTAATCTAGTCCCGTGAACTAACTTTAGCGAATATGCTAGAAGAGGCCTAAATTCATAAATCCATGAAAAAACTCCATAAATTAATACAACTAAATTTGGCATCAAAAAGCATTGATACAAATCCTTGACATCTTGATGCCCATCATTTTAGCCACCTTGACAACTTGATTCCGCATCATTTTAGCCACCAGTTACATAGAAAAGTAAATTATTTGTCTTGATTGTTAAACAATTACTTTGGTTCAATCATATTAAAAGATGTTTGAAATTCATTCATATTTTAATGTATTCAATCTTAATCGGCGCATTCTTGAAATGTAATGGTGGGTCTGCTAATTCACCTAATCTATTATCGGCGTCTGATTGCAATTTGCAACTCTGGCATGCATACTGTAGTTTTGCAACACTGGCAAGAATGCTGCAAGTGTCTCATTCTAACAATGGAGGAGTCTTATTGTCTAGCTTAATTGCTTGCCTTAAATATTTCTTGATACTTAATTTTTTTTGTGAAGAAAAAACTATTGTTACAGAGTGTACATTCCATTTCAAATAATTGTTAATCTTCTATTACAAAATTGAATCAAAATCAAAGTTATTTCCCTTTTGTATGATAGACTAGTTTCAATTTTTTCACTCAAAATGAATTAATTGAATAAAAGACACCGAGGTTGTTAGGTCTAAGGACTACCAATTTTGATTTATTTACCATTATAAATGCAGAAATCATTTCAGAAGTTTGACAATGATTGTAATGGGAGCATTGACGCATAGGAACTCAAGAGTGCACTGCTTAATTCAAAATTTTCAGTATCACCAAAGCATTTACAAACTCTCGTTTCAAAATATGACAAGACAGGTGAATCCAAGGGAATTGATTATGATGACTTCATAAAGTAAGTTCTTTTTGCATTTCAATCACAACTTCATTCTGTAAAATTTAAAAACAATGGATGTTTATGATAATATGTTTAAGTGCAATTATAATATTTCATTAGTGAGCAACAAAAAAATATATAAGAATCATATATCATGGAGCCAAAGCAATAGCCATACATGTTCATGAATTATTCATGGGCATTTTATGTCGGATGGAGTGGCTAGTGGTAACCGACAAATTTGTTTATACAAGACTTATCTATGAAAGCCATTTCATATTTTTGCTAATTAGAAATTCTCGATGACCTTTGAATGTGCAGGTGCAACTTTGTTGTTAAGGTAAAGTTCAGGAAACTAGTAGATATAGCAAGATGCCTTGTTCTGTCAAAGCAACAAATGTGGGAAGTGAAATTGATACTGGCTAGAAATATATTGCATATAGCCAAGCACTTCATTTTAACAATCCACTAGAATCTAAATATATCTTGATATAATTTTCTAATATTTGCGACGTCCACTGTCTTATTGCAAGGACTTGTGAATAAGTTTAGGGAGAAAGACATAAATTTTTTTGGCTCAGCCAAGTTGACCTATGATGGAAAATGAGGGGTTGAAAAAGTGGAAAAAAATGATGAGCCAAAACTATTTTTCTCAATCGGTATAGGCATGAAGTCAAATGACTTTTTCTTTCTTTGGAATGATTTCTCTGTTTTTAGAAGTTACAAATACTATACTTGTGGGCTATATTGCTTTCTTGAAATTATAATACTTACCCTTGTTGCTTTATTCATAAGAAGACAACTTATCCTAACTTTAATGTTGATTGATTTGGAATCTTAGAGTTGTTTATTACCAGTACAGTTCAATAGTATTCATGATATTGGTAGTGTTCTCTTAAATTACAATGTAAATCACGATGTTTCAAATTTCTACCGTCTTGTTCATTATACAAAATTATTGCCTTCAATTTATTTTGGTTAAATACTGCAATTCGATTAAATACATCATGTTGTTTCAATGCCCTAAATTTATTTTGATTAAATACTGCAATTCTATTAAATACATCATGTTGTTTCAATTTTCACATCTATTATAAGGATCTTGAATAGACTTGTCATTGCTGGCCTCCCTATTTTGGAAAGAATTCACAGTATGTTTCATTCTTAGACCAATCTAGAAGCGTTGCACAGAATTTAGAAATACATTCCAATATTCAAGTCTATCTAGTATCTTTTGCAGAAGGTGTCTAAATTGATAGTAATTCCCTTGCTCTCCTCAAAAAAATTCGCGGCCACCTGAGGAAGATATACTCCAAAAACCCTCGTGGGTTCTTTGATTTTCATTAATATATATTTTAGATGTTAATATAATATGCCTATTATAGATTTTTCGGCTTCTGTAGCTTTGACATTACGTTATCTCCAGAAGTAAATGATGTCCTGTGTTGATAAAAAAAATTTGTTATTGAATGCATGATGCTGTCTAGATGTTAAAAGTAGCAGAGACATGTTGATCCGCTGATGCCTTGTTTGCATTTATATAACACTAGTTTCTAGAAGGGAAATTTTTGTAGCACTTAATTATTTATTGCTTCATAGCTAGGCTGGCCATCTTAAAAAGGCTAACATAGCCATCGGTTTTTGGTTTTTGGATTGATGATGATTGTTTCTATCCGGACAAATATCAAAATAAAAAGCTTGTAGATACATTTAATGAGCAGTGGAGGATTCCTAGAGATCGTTTATCAGCTTGCACATCAACTGTCTCACAATGGATAATCAACTGCATCCCTAAAATTTTATTATATCTAATGCTAAAGGCAAGGACTTGCTGCCTTTAGCAACCCCACTTGTTATCATATCATTTTCATTTATGCTAATGCATTCTTTATAGAACAAGGATCTTGGTTCTATTTGATCATACTCTACTTGGATTCTTGATTCTCTTGTCATTTCTGGCTCATTGTCTTGTTGTTAATGGGATCAAAAAGTATATGAATGTCATTTTCATATACCAGTATGTGCATGAACTATTTTTTATGCATAGTACATGCCCTTAAATAGTTTACTATTTTTCATTGAAAGATATTTGTGGTGCTTCTAACCTTCCATTATTAATGAGCATAAACCCATGAAACAATTGATATAACTTAACTTAAAAGTTTGAGTTGTAATCAAGTATACATCACTTCAATAACATGGTGCACATGTCCATCTTAGTATTTAATGATAATGAATGTACTTGAATCCAACAAAACATATTGTGCCATATCCATTTTTTGGAAGTACGTGTGAAAACCATGGTTGAGTAATCTGGTTTGGTTGTATACAAACGTAGCAATAACGTCCACTTCAAGTTCACTATCGTAATATAGTCTGGTGCATACACATCGGAGTTTAATGTTCACAATAGAAGTAGGACAGTAGAACTAACATCTCTTGGATACCCATATCCGAGAAGAGAAAATCAAGGTAGATGTCAACAAATTGTAGCCAATAAAAACTTAAATAAATATTTTTTTATTATGTTTAATACCTTATATTATAAACATGAACAAATAAAAAAAATTAACTTTGGTGGCAGATTAATTGACCTAAGCGATTTATTAATGTCCCCCTTCGAGGACATAATAGTTCCAATTAACACAGGCCCTCATGGCTTAGTTACATTGAAGGAACTTGGTTGTGCTAAAACAGATCTATGTTGTAGGGGATAGTATGGATCCTTGTTGGTTGTATTCGGAGGATCTTGGTCTGTTTATGGTGATATGGCCATAAAATTGGAGAATAATACAAAAAAATTTATGGTGTAAGTATTGTTTTATCTTTGGATTGTGATTAGTGATCAGTTAGTTTGGGCGGCTAACAAACATTCTGGTGTTGTGACAAGAAATTTAGCTTACCATGTTGTGTTAAAACAATGTTGGGATCCTGAAAATTTGTGGTGGCACACATCTTTATGAAAAGTGAAGACCCTGAGCAAAATTAAATATTTTATCTCGTTATGTCTAAATCACAAAATACTTACCTGGGACTCCCTGCAACGACGTGGTTTCTTTGGACACGAAAGATGTGTTCTCTGTCACAAGGCACTGGAGACGGTGGAGCATATTTTTGGGGACTTTGTTTTTTAAGCAGATTGGGAAGTTTTTCTGTAGTGATATAAACTGTCTGGGGCAGTGGCTTAATTCTAGTATTACGGACAACCTGATGATCTAGGTTATGAATCTATAGTTGACACTAGAATTCCCTCTGATCCTTATGTGGGAAGTTTGGCGAGCCAGGAATGATTACATTTTTCATAATACTCCTGTGATGCGCACGCGTATTCTTTCTAAGGGTTGCTCATATTATGTGTATCCTGATGTTTTTTGCGAAAAAGGTCATGCATAGAAATATATGTTTTCCCCGGTTATAAATGATGCTCTGGTAGCCTTCTTTGATGGACTAGAGAAAGACGAACTCTGTGGGGCAGGCATGGTTGTTAGGATGGATCTGGATCATGCTTTTGGCTTCGTATGGATGCTAGTTTTGGTACTAACACTAGATCCCAGCTTCTAGCTCTGTGGGGACTTTTATATTTTGCCAGTAAAAGACATATTTCTGATCTACAGGCCGTGATGGGAGACTCTAAGGAAATTGTGGTTTGGGATTTAGGGATCCACATTATACATTCTATGGAACTTTCTCATTGGTTGAGCTATGTAAAGGGTCTCTTCTACCACTTCAACAATATCCATTTTCATCACATTTTAAGGGAATATAAATCTCTGGCTAATGATCTTTCTAAGCGAGATATTGGTCAGGGGGGAGGCAAGATTGTCTCGGAGGAAATAATAGAGGTTTTCCTTGTGGACTCTGGCATTTTGAGTCTTTATTGATCCTCTCTCTTTAGCTGGTATTGTAGTACATTTTGTAGCCTCCATTTGAAGTACTATGTATACAAAACATGTATGAAGATGTAATTATGACTGATAGTATTCACCTTGTTCTGGTTAAGGGACATTTTTTCAATAGTTATTTTGTGAGTCGTATGATGGATAGGGTTGATTAAGCTGAGATGATATTTTGATATCTATATGTAAGAAGTGTTGTTTATTGAGACGGTTTTATAAATTTAAAGTTGTCCTTTTCTGTGTGAAAAAAAAATTAAGTTATAAAAATGGAAAGTGTGTTATGCTTATACATTATTATAATATAACATGTAATTTTATTTTTATTTTTCATGTATGAACTCCATCGACATATTTTCGATGGACTTGTAATATACAAATTTATAAATCCATTGTGCATAAAATCATTGAGATCTATTATTTACATTTATATGTAATAATTATAAATTAAATTTATAAAGATGAAAAGTGTTTTTATTTAATTAAATATTGGTTAATATTTAGATATTGTTAGTGAAGTAAGATAATTGTTTAATTACATTAAGTAATATTATTAAAAAATACGTAGCTCGTAAGGCTTACCAAAAATGGGAATTGAGGATGGCTCTATATGAATTTAAGCTTTGGAGAGACAAACAACAAAAGCACATTATGTTCTTTGACGAAGTATCAAAAGGTAACCCAGGGACAGCAGGTATGGGGGGGTCATTTTTTTATCCCGAAGGAAACATTAAGAAAGCCTTCTCTTGGGGAATTGGAAATGAAAGCAACAATACAATAGAGATATTAGAGATCTTAGAGATCTTGGCATTGGTTCAAGGAACCAATATCCTTTCCAAATATGGAATCAAAGATTCCATCGTTATAGGAAACTCAAGAATCATTATCAATTCCTTAGTCAACAACAGTGCTCTTATCCATTTAAATATGAAGCATCTCTTATCCATAGTAAATCAGAACTTAGTAGAGTTGGAAAATGTCAAATTCTTCCACATCCTTAGAGAATGAAGATGTAATAAGTTAGCAATCCAAGTGGTAGCTCTTCCCATGGGATCATTTCAATTTCTATATAATGGTCTTAAATTTTATCCAATGCCCTAAGGTTCATTTCCCATTCAAAAATCAATTCAAGGACACCTCTCATATCATGGTTCGAACAACTAAGCTGGTGCATTTTCCTTGGCACGTGGCCCTCCCATATGTCTCCACACATGGGAAGGTGGTTGGCTCATGTTCTCTACATTAATAAATATCCCATCATCCATCATTAAATTCTAAGGTCAATCTATATCTCACAATGCAGCACTCCATGATGGATATTGGTGGGAACTCTCCGCAAAAGGACAGTTTCAAGGATGGAATTATCAAAAATTTTACTTCCCATGAGCTAAAATTTAATCCAAGAATGATTCAAATGTAATGTAGTTTGGTCTATAGAAGGTGGCATTGCCTTAATCTAGGATGAATTCAGATGTGTCTCTCGGATTATTTTTCTCTCTACCCGTCATTCCCCTCCCTTTGCTAAGAAGAAGGTTCTCGTTCCACATTCCTTCCAAAATTTAGGTTGCAGTTGCGGAAACTATAGCCCTATCAATCCACTAGGTGTTCTTTTTTTTCCTTTGTGATATATTTAGTTGCTCGAGTGTGGCCTCGAGACGTGCATTCTATTATCATTTGTGACCATGTTCCATCACCAAGGATATCAATAGTTGGATGGAGGAAGAAGAGATTTTTGTCAGGTATAGGCTACATCAGTTGTCTACAAGTCATAGGAGGTTGAAGAGGAAAGTCCATTCATTGAGGCAGGATATGCGAAACAGGGATGGACCTTTGGAGGCATGGCTCAAGGAAGAGGACCAGGTTCGGGTTATGACCATTGGGACACCCAATGTGAGATTTTCATCCTCAATTCCAATCTGGAGAACCAACAGACTATCAACACGAAGCCCAAGACCAGAATTGTTGAACTGAAGAATTTATCCAAGGAACTATAGTTGAATATGAAATAGAAATATAACACAGCTGAAACCTCCTTGCGTCAGCCACTAATGAAGTTGGAATTCTAGGTTCCCTAAAAACTTTAATAAAGTTGTTTATGCTCTCTTTTTGTAGTTTTTTTGTTAGGCCAATTGTTTCGGGTATATTAGCAACCCTAGTGACCTTTAGGCATAGCCACCACATATCAATGCCCATAAAACATGACTCAAATTTTCATGCAAACAACTAATTAACAATCTTTACAAACATATTTTTAAAAGATCAAGTTAGAAAGTTAACCACTACAATGAAAAGAGCCTAGAGAGGAGGTCATAGCAAAGGCTTTTAGTGTTACAAGATTAGCAAACAATGTCAAAACAAAACTCTACTACAACCTCTGCCAATGGTAGTGGATGTTTTAATGGAGGTTCTTATAGATGCATTTTATAACTAAAAAAAACTTGGCGACTATATGTTTTAGCAGAAGTTTTTTTATCGATGTGCTTTGTTCAAATTGTGTGCACTAGTGCGTTATGTAACAAAATGCACCGGTTTTGTACAATGTAAAGTATCTACACTAGTGCATTCAAACAGAATAAGCACAAAAAAAACCAAATTTCAATGCCAAACCAGTGCTTGCGTATATATTATATGCGCCAATGCTTGCGTACATCATAAACACATCAATGGAAATGTTACATCATCTACACCACACAATTTTTTATATTTTTAAATTTTATAGGTGTTTTCCATTTACTTATGTGCACCATTCCATTTCATTGGCAAACGTACTAGATCTTACAAACTATCAAAATGATCTTGTGCATTTAAACAAATAGGACGCACCGGGGGGCTTAAACACAAAACAAGAACCGGTGGACCTAACCTTTCATAGTTTTCAGTACATATAAACCATTAACATGCACATGTGTGAGAAAAACATATGAAAATGAATCGAAGAAGTTGTCTGGCACATGGGAATCTTTATTTTAATATTTAACAATGTGTTTAATTTACATAAATGCGTCTGTACAACGTGTTCACAAAGATGCACCAATGCGTCATCGATTATCAAAAGAATCCCATACGATTATTTGAACAATGGTTATCGATATTGGAGTCCAATAC
>LPNX011020517.1:370033-394759 GCA_001517045.1 Pseudotsuga menziesii | reverse complement strand
GTGGTGGTGGGGAAACATGCCCCACGCTCCAATGAATCTGTCATAAACATAAGGCGCTGCAGCCTCTAGCTTAAACTCCTTGAGTCTAAGAGGTTGACCAGCACCATGGTCAGGAGGGATATCAAAGAGTGTTCCCTTCACATCATGGCCTCTAGTGGCCTCTTTCACTGCAGGCCATTTATCAGGCCCCATCACCTTGGCCCTTCTAGTCTGGCATGCCACTGCCCAAAGGGAACCCAATGGTCCGATGGCCTTGTAGATCTTCAGCAGATCGTTCACTGCTTCGTACATGATCCACATCGAAGCAGATGTGGGAGAGTTGGGTGCAACGGAACGGATGCTATCCTGCAAGCGCTCACGCTGCGCCTCAATGTCCCGCAATGTGATGCGGGTGACCTCACCATCCCAGGTTGCTGCCCGGGAAGGGTCAACGCCCTGGTCAGCATCTACGTGGCCTGAAAATTGGATGAAAACATAAATGTCAGTCAAAATACATATATTAACTGTAGCTCAATTTGAAATCAATAAAAATTTAAAGGTACTGACAACTGAAAAAAAAAAGGTGCATTTAATATACCTTCGGGGGGAGCCTCCCCACCGACAGCAGCAGTAACATCATCATCGATATCGCCCAGTGAACGGCTGCCAGAGCGGCTGCCACTGGGCTCCCCAGCAGAGGCATGTGGCGTCGCAGGACGCCTAGGAGGAGCATCTACAGTGAAAATATAAATGTATACAAGTTAATGATTAAATATACACATGTGAAATAATTTAATTTTATGTAACTGAAAACAAACAGTACATCATGCACAGTGGTATACTTACCAGTCCTCTGACGACCCCCGCTGCGAGGGTTCACTGCAGATCCACCTGAACTATGCCTCCGACGGGGCGAAGAGCCCCGTTGTGCAGACGCATCTGCATGAAATAAGACATATAAATCAGACATATATGGTGATAAAATATTATTATTTTAAAAATTTTCAATCTAAATATACGCATTTAAAAATGAATAATTCATTAATTACAAAATTCATCATTGAAAAATAACTGTAATCACTTGGAAACATTATATAAGATCATTTTTTCACATGCATACCTACTTGGAAAATACATCAAAATGTTGTACAACTAAAATACGACATGTCAATTGGATGACACAAAATTGGTAGTTAAGGGGTTATGGGGTTTATATTTTAGGCATTTATGAGATATGGATAATATAGTGCAGTGGTATAGACAATTGTCACAACCCCCTTATAAAAAACAAACATCAGTAAATCCATGATGATGATGACGATGATGATGACGATGATGATGTTGATGGTGATGATGATGACGATGATGATGGTGATGTTGACGATGAGGAAGGTGATGACGATGAGGAAGAGGATGGTGATGATGATGATGACGACGACGATGGTGATGATGATGTTCATGATGTTAATGAAGGTGATGATGATGATGAGGATGATGATGATGATGTTCATGATGTTGATGGTGATGATGATGATGAGGATGATGATGATGATGTTCATGATGTTGATGGTGATGATGATGATGAGGATGATGATGATGTTCATGATGTTCATGATGAGGATGATGTTGAGGAGGATGATGATGATGATGAGCATGATGACGATGATGAAGGTGATGATGATGATGATGTTCATGATGTTGATGGTGGTGATGATGATGATGTTCATGATGTTGATGGTGGTGATGAGGATGAGGATGATGATGATGTTCATGATGTTCATGATGTTGTTGATGAGGATGATGATGATGATGTTGATGGTGATGATGATGAGGATGATGATGATGATGTTCATGATGTTGATGGTGATGATGATGATGAGGATGATGATGATGATGTTCACGGTGTTGATGGTGATGATGATGAGGATGATGATGAGGATGTTGATGATGTTGATGATGATGATGGCAATGATGGTAATGGTGATGATGATGATGACGATGGTGATGATGAAGGTGATGATGGTGATGAAGATGATAATGATGATCATGGCGATGTTGATGACGATGATGATGGTGATGTTGACGATGAGGAAGGTGATGATGATGAGAAAGAGGATGGTGATGATGATGATGTTCATGATGATGATGACGACGATGGTGATGATGATGTTCATGATGTTGATGAAGGTGATGATGATGATGAGGATGATGATGATGATGATGATGATGTTCATGATGGTGATGATGAGGATGAGGATGATAATGATGTTCATGATGTTGATGATGAGGATGATGATGATGATGGCAATGATGGAAATTGTGATGATGATGATGATGATGATGATGAAGGTGATGATGATGATGATGATGAAGTTGATGATGATAACGATGGTGATGATGAAGATGATGAAGATGATGTTGATGGTGATGATGATAAGAACAATGAGGATGGTGGTGGTGATGATGATGATGATGAAGGTGATGATGATGATGATGTTCATGATGTTGATGGCGATGATGATGACTTAGATCCAAGATCCAAGAGTGGAGGACTTAGATCGTAAGAGTTTGGAGGATAATGGTCCATGCAAGGGCGTGATAGCATCAAAATTATTTTTAGTCACTAACTAGAATGTCATTAAGAGGTCATGCGTGATGGTTTGAGGAATTTTTACTATCAATGATATGTTTACAAACCTCTTGTAGGGATTAAAGAAATTCTTTCCTCCTGTGATCAGGTCTATAGCCTAAAGAACCATGCTTGATGCTTAGAACATCCAATTATGATATAACAAAGGCTTTGGTCATAAGTTGTAACACCTATTCCTCTAGGACTCATGTCTCATGCACAATGTCCTAAAAATTAACTAGCCTTACCATTAAGAGGTCATGTGTGTAGTTGTTTAAAAAAAATTGATGATCATTTGATGCTTCCAACCTTCATGTAGGGCCAAAGGAAACTATTTCCTTCGGTGATCATGTCTACAACATAGAGAACCACACCTATTGCTCAATATGTCCAATAAAGATATAACTCCGAGTTTTACATCGTCTATACAAAGGGTAGGCCTTGTGGTCTAGGCCATGCTTTATGACCAAATGCTAGAGACAAAGGCCCTAAGACCCGTTCCTCTATGAATCATGTATCACGTATCATGCACATGCTCTTAAAAACCAATTTCAAATAAATTTTTATAAAAAATTTATTATTTGTCTCGGGCCTACAGTTGATTAATTGTCTCTATGGTTTATATAGATTTGTTTAGTTGGTGTTCTATGGATTTTTTTCAATCCTCCATGAATTCACGAAGGATTGAAAAAAATCGGGCAGCATTTCGGCTTGCCCGAGACACATTTCAAAAATAAACCGGTAGCATAAACCCTACCGGTTGACATAATTTATATATATATATAACAAATTAATAAAAAAATTCAATTTAACTACAAATTTTTAAAAATCCGGCAGCATTTCTGCTTGCCGGTATACATTTTAAACAAGAAAATTATAAAAATATAAATTTATTAAATTTGAAAACAAAACTATAAAAACATACATTTATTAAATTTGAAAACAAAACTATAAAAACACACATTTATTAAATTTGAAAACAAAATTATAAAAATATATATTTATCAAATTTTATAAATTTATAAAAAAAAAATTTAAATTCCATTTAAATTGAAAAACAATTTAAATGGTTACCTCTTTGCTCTGACATTGTGACGAAGATGGGTTGCTTTGGAGCGATGGTCGTTGTACCTCGGTCGAGTTCTCTATCCCTCGGTCGAGCTTTGTCCCTCGGTCGAGCGATTGAAAATGACAAATGGGGCCTCTGCGGCCCCATTTTATAATTTTTTTTAAAAAAGATACCTCGACCGAGGTATGGACCTCGGTCGAGCTATGTAACTCGACCGAGGTACATACCTCGGTCGAGGTATTTATTAACCCTCGGTCGAGCTTTTAATACCTCGACCGAGGGTTAATAAATACCTCGACCGAGGGATGAAAAATACCTCGGTCGAGGGCTTTATAAAACCTCGGTCGAGGGTTTATAAAGCCCTCGACCGAGGTATGTTTTTTTGTTTTTGGCAATATGCGCTTGCCAAAAAGTGTTACCCAGGTCCGTGGATTCACCCCACGGTGTATCTAACTCGAGGAGCTTCAGGTTCCTCTTCTGAACTGCCGTTACTTGTTCAGTTGCATAATTAGAAACATCTCATAATTTCGAAAACGTATTAATAGTGAAAAATATATGTCACATAGTCATGCAACTATCTTATCCAATTCTACAACATTCATCCACATCCTATACACATACAGTAACTTCTAGATTCCTTATATGCCAATGTTATCAAGAGTCTGTACTACTCCTAATATGTCAGCAAAGAGGTTTCACTGAAGAAAAGTAGCAATGGGATGTTGTACAACATCATTGACTTCTTACTCGTGATGTACAATTCCGTACTATAAATGAAAACACACAAACATGCATAATATATCAACTGAATATAAGCAAATGCACAACAAAAAATATCATGAAATGACAACTGAACACTTATCTTTGCTTTTTTGGTGGGTAGACTCCTTCTTGATCCTAATGTCTTGGAGTCTTCTGCTTCATCATCTTCTTCATTCACAACTCCATTGTTTCTTATCCCAATGTTGAGATGGATAAGAGGTTTTTCATCGGAGTTGAATCCTTATGGATTAGAGTATATATTCCTCATCACTTGAGGGATCTTCCTTGAATCCTGAGAGATTGATATTCAATTGTTCCCATCTTCTCTTCTCTTTCTATGATGTGAGATTATTCTTGTTTGCACTCTTCCGAGAGTCTGTTGAAGGTAATCAACATCCTTCTAGCACACATTCCTTGAATGAATGAGTCCCATGATCATGGGAGTCCATTCAAGGTGATTATAACAATTTATTATTCTTCTTCAACTACAAGCAATCAAACTATAATCCAACATATGCACCATTAAATTTAAGCGCAGATATTTCCATTAAACATTAAACTGAATACATTACCAAATGTTACAACAAGACAAAATTTATACACATAGCTGAACCATCTCTGGAAAGTCAAGAAATTTCGCCAAACCTTTTTACATATAGAAAATACCATGGAAAATACAAACATAGTCATATCCATTGGATTCCCAAACCAACTATCAGACCCAACAAATAGAAACTACACAACGATACTCCTCCCAACCCATATTTCAATTCTCTGTCAAAGCAATCACATAGAAGTAAGGGCCTTTGCATTTTTGCAGGATTTACCCACTAATACGTTGCACATGCCACCTAAGGGGCCACCTTCAAAGTCACCTTATAGCCACACTCTGTACCTGCACAAACCCACATAGAGTCCATGAGAAGTATGCAAGCTACCAAACTGAATCAAATCAAAAATAGGTTAATGTGCAGACCTTCGATATGCTTACCTGAAGAGAGTGGCATTTTGTTTCTTTGTGCAGCATGGCTCTCAAGAGCTTGAGGCCACCCAAACAATCCAGAGATAGACCAAATTAAATGCATCTCGACCGTAACCAACGCTTGAGTCCAAATTCCCATGATTCCCTATAAGAATTAAAGGCACCCCCCTATGCTGCAGCAACCATGAAATCTAAACCCACATAGTTATATTTATGCTCACGATGTGGATCCTTAATACGCCACACTTCCAATGTTAAAACCATAGAACCCACATTTTCCATGTTAATACAAGGTGGTTGATGGCATATGGAATATTCCATAAACCCTACAAGTTATACCATCAAGCTTACAAAGTTTATATATCAAGGTAGATAAGATTTTTAAACCTTAAACATAATAATTTCTACCATAAAGTTATAACCATACATTTAATCCAATATTGCATAAACGTAGGACTTAGGCATAGCTAGGTCTTGGAATTTAGTCCTCCTTTCACTAGCTTCAAACAATATAGTGTAGTATAGATGTAGTGTTGTAGGATGTCTTTACTTTCCATGGTCACAATATAGAGTTCACCCTCGGAATAACCTGCACAAGAGTAGGAGCCTGCATTAGTTTGCAATGAACTAAGTAAGACCCTCAAAGCAGTAGGAAACCTTATATTTCCAAGTGGACCCTTAAGGGATCAAACCCCACCACTCCACCCCTTGGGAAAGTCATCCTTTTTAATAAATAAAACCCTAAACGAAAAATAAGAGATATAAATAGGAAGTAAAATGTAACTTAACTAGCATTGACAAATTCTCATTACTAGTAGAGACAGGCAGAGTAATCATATAAAAAAATCCAAGTAACATAACCACATCACATAAACATATCATCATTAGATAGTAAAACACATAAAAAGGGAAAACAACTTATAACACTTAGATTTAGTAAACGATGAAAGTTACATTCCGCAAAAGTTAAAACAATGTCCTTGAAAGGTAGAATTTAAATAGCCTATAATTTTATTTTATTTTATGAATTTTAGGGACATTACATTTTAGTTCTGTGAGTTCGATTATGTTCATTCGATATGGAGCTTTCAAAGGTGGTGCCGCTCTGTGTATCAGATCGATTGTGAAGTCTATATCCCTTTTTAGACGAAGTCCAGCGACTTCTTTTAGAAAGATATCTTCGAACTCCTTTAAAACATGTATGTCTTATAGTTTAGGCTTCATATCATTTTCCTTATCTTTCATTATAGATACTGCAAATACTTTACATCCTTTTCTTACCGATCTCTTCATTTGCAGAGCAAATATTTCTCTGATGGTTACCTTCCTAGGAATTCCTTTCACTTTTATATTATTCCCATTATTATCCATACATGTAAATGTTTAATCAAAATAGTTTAGAAAAAATTTATGCTCTTCCAATCGATCCATTCCTATCAATAGATCATAATATCCTAAAGGAAATATATTTACAATCACATGTGTAAGGAAATCATTCAACATTATCTGGCAATTTCTTAGAATACTAGTAACCTTTCTTTTTGCACCTATGGCTAACTGTACTAGCCATGACTTATCAAAATTTTTAGGTACCAAATTGCATAAATCAACTACTCTAGGTGAAATATAACTCAGGCTTGTGCCTAGATCAATTAAGATAGAGATAGGTTGAGTGTTTATCATAACTTCAATTTCGACTATGGAAGTTTGGTAGTCTGCTTGCCATTTTTCTAGTGCAGCGCGGATTCTGGGCATGCTTCTGGTCATATTCCCAACTGTAACTACTTCCTGGATATAATGGACATTAAACTTCTACTTCCTTGCTGGAAAATATTTAAAGTAGTGTTTCTACCCACACTCCCAACATTTTAAGGGTTCTTTTTGTGTTGGGTTTTTATTAGGAACACTCAAGGGTTCTACGGAATCTTGAGGTTTAAAACCTTTGGAATTATTACCCTGATACCCTCTCTGATTATTTCCCATGTTTTTATGTAACTTATTTTGTTTTCTCTTAGAATCAAAATTGTTTAACCTTTGATTTTTCCAAGCCGGTGTTCTTTCTCTTTTATTCTTGTTTCGGTCATAACAAAAGTTAGCCTTCCTCATCGCTTCCTCTAGTGTCTGTGGATTTTCATATTCAATCTGTTCTTTAAACATGAGGGGAAAGAAGCTAAGGGACCATTGTATCTTAGTCTTCTCATCAATTATGTAGGGGACACAATGAAGTAAGCTTAAGAACTTACTACAGAGTTCTTTCATTGTCATGGTCCCTAACCTTAGTTCATAAAAATCCTTGTATTTTTCTTCATAATACTGTTCAGATAAATATTTTCTTTTAAACAGCTTCTTAAAACTTTTCCAGGTCACATACCTTTATTTTATATCATTAACTTTGTTTATATCTTTCCACCATATATTTGCCTTTCCAGTCAAATTATAAATAGCCATTTTTTCTTTCAACTCATTTGAGTAACTATATATTTGGAAGTACTTTTTCATACTGAACATCCAGGCCTCTTCCTCTTCACCCTTCTCAATTTCCCCATTAAACATGGGTGGTTTAATTTTTTTCAACTTCCCAAATATTTCCTCATAGGGTTTGTACTTTTTCTTCTTTTTATTTTCGTCACTTCTTGCACTTGACTCTTGAGTTTGTTTATGGTGTTTAAGTGACTCTTCACTTGAAGTGTCATAGTTATGGTTGGAAAATTCCATCTTCCTACCCTTTCATTTATTGTATGGGAAAGTTTTAGGCAATTCCTGTTCAAAATCCTTGTTTTTATCTTTTTCTTAATTATGGATTTTTTCTAACAAGATAGTGTTCAGTTCTTCTTGAGCCTTCAGAATTTGCTCATTATCTTCCTTAACCCTTCTTAATTTAGATCTTAGTTCATCCATACTCCTTTTTAATTCATATTTATTGTCCTAACTTTCATTTAGGTCTATCAAGAACTATCCCTCCCTTAGATTACACTCTTCATTTAAAGGTTGTTTCGGGTGATGTTCTTCCCCTATAGACATTCCCGCATCTACCATTTTCCCCACAAAATATATTTGTACTTCTCTTTGCTATGTGTAAGAGAACTTTCAAGACAAAATAAACATGAGTTAGTTTGTTGTTTTTTATAGCGGTTTTGTGTTGAGCCTATTCATTCCTAGTGCTGAAACCATGCTCTGATACCATATGTAGCACACCTCTAATTTCACATAAAAGAAAAATTCTATAACCATATATCTACAGACAAATTAAATAAAAATCTATCTATTATGAGGCATTACAAACAAAGTAGAGAGTGTAAAGCATAACCCTGGTCATATAAAATGTTCACCATCTCCTTAACAAAACTTAGAAACCCTTTTCCCAAATGAATAGTTTTCCAACCCAAAAACTCAAAAAGGTAAGTTACTTTTCTTTTACAAGAACCATTTCGCAGTTCCGATTCCTCATTCTTCCTTCTACTGTGGACCTAGGAATTAAGAAACTCCATGAAGTGATCAGTTGGTATTTTGAATTTCTTCCTTTTGAATTTTGCTTTATGCTTTGTGCTATGAAATACGGAAGTTAGAAACCCAACATATCGATACCTTCATTTGACCACTTTCTTCGTTCCATGTTTTGCATTCCACAATTGCTTTTCGCGTTGTTGATCCTTGCTAAATCAACGTTGACTGTCGATCTTGATTTGATGCAGAAATAATACTTTGGAACTTTACATTATGAAAATGTTAATTATTTGCTTTCCATGTTCCATATTCTACAATTTCATTCCGCACCATTGATATTTGCGGAATCAACCTTAACAATTGATCTTGATCTGATGCGGAAAGTGGGCTTCAAAAACTTTACATTCCAAAAATATTAATTCTTTTTTTTTCCGGGTTCCGCATTTTGAACCATTTATATTTGCGGAATCAACCTCCACCTTCAATCTTGATCTAATCCGGAAATCACAAATTGCAACTCAACATTATGCTTTGTCTTTCTTTTTCCTTCTTTCCTCCTTTCTCCCTCTGCAGCTTCTATTAACCGTCGATCTCTTTTGCGATTTTAATCCTGACCATCGATCTGATTTCTTTTATGGATTCACAATGAAAACTCTACAACTATTAGCAGCCGTTGATCTTCTTCCAGATACAATCTCGACCGTTGATCATCTAAAATTGTGGATCAACGTTTAACTCACTCAGGAGGGCTTAAGCCTATAACAAATTCCTTTGGATAAAAATCTTATGACCACTCGCTACTGTTAAACAAATTGCTAGTTGAATCAACGAAATGGCTTGCTGGCCATCCGATCAGTGTCCCCACCAAATCAACGGTGGACTCCAAAACTAACAAGTGCATAAAAGAAAAAAATTTCACGCACATCCAAAGTTGTTCAAAACCTGCAACTTCTCCCTTTGAAATTGTTGTGGACCATTGATTCATTTTATGATCAATCTCACTCATAGATCTTGATCTTAAATTCCAATGATCAAGTTTTGATTCACACCCCGACCCCTCCTTTATATTCTTCACTCTTTCTCATGTGAAATGTCGTTATCATCGTTGATCTTCTCCAATATTGTTATCCACCACACAATGAAAAGTGTTTTGTTTAGGTTTAACTCGGGTGTTGCTTCTAAGTGTGAAATGTATTTTCAAACATTGATCTAATTTCTCTTATGGATCAACATTTAACTGTGGATTGAATGTGTTTTCTGGTTTATATGGGGTTTAACTCACTGTACGTTAATTGGATCAGGAAACTATCTTAGTGCTTGCTACCATACCTTGATTCTGTTGACTGAACATGATTTGAGGACATTTAACCAAATGCGTTACGTTCTTTTTTTTTTAATAAGATAGTTCCTTTTCTATTATTTCTTAAGACATAATAGAGTATTTAGATAATCCTACCTCCTGAAACATGGATCCACACAATGGTCCTGTAACCAAAACAGAAAGAGAAACAAAATGGCCCAGATTATATGTCTCATGAGGGTGAGGGTTACCCAGCCTCTAGACTAACACAGATGCATTATTATACTTACCGAAGACCAATATAAAAAAAAAATACACATAAACAAGAAGAGAAAAGGAAGATAAGCACATAAAACCAGGAAAAGGACCCGTAGAAAGGATGACACTAGTGCCTCCTGTTGGATTATCCCCCCCCCCCCCTTGTCAGCATTGTCGGCATCTCCATCTACATTGTTGGCTCCCCCAGATACACTATTGGAACCCTTGGCCTCATTGATCCTTTTCCCATGCTGAAAAAGTGGCTCGGCCAGCTGAAACAGGCTCTTCATGTGGACGAGACCACTTCCAACATCATCCTTAAAATATGCAACTACGATTTTAACCAGCTCGACGAATATTTCCCTCTCATTCATGCAACATGGGAGGGTGAACTTAAGATGCTAGTAATTGGACATGACCACTTCTCGGTCCAGCTTCAAATGAAACTTGACGAAAATATCATTTTCCATCGCATCTATGGAATGAAGGATGTGATCTGGTGTCTCCTGGTTAAACATGGCTTCCCATTATTCCTCTTCAATACCCGAAGCTTCCATCCCATAAGAATAGACATAAGACCTAGTGGAATGGCGATGACGATACAAGGACTTGTGCTTTCAAACTCTTCCCTTCTTGGTATTTTTCACCCTGGGATTCTGTAAGCCTGCATGATAGTGCTTTTCCAAGATCAACTCCACAATATTTTGTGCCATTATCTCACTCTATTCTCTCTTGAAATAGATAGTAGGATTCCAACAAATAATCTGTAGAAATGATAGATCAATGCTATGTGCAATGATGCTAAGAAGAAGCACATGAAATAGATCTTGCTACTAAGAATTCTCACAAGCATACACAAGAAAAATAGAGAGAAGAAAAGAGACTGAATCACATGATTGAAGAGATGAATATTGGTGTGTATCTTTCCATTTAATAATGATGAATAATAGTGTACATAAATAGTACATCCATCATAGTAAAATCAAATTTTATGGAAACAACTCATAAATCTCAAAAAGGCTAACTTACCAAAATATAGCAAACCCCCATAGGTGGCTAAAGAACTTCCCAAATATATCAAGGACCTCACGAGTTGGAAAAGGAATGAGTGAGTTGTCAAGGAGATGGAAAAAACATGATAATACTAGAAAATGGAGAAAAACTAATGGACGATGGGTTGGAAACAAAAGCTCCCAGTTTCCTGGTTGACTAGCTTTTATCTTATCCATAGAAAATAAGGAAAAGCAGAAAAAACAAAATAAAGCAGAATTTGCTGTAAAGTCTTGCATATTAATTTTGGATGGTCAAAAGGTGGTCAAGATCAACCCAGAATTGGAAATAAATCATTCCTAGGATATATATGGCATGTATTGACTTTAAGGTGCAAGTGGATGCCAACTAATTAAGCTAGTGGGTGAATAATTAATCAAATAATGATTAATTATTTTATCCTAAGTTATGAGTGGGTTTAATATATTCCAATACCCCACTATAATTCTGACTTTATGATGGTATGAAAAAAAAATATGGATGCATATGGATACATATAGGGCCCAGCAACAAGGCTATGGTCACCCTTTAACAATTATTATGTCCAGAAAAGTGAGGAAAGAGGCAAAACCACATGGGGAAAATACTCCCTCAAGAAAGGACAAGGCACAAATTTTTTGAAATAATACGTCTTCAAAATATCCTCATCTTCACTTGAATGAGCTGATTGAACTGCTTCTGGATGGAAGACTTGATGAAGAAATCATGAACTCCATGATCATGCACTGGAGTGTAGAACCTGCAATAAGGAAGAGGAGAGACTCCTTGTATCTCATCATTTGATGAAGTAGGAGCATTATCTGAATGCTTCTTGCTGCTGTCAAACTCTGATCTATAAACATAATCTGAAATGGAAAAGAGATCTGTGCATACTCCTTCCCAAAGAGTACAAAAGTTAAGACAATTTTTTTCACACCCAATTCCCTCAGTAGCTGCAAAATTGTGATGTGAATCACATGTCAATCTTCCAATCTGTTGTAGCACCTATATAGATATGATATGAGGCTGATAAAACTATGATATATCAGAAACATTATCATATGGAAAAGAAAATACAAAGGCTTCAGTGGCTCCATGAGGATATAGGGCTAGACTAGGAAAATTGTGAACAACTAGGGAAAACTTATAGGTGTAAAAATACGATGATGGATGGGCATATGAGCTGAACCATAAGTGTTTAGAATAGATCCAAATTTTTTTAATATTAGTCCAAATATGACTAAGGACATGGATAACCAGCCAATGAAGGATAGGAAAGACTTCAAACCATGTAAGATAAATATCACTGCATAAGAGACCAATGAGGAATCAACTAGTGATCTTTGGATTTGTATAGTCTTTGGATTATTTAGAGGTATGGTAGATGGTATGGATGGTGGTATTATATGTGTCATTACATGCATATCATCTTGCAAACAATCTTCTAAATTATATATACAATCTTGTGAGGAAGAGTTGCTTAAAGGCAAGTCAATATCTAGTGAAAAATCACAATTCTTGGAAGATGAATCTAGTAGACTAAGAGGAGGATCATCAAAGAAAGGTTCTGATATTTTTGATTCTGATATATCAGAGATTAAATATATGTCAGATACATGATAAAAGGAGATAACTCTAGCACTCAAAGCATAATTTATATCACCTTGGAACTGCGTAGTATGACATTGTTCTGAGGAATCAGCAGACTTCTCTAGTTCATCTGGAACTTCGATCTTCTGCTTCTCAAGAAGCTGAGACATGATGTCCATATTCTTCTTGAAACAATTATTCTCTGAATTAAAACCCTTGCTGCAATAAGAACACTTGGATGTGCTCCCTTTCTTCTTAACTTTCTTCATTAAATATTCATATAAATCTTCATCTTCAATCTCTGACTTTGGCTTCTTCACAATTTGCTTCTCTTTTGATTTGAATTTCTTGCTTCCTTGAACCAAGAGAGCATGATCCTTTCCCTATGAATAATTAAGGACACCCATATGGATCAATTTATCTTTCTCCTTTGTTAGTGAATCAAGAAAACAATTTAAAGAAGGCATTTTCCACTTAGGAACAACAAGCCTAGTAGCATGAAAAGTAGACACAAAAACTCAGTAATCACGACCCAATTTTGAAAAAATGGAAAGGATTAATTGATCATTTGATTTCTCAATCCCACATTGCTTGATAATTAGAAAAAGTTACTTGAACTTGGTGAAGAATCCCTCAAGATATTCAAAATTGCTTGGACTCAGTGAGAATAACTCAATCTCCAATTGATGCGCTTTTAGCTCATCTTGAACTCCAAAGAGAGACTCCAATTGAGTCCATACTTGGTTTGGAGTGGTCAAACCATATAGATGAAAGAGTAGATCAGGATAAATAGAGAGGTAAAGCAATCCATAGGATTCATCCAACCTATTCTGCCACTTAGCTTTCTCAATCACAACATTGGGCTCATTCTCCAAAGCTAGTGTAACATTGTATAATCATCTACTGCGCAATAGAATGGAGATTTTGGATTTCCATTCATGGTAGTTGAAGGAAGTAAGAATTATATCTGACGAAGAATCCATATTTCTAAATTGATATGCTCAAGAATAAAATCTCTTTAACCTGCAAAACAAACTAGGAGAAAATCTTGTAAGCTAGACAAGCTCTTCTTCAGAGAGGGATAGGAGACTGAATGTGCTCCTCAACTCTGTAGAACTTAATCAACCTTGCTGCTATGATACCATGTAGAAATAATATATCAATGATATGAGAAATGATGCTAAGAAGAAGCACATGAAATAGATCTTGCTACTAAGAATTCCCACAAGCATACACAGGAAAAATAGAGAGAAGAAAAGAGACTGAATCACATGAATGAAGAGATGAATATTGGTGTGTATCCTTCCATTGAATAATTATTAATAATAGTGTACATAAATAGTACATCCCTCATATAAAAATCAAATTGTATGGAAACAACTCATAAAGCTCAAAAAGGATGACTTACCAAAATATAGCAAACCCCCATATGTGGCTAAAGCACTTCTGAAATCTATCAAGGACCTCATGAGTTGGAAAAAGCATGAGTGAGTTGTCAAGGAGATGAAAAAAACATGCTAATCCTAGAAAAGGGAGAAAAAGTAATGGAGAATGGGTTGGAAATAAAAGATCCCAGTTTCCTAGTTGGCTAGCTTTTATCTTATCCATAGAAAAGCAGGAAAAGTAGAAAAAGCAGAATAAAGCAGAATTTGCTGTAAAGTCCTGTATATTAATTCTCGATGGTCAAAAGGTTGTCAAGATCAACCTAGAATTGGAAATAAATAATTCCTAGGATATAGATGACATGTATTGACTTTAAGGTGCAAGTAGATGCCAACTAATTAAGCTAATGGGTGAATAATTAATCAAATAATGATTAATTATTTTATCCTAAGTTATGAGTGGCTTTAATATATTCCAACAAAATCCCACCAACATAGAATGAAGTACACCTCTGTGTGGGTGAGGGATGTCCATGCACAGAGATCACCTGCTATGAATCGCCTCCAAATTCCATGACCTGTAATGAAATCACCTCCAACGAAATTGTTTGTCCAAAATTTCATGTCCGTAGACTCCCCCATGCAAGTTATAATGATGGTTTCCATGCATTTTAATCATCTTACATTCCCCGAATCCTGCACCATTTGTCTTATGCATGTGGTAGGGCATGGAGAGGGTCAACACCTTTCCTATCATACACCCGGCTGATGTTATAATCACCTTCCACTAGCTGTTGACCACCTGCATCCTGGTACCAACTACGTTAAGTTGCTTATAGTTTTCTGTACAATTTAGTTACGTTTTTTTCTCTGTGCAAAAATAGTTTCAACCATAATATTGAATAACGCAGACCTAAACTATAAACAACCATTATAGTTTCATTCTGCAACCTAAATTCATAATGTAGAATTAAGGAAGAATTACATAAAACAATTTCAGAAGGAAATACATAGTAGGAACATCTGATACCATATAAAAACAGAGGCTTCAAACTATTAAATGTAGACTCATAAATTCTAAAACATTCAAGCATAACAACAGTAAGCTAACTGAGAACGAAACTAGATTCTATTTTAATATTAATTAGATATAGGATTTACAAAACATGGATAATGGTTCTCCAGAAATGCATAAACATTACTACCAGGAAATATAACTGCAATTTAACTTTCACATTTACATCCTACTTCATCTAAAATAATTCATAAGAAACAGAGTAGGAAGCTAGTACCAACGCTAGGAAAACAAAAGTGGAGAATTTCTTCCTCCCAACCAACTCCTAGAGCATCCAAATTACTTGCTCGAGAACCCTCGATCCTGTTCGTTGAACCGCAACAGAAAAATATCTCAATGCACCATCTATTTCATTATATAGATGCTAACCCCTGTCCAATTCTAGTCTCCTATTGCTCATGTACATGCTATTAAATAGTATTTTTCCTAGGACTTGGTCATTTATGAGCCTTCTGCTCGTTATCAACTCAACTAGGAGCGCAGAACTAATTTTGGGGGATGATGCCTTGTGCATCTTGAGTTCTCACTCAGTGGTCTTTTCCACTTGTCATTTTCCTCTTGTGGGTGAGAAAACACTCTTTCAACAACTATATCCATTTTTGTTCCCTTCAACATATTTTATTAAATAGTGAATGTTTTATTACAAAATGTTTTATTCTTTACCTTCCTCTCAAAGAATAATAAAATAATTATCAAAGTATTTTTCACGAGAATTAAAATTTATTAATTCAGGGGGTATTATAGGTAGATTCAAATCCTATCTTAGGCATTCAAATTCACCTATATGTATAACCATTGTATTACACATTAATTATTAATTCATGAATATATAATCATATTATTCCAATTTTGTCTCCATTTGTGTGCAAGTTTGTTTTGATAAATTGAACAATCAGTGCTAAATTATTTTCTCTCTCCTACATCCTTCTCTTCTCATTTGAATTCATGTAGGTTGATGATCCTATGCTTCATTGTATTTAACACCCAAAGTGTTCCACAAAGGTCTACCACACTTGCACTCTCGTTTGCTCATGGAAGACCTTATTGTGCCTGTGCACACACTTTGCAATCACGATTTCAATATTTATTATAGATTCAAGAGGTGTTCCTAGCTCTTTCTAACTAATACACTACAAAAAATTTATTTACCAAAAGTGGTGAAGAGACTACCTTTATTCTATGATACCAACTTTTCTCAAAAGTTGCACTTTGATACAATCTATCACAATCACAGGAGTAATGCCCCAATTTTTCAATTTTCAAATTTAAATAGGAACATGTGACACTAGCATGCCTTGTCCACAAGGGAATGGTCTACTTGCGATTCTAAAAAAAATACTATGCATCTTCGCTCATGATCTCCCCGTAACTAGGCAGTGAGGTACAAACTATTAGGATTTTGCATCCTTTCTCAACTTACTCGCCCAATAGTCACTTTCCCTATAGTAATTTAACACTTAGCCAATATTACAACTAAGCATTACACAAGAACATTAAATTAAAAGTATTAAAAATATGCACAAGAGACAATAAGTATGGCGGTGCCCAGACTAGGAACTTGAACTCACTGTAGAGAATGTTACATATAGTACAAGATACAATAAAGAAGTTTTCCCAACCTAGCAAAGAATCATATGTAGATACACAAAAAAGCCAAGATTATTCTCATAAAATCCATATCCAAGATAGTATATGCAACCTTTAACACGCTTTCGTGATCTAAGGTAAAGATGCCAAGAATTCCCTTACTTCGTGCACATCTAACCTCTACTATATCGGTGGAACTGCCTCAATGCACATCCTAACTTCCTCACTATTCCAAGCACTAGTACTCTAGTAATCCTTCTCAACACCAACTTGGACTCCCATCGTGGTTCACTACGTCCATCGCCTAATGCTCCGAAGTTACATTACTTTGACCTAAAAAACTACTCCAAGAGATGCACCCAAATCTTACTACTTTCACTTAACAAAGAGAACCCAACTCATATTGTTAAGGCCCAACAAAGGGCTTGCAACTCATGCTTCTCCATCCCAATGGACATTTCCTAAGTAGTGATATTTTGTCTTTATAGACTGCACCCACTTCATGCTTATCTATCCCATAAAACTATGCCCAACTTGTGCTACTTTGTCTAAGAGGAAAATGAAAACTCATGCTAATTCTTTCGAGTGGATTGTTCCCAACACGTGCTACTCCATCATAAAAGGTTGTGCTCAAGATATGCTAATATATCTTGAAAGACTACACCCAAATCACAATGCTCTATCCTGGAAGAGTACTCCCAAGTTGTTCTACTACATTATGAGGCATTGCACCCAAGTCACAATACTACTTATTGATGAATTACACCCAAGTCATGTTGTTGTGTTTTGAGCAATTGTGCCCACGTCATGTCAATTTTCCCAAATTCTCTTGCATTTTTGCTTGGATGACTTGATTGAATTTTTCACTTGTCCCCAACTTGTATTTATAGGGTCTTCCCTTGCCAAGGTGTTCCGAAAGGCATCATTCCAACTCAAGTACTCCCACATACATGAGCACCCAAATCTCATGTATTCCCAAGCCGATGTGTGTCAAACTCCTACAAGTTCAAAATGTGCTATGTATGTAACTATTGGCTTTGAAGGCTGATCCAATGGGTGGGTTACTTGGGTCCATGAACCCAACTCAATGTGTCATAATTCCTATGCTTTTATCCATCATATCTCTATAAAATAATTTGTACTTAGAAATTTTAGAGTGTAGAGGAACCATGCTCCTACCATGCCTCCATGCACTATCACAATCCATTTCCATGTTCACACAATCCAAGTGTTATAGCTCCACACTCAACCAAACCAATTGTGTTTCCATTTCCATGTTTCCAAGGTGCTCTGCATGTCTAGTGTTCCTAGATCCACAATCAACCACCATCAATTCCTTTGAGCATTTAACATGCTTTATGAAAAGTGTTCTTACGCTTCATGTTGAGGTCATGAAAACCGGTGTTCTATGTCCATGGAGCACTAGTGATTTCTAATGTATAACAATATCTATGTTTATTAAATAGTTGTACATCGGTGTGCCTTTTTATTTAAGTGGGGACACGAAATATCCTTTGTTAAAATCTCTAGCTACTCATAAATTTTGTTTATAATAAAAATTTGTTAATAATAATAGTAATAACAATAATCTGATCTTAAAGTCATAGCCAAGCGAGGCATCAATTTGGTATATGAGACCCCTTTGTTTATGGTACAAGGGACCCCCTCTTCCTAGTGATTTAAATGATAAATTTTATAGATATGTACATGCCCTACCACCCTATTGATTTGAACTACATGGTCCTTTAGGAGAAATAACCATTAGACCCACTAATGTTGTAGCTCCATTAATAATTATTGAGGTTTTATAGTAGGTTCTTTGGATAATTTTTCTCAATCTCGGAACACAAAATCTTTGCAAGAATCCTTATTACAAGGATTTCCTTATAGTCAGAAAATAAACCCACATTCTTTTTGTTAGGTGTTATGCAACTATGTCACTTCATTCGTATACAAAGCATAAGCATTCTAGACCCACTCAGAAAAATATTATGAGCATTGCTGTATTTCTACCTTTTTTCTTAGTAAATAATCCCTTTTCTTAGTTGTTAAACACTTAATATAATTGTGGTGTTCCTTGATTCCTTCATTGCAATAAATATCTAGTAGAAAGCTTCTTTAACCATCTTTGAGGTTTAATTCAACTTCTAATAAACAAAATATTTTAAAATTTGTAATGCCCCAGTTTTGACCCCGTTACATTAAATGTACATGATGTATATATTGTAATGATCATGGTGCAAAGCTAAAGGCCAAGGCCCCACCATTGATCGGCAATGCTATGTTTTGGGATTTAAAATTGTCACCGATGGTATATCAGGGCATGTGGCACATATTAAGTTTCAGCATCATGTACATATGCATCTATAATAAAAATAAACACAACCAGCTACGGTCGCGACAACTAAATCGAAGGGGCATGATTTTCTAAGGATAAGGGGAGTGAAATATTTAACCTATGGGGCCAATGGGGAAAAGCCAAATGTCTATGAGAGAACCCATCAAACTGTCAACTACCTTTCTTGTCTTTTTCCCCAATCATTTATTTTTGCCAGAATGTGGTTGAGTTAGTTAATGCATGGAAGGGGAAGAGTATGGGCAACCAAAATTCGAATTGGGCAGAGACCCATTTTTGAAAATCGTGTTCTGACTTCCTTGGCAAGAAAAATACCCAAAAAAAATGTATGCCATTCTGCTAGGCATCCACGTTTTTCAGTTTTCTCACGTTTTGGGAGCAGCTGGAGTTTTTCCTGTGTGATTCCTTCCACGTTTTTGGTTGTTTGCTTCATTTTTCCCATGGATGGGAGGTCGTTTTTGTAGTGCCAGGGACTGGGTTGTCTTCTTCACGTTTTTGGAGCTGCTGGTGCATTTTTCCCTTCACGTTTTTGTGATTTCATGTGTTTTTACCATGGCTGGGAAGAGCCATTCCCGTTTTTAACTGTCTCAGTGATTATTGGCCTCACGCACAGGATATTTGGGACGTTTTTCCCTTACTGTGAGTTGTGCTCACAGATAAGCTTCAGGACTGTGCGTTTTTCCCCCACGTTGTGAGTTGTTTTTGCTGTTATGTATGGGGTTGTGTAATTCGTTTTTACTGTTCAAGCTGTGTTAGCTAAATTGATTGCTTGAGTGTAATGGTTGGTCTTGGACTGTGTGAGGAGTAAGGATTTTGGCTTGGTTGCTTGATAAACCTGGTGCTAGGAACCACACAGACAAAACTAGAGGGCTGGCCTTCTTCTCCATCACCCCTGAATAGCACTAGAAGGGAATGCAGGGCCTGAGGGACTGTGTAGCAGAGAAGGGACTGATTCCTTGTGTTGGGTGTGGATGGGTGTCTTAGAGGTCAGGATAGTTTTGGTGTAGGTGTTCTTGGCTCTGTTATGAGCTCACCAGCTTAGCAAATTGCCTTCATCAGCTCCTTAATGGCCTGATAAACCCAAATTGGTTGGCTTGGCTATGTGTGTTTTGTGTATCCTGGCTATGTGTAAGCCTGCTAGTTCCCTTATTCCTTGGAGAATCATGCCCAGCTCGGGGGTGGCAGCGTTGCTGAGAGATTGATGAGCACGCTGGCCTATGGTTGGGTGGAACGTTGCAGCGACGTAGCTAGTTGTGGAGCAAAGCTTTCATAAGATAAGTAATCTTGTGCATTTTACCTCTGCAATTCTATATTTACTGTTAATTAAAATGAAAAGAACATGTTGAATGAATGCATGTCTGAATGCTGTTATTTTCTGCTGTGTATGATGATTAAAATGCATCTGTGAATGATTAATAATTCTGGGTGCATATTTTAGTTCAAATTCGCTTAAGCATTCTGTTCTAGGCGATTTTTACTTCCTGTACATGTTCATGGGCGGTTAGCCCGGTCTGATAAAGCTCGTAGATCGCGTCCTCTTTTCCGGCCGGAGGCTTGGGGACGTGACAGTTAATGGTATCAGAGCTTCTGAGTTGCAGCATGGGCCTGCATGAGCCGCCAAGATGCAGTAACAGGGGTTACATTCCCTTTTTCCCAGCAAAAGTCTGAATGTGGAAAACTGTGAAAAATTTATGTTTAAGTGTGAACCGTCGGGAGGTTTCATGGAGTTTCTGTCCGCCGTTGCGGAGGGATTCATGAAGTCCTCCATCCGCCGTTACGGACGTCGAAGCAATCCTGCTTCCGATCGAAAAGACCTTCGATCGCCGACACGTTAAAGGGGTTAAGGCTCAGAGTTTGTTCACCAATCGGAGGGGTTGGAGAAGTCTTCATTCGCCATTGCGGAGGGTTTTACGATCTTTCCATCCGCCGTTGCGGATGGCAAAGTAATTCGGCAGCCGATCATAAAGTCACCCGACCGCCGACAGCCGACGCAGTCAAAGAAAGACAAATTTTAAATTTTCAAAAAAATTTGTCTAAGTGTGGAAAATCAGAAGCGGGAGTGATCTCCTGTCCGCCGTTGCGGAAGGATTTGTAAAGTCTTCCATCCGCCGTTGCGGACGGCGAAGCAATCTCACATCCGACTCGAGATTCGTCCGATCGCCGACGCCGCAGAAAAATTTTAAAATTTGGCTAAGAATGGAACGGTCGGGCCATCGAAGGAAGTTCCCGTCCGCCGTTGCGGGTGAACTGATGAATTTTTTGCCCGCCGTTGCGGAAGCTGAAGACATCCGACGTCCGATGCGAGAGTCAGCCGACGCCTGACATCGGAAGGGTTGGAGCTTCTGGGGAGCCGCCGTTGCGGAAGGAAGATTGTTCCGTGAGCCGATTCAGCAGAAGACAAAGTCATCCGACTTTCGATCCAAAACTCAGCCGACGTCCGACATAAGTGCCAAGTCGGAAGGTTCGGAGCTTTTGAGCATTTTCCGTTGCGGAAGCTGGAGGCATCTTTCCGGCCGATAAAAAAGGACTGCCGATGCCGCAAGAGAGAAAGCGCGCCGATCGGAGGGGAAAATGTTCCGCGGGCCGCCGTTGCGGAAGGCTGGAACTTCCAGGGGAGCCGCCATTGCGGCTGCAAAGATGAACAGACCACCCGATTCCAAAAGGCTTCCGACCGCCGATCAGGGATACAGCCGACAGCCGATTCGGCGGAGGAGAGAATGGAACCGGGGCCGATACGGCGGAAGGTTAGAGCTTCCAGGGAGCCGATTCGGTGGAAGGAAGAAAGGGAAGGAGCGTCCGACGTTGAGGAAGGCTGAAACTTCCCGGGGAGCCACCGTTGCGGCTGCGCAGATGAATAGACCGCCCGATTCCAAAGGCTTCCGACAGCCGATTCGGCGGAGGAGAGAATGGTAAAGGAGCCGACACTGCGGAAGAAAGAATGGAACCGGAGCCGATACTGCGGAAGGCAGGATAGTTTTGGGAGCCGATTTCAACTAATTTCAGGGGCAAGCCCCCTTGACCCCCGTCGTCCCCCTCAGACAGTCACTCCTTGAGGAAGAAAATTCTATGTTGAGCAAATTTGTTATTTTATGATTATTCCAGGAGAAGGTAAGTAATGTTTATTTGTAGCAATATTATGCATCTAACAATTGTGTTGTTATTAACACGTTTGCAGAGACATAGTCACCTTCCAGGGCAGTATTCCAGGTAGTGCAGTTTGGTAAGTAAGTTGCAGTTCAGTATGAGAACCCATGATGGGTATGATGCTCGGGATTCTGATGAGCATGCCCGAGATGCCATGGGAGAAAATGCCCGTAACCGAAATGATGACATTGAGTCTAATGGATGGAGATTCCAAGAGACACCGTCTGATGTTGCAGCCACTATGAGAAGCTTGATCAAAGCCCAAGAAGAGCAGCATCAGTTGAATGCTGCAATGTTGCAGAGTTTGACAGACTTGCATAAGAAGATAGATTCTGGACGAGATACAGCAAAGCCAGAAGGCAGTAAGAGCAGTACTAGGAGAAGGAGAAGGACTCCTAGTGGGTCATCTAATTCTGAAGAATCCAGTGGGGATTCGAGCTTCTTTTCTCATAAAAGGAAAAGGAAGAGACACCATAGGGATCGCACTCGAGATGAGTTTAAAAAGGAAAAACCTCCTACGTTTGATGGTGAGATAAAGACTGGACAAGAGGCTGAAGCTTGGCTTCTTGGTATTAAGAAGTACTTTCAAGTGCATGACTATTCCGGAAACATGAAGGCAAGAGTTGCCATATTCAATATGAACGGAAGAGCATCCATCTGGTGGGAACACTTCAAGCAAGTAAAGAGGATCAGTGAAAGGAGACTGAAGTGGAAACAGTTCAAGAAGTATTTTAAGCAGAAATGCCTCTCTGACAGGTATTATGATGACAAGATCAAGGAGTTCCATGAGCTAAGATTGGGACAGCAGACCATGGAGGAGTATGCTAACAAGTTTTTGGAGCTGTTGAGGTATGTCCGGTATATCAGAGATGAAAAAGTGAAGGTCCAGCGTTTTCTAAGTGGATTACCTCAGTCTTACAAAGATAGAATTGAGTTTTATGAGCCTAGAACTCTTGAAGAAGAAATAAGGAAAGCTAAGTATTGCTATGAGCAAAGCAAAGGTAAGCCGAATTACCATAAGGCATGGAAGGACAAGAAGAACGAGAAGTTTGACCAGAGAAAGAAAGGTTTCAAACCTTCTAGCTTCAGGAATCAGCAGAAGCAGCCATCTCAAGCTGCAAGTAAACCAGTTGGAGTGACCGGAGAAAAGCCTAAAGATCCACAACAGAATAGAGGGCCACTTCAATGTTGGAAATGTGGAGGACCCCACATGCGCAGGAATTGTCCACTCGAGAATGAGAGTGCAAGGCCAGCTTATAACGTTCAAGAAGCAGAAACAGTGGGTCAAGTAGCAAGGGCAGTTCCCAGGATCTATGCAGCACTGGAGGACCGTCAAGCAGATCACCAGTCAGCTGTGGTTGAAGTAGCAGGTAAGATTGCTGAGCAATCTGTTTCTATTTTGATTGACCTTGGTTCTACTCACAGTTACGTTACTCCTAGAGTAGTGGAGATTTGTGCTTTTAAGAAAGTAAGGCATAGGAAGTCTTGGTTAGTTCAGCTAGCCACTGGAACTAAGAGGAAGGTCAGTGAAGTGGTAGAGAAGTGTCCATTGGTCATGAATGGATTGGTCACTTGTGTAGATCTGAATGTTCTACCGCTTGGTTCCTATGATGTCCTCATTGGAATGGATTGGTTAGAAGCTCATAGGGTGAAACTTGATTGTTACAATAAGACTTTCAAATGCATGAATGAAGAAGGGAACCTAGTAGTTGTGAAGGGTATTCCAAAGGTGATTTCAGTGAGGCAGGTTTCGGCAATGCAGTTAAAGAAGTTCTATAGGAAGGGCTGCCAGTTGTATGCAGCTCAGATTTTGGAGGAAACAAGAGATGAAACTCCGAGGTTGGAGGACTATCGGGTGTTACAGGAATTCAGGGATGTGTTTCCTGATGAGATTCCAGGGCTTCCTCCAAAGAGGGACATTGATTTCACCATTGAACTTGTGCCAGGAGCAGCACTAGTGTCCAAGGCACCCTACAGGATGAGTACACCAGAGATGCTAGAATTGAAGATGCAACTGCAAGAGTTGTTGGACAAAAAGTATATCCGACCGAGTGTGTCTCCTTGGGGAGCACCGGTTCTGTTTGTAAAGAGGAAAGATGGTACACTCAGGTTATGTATTGATTACAGACAGTTAAACAAG
>LPNX011020517.1:323303-366465 GCA_001517045.1 Pseudotsuga menziesii | reverse complement strand
TTAATAATTCTGGGTGCATATTTTAGTTCAAATTCGCTTAAGCATTCTGTTCTAGGCGATTTTTACTTCCTGTACATGTTCATGGGCGGTTAGCCCGGTCTGATAAAGCTCATAGATCGCGTCCTCTTTTCCGGCCGAAGGCTTGGGGACGTGACAAAATTCATATCTAAGCCAAATATAATCTACTCTACCATCCAAACCTGATATACTCTCATAGTGAAGCTCTAATATCATTCATGCCAACCTATTAGATATCACTCCATGCATTCATCTAGTTATCAATCATCTATGGAACTATATTTCATTTCCCTATATAGCACAAAGAGATGTATCTTCCCTTTCTCTACTAAATAATTCCTTGGAGATCTTCTTCCATCCAATACACTTTATTGCAATCAAGAAGATAACATCCTTATGGGAATAAAATTGAAGAGAAAACTTAGCTCTAAGTCATTAATGAGCAGAAATAGCTAGGTTGCAAGTCAAATGGTGTTTTCTTCATCTCTTGTGACGGTTCCAACAATGGGTTTTCCCTCAAAGCTATCCATTTTTATCATATTTTTTGTAGAAAATGCCCCAACTTATACATATCATAACAATAACAAGTCCACGTGATTCTCATTCCATTATAGGTGTAACAACCATGTTTTCACACATAATTTCTCCCATTATCAAGGAGAGGAAAATCCCACGATGTAGAAAAATAATTTTCATTAGATAAAGAATTGACTAATGATCCATGAATCATGATTAATTATCCAAAATGGAAAGAAGAGGCATTTTCTTGCATGAGTTCCACTCTCTTCTATAGGATGTTATAACTATACTTACATATACACAAGTTAGATATTGTCGCAAAAGATTTCAAGAAACCATGCAGAAAATGGTAGTACTCCCCAAAGGATAATTGCGAAGGTCAAGTCATTCATGCACTCCCTTTTCTCTTCCACTTGGTAAGTTTTTTTGTAGATATCATGTTTTATTTTTCTAGGGGAATCGACAACTAGAGAAAGTCTCATTTGCTACCACTATACCTCTAGGTGTTGCTACCATTATACCCCTTGGTGTATCCACACTGTGCCTACAAAGGTGCACATGTTGTTCGATATTTGAACGCACAACATGACAAGGAGTGTCTTCAGAGTGCACCATTATACCAATTGGTCTACACCCCTAGGGATTTGGTAGGTATAATATTATTTGTTATATTTATTGTTACTCATTTGTATGTGCTTTCAGGTACATAAACACATTGTAGTGGAATATCATCATGATGGTTCTTAGAAACATACCATCCACACCATAATATTATCCCACTACTTCAATACATTCACTCTTGGTCCCTTGCTTTGGGTTCCACATTATAAATGTTTACAATTTGCAATTTAAGGTTTTACACGGGGTCATTATAACTCAACCCACATGACTTAATTTCCATCATAAAAGTTACCATGTTCAATTCTTCTCAAATTCCCTTGCTATGTAATCTATCTACTTATACTCCATGGCTTATCCCCTTTTACTAAATTTTGACCAACTTTCAAACTTTTTTTTGAAAAAAATATATAACCTTTGTTGTGCTTGGAAACAATTCATAGCCCAATATTTACCATTCATCCTTATTTCTCTTCAGAATTTATAGATGTGCATATACGTTTAAATTCATTCTATACACTATGTTAGGAACATTCATAATAATAATAAAACTAAGGTCACCAAGGATGGTTACCAAGTTTGAGTTTGAAAACACATTAGAGTTCAACCTTATTTTTCTTTATAATTTTTAGTTGTGCATATACTTTCAAATTCATTCTATACACTATATTAGAAACATTCATAATAAAAAATAAACACAACTAATATCATAGCTACCAAGTTTGAATCTGAATACACATTAGAATTCAATATACTACTAAATGTCTATATACCTTACGAACTAGTAAAAATTAGCCATACACAAATTCAGAATCTCCAAGTAGCTTTCAACAACAGTGCAAATTGAACAATTAAGAGAAGAACCTTGTACTATCAATCCATGTTGCACTCCCCATTGAAGAATTAAGAGATAAACCTTGTATTATAAATCCCTACTCCATTCCCTCACCTAAAAATGGATGAATTTACTTAATGGTTAACCTCATTGAGGAGAATTTAAAGACAATGACAAAGAACACTAAAAAACCAACACAATGCAATTATCTTTCTATTAAGAATCTTCATTTAGTCAAAATAGGACACTTTGTCATAGCCCATGAATTGGGGGAAGTCATATATGAATTGGGGGCAATCATATACAAGCATGGCTCTGTCACTCACTTTTATGGCATATTTATTTTTTTTATTACATTTGTAAGGTAGCTGGAAACTAATTTTTTTTTTTATTGATTAATTAATGGTTTTGTTTATAGTTTGAAACTATGGACCATAAAACTTACTGGAGATCTATTTTTGACAAGGATGTCTTGGTCTCATCTGCAAAAACCCATTTGGTCTGCTGTGTTCTATTTTTTCCCCTAATTTATTAAAAATAGTAAAAGGAAAATTATCCCACTAAGTTCAACCTCCTTTAATTGAAACTTGGGCCATATTATCACGTCACTACCATGTTTGTATTGATCAAATAGCCTATCCTCATGAGTTGGGGTTTATCATAGGCTAAATTTTGGACTTTATTATCTCCTTCATGTGTGGTTTGGAGTTTGTCCCACATTTCCTTTATAGAGGGGCACTGCATCACTTTGTTGAAGACACATTCATTTATATCACTTAGAAGGTGATTTCTGGCCTTTGAATTATTGTTGTATTCAGCTAGCATAATGACATATGTTGGTATAGTCTTTGGTACCTTGTACCCATTCTCAATACTTCACCATATTTATTTTCTCTGAGCTTTTATGAAGGATCTCATCCTTATGCTCCAAAATGCATAGGTTCTTCCATCAAACAAGAGTGTTCAAGTTTTTCTCTGCTTACCAAACTTTCCCATGATTACCTTCTAGATGTTAGTATGTTCTGAAGGAACCTGCTCTCATACCAATTGTTGTTCAATACTACAAGGAGGGATCATTATTTTGTACTATTTAAAATTTTAATCAAAAGAAAGTTTTTGATCACCAATCACAACATATCATCAATGTGTATAAATATAACAAGTTGAACAGTACACAACAATGTTTGACGTGGAAACCCAATTCCTCGGGGTAAAACCACATAATCCTTTTTTAAGTAGTTTTGCAGAAATAAGTGGAACGAGGAAACAACCCCCTTATTACAAAGAGCTCAATTTTTCAGCTGCAACTAGAAGGAGCTTACAACCCCTTGATTTACAGCCTACAAACTGAAGAAAGTTTCAACTCCCTATTTTTCTCGCTATAACTGAAAGGAAGCGACTACCCCCTTTCCTTGCCCCATCCTACCACCCAGATAATAAAAATATTGTCGAACCTATGAACGTGTCAAGGCAAACTTTGAATCTGCTACTACTGATAACCTCTGCACTTTGATCACTGTCAAATCATCCCTGTATACCAACAAGTCATTTCACTGCAATACACTACTCATGTACATCATTGTACACCTCATCATACACAATTAATGAACAAGTAATTATGCACGCATTGTCATGCATTATCATCATAGGAATGCATCATCGTCATAGGGTATGTATCCTCATCACCAACTATACATCATAATCATCTCAATGTGCACAGTTTATGCATCATCAACATCAAGTATACATCATAATGCATAGGAGCGCAGCATCACACTATGATATGCATGTACGTCATATTGTATAGGAGTGCATCAACTTCATAGAGTGTTCATCATTATCACATTTATTATCATCATAAAGTGTATCATATCATAGAATAAAGGTATGCAACATCATCATTATAGCCTCCATAATGAATCCAATATATATATCAATCTAGAGGCTCACATACTAAGATCAAATATGAACTCTATGCATGAGAGACATGTGCCATCACAAGAGAAACCGAGAAGAATGAACCATACCTTTCTAAAGATCACAAGATGAAGAAACAGTACACAAACCAAAAGAAACTCTCGATTCTATCATCACATAGCCCTAATTACAATATTTACAATGAGCAAGGAATTTTGTAATTCTGATTCCATATGAGAAAGTTATGTGAATTTCAGTGAAGATGCCCAAAAACATTCTCTTCACAAAATTTTGCACTTTTCTCCAAGAGTTGATAAACAAATAAAATGTTTCATATTCTATTTATATAGTTTGTAGAGGAAATTTATTACCGTGGGCGGATGACAATTCAAAATTGCAAATAATTAAATTCTCATATGTTTGATATGCTTACCCAAAAAGGTGGGGTACACCAACTTAAAAAATTCATATCTCTTCAACTCTAAGGAGTTAGAAGATGCTCCACATATAAACTGAAATGGCTTGAAAAGTACTATCTCCCTATGATGGGTTTATTTCCAAATTTTTGGTCTAATACCCTTAAATTCTTCAATTTGTAGAGGACCTCAAGACTCCACACATAAAGGTGTCAAAGACCATGTTACCTTATGCATAAGTTCCAAGGTCAAAGGCTTTAATGGACATCATCAAAAGCATGAGGGGTTCAATAGACTTCACATACACATACTTAACATCAACACGAAGGAGGTCTCCACCATATACTTATCATATCAATAATACCAAGGTGTGGGGGTGGCTAGACTTCTCCTAGGGTACCATGATCTCAGTCAAAACACGAATGACCACATAATGGGTCATTTAGACTGTTTGAAGTTCTACACTTCTTCAACCCACCAAGGACTCTTTTTAGGGGACGAGGGCATAGGTTGTGGTACTCGGGAACGAGAGAGAAACAACTGGGTATAATATATTTGGGGTACTTAAACACTCTACATGGTGTTGAGGGCTTTTGTCTTTGTCGGAGGGGCTCCAAGGGATTCAAACATGGGCGTGGACAAGATCAAAAGGTATCCTTAGTTCATGACACTTATTTAACCCTTAGGGGCTCCTCAAGGAGCACAAAGACATGTTGGAGTATACACTCTTGGAATCAATGACAATGTAATAAACACTAAACAAAAAAACTTCTCATCTAATCAGCGTTTGAACTATTTGTTCACTATTATGGTATTACCAAATGATCGTTGTGTAGTCTTTGTACCCACTGTTGAACTTGCCAATGGGTCTAGGCCTACCCCCCCAAAAAAAATTTGCATTGAATTACTCACCTACACAACAACAAAATAAAATTTTAAATTAAAATTAATTTGGATATCTCCACATAGCATACTATATATATTGAGAGACCATATATGGCAAAAATTAATTCACTCGATTTTGTTGCGATATATTCTTCGATCGTAGGGAGCGGTTTATAAAATTCAGTTGATTTTCTGGTGATATATTGTTACTGTACGACGCGATCATAGGGAGGATCAGAGAGGCTGCCGTGGGGTAGGAATCAAAGCCATAGAGAGGACCAGAAATTATTACTAATGAGCGATTCAATGAATCTGAATGAAAGCTCCGAAAAGAAGATAGAAGTGCAAGTGGATGAAGATGAGGAGAGGAGGATGAAACGTGAAAGAGACCGCGCGGACGAGGAGGAGAGGATGAAACATTACCGGAAGGAACAGAGCCGCTCTCGTTTCGCTATGGTGCGCCGCAAAGTCGATAAAGAAGGGAATTTGTTAAGTTGGTATGCAGAGGTGAGGAAACCAAAGGAAATCAATGCCGACAAAATTATGATCAATTCACTCGAGACCGATGTGGAGGCCGCTGTGGCGGCTTCTGTGGTCGTCGGTGTCTACGAAAAAGCTATGAAGAATATGCACGACGCCAATAGAAAATCGAGATCGAAGCCTCCTTTGCAATGCCACAATTACCTCATTAACGAATCGTCTCAATTCCCCAACCCGTCCGATAACATATCCGTCAGAGCTTTCGCAAAGCTCCACGTCGAGGATTACAAGAAAATAGTGAAAGCCTTGGAGGAAAAGACAGTGCCGATGCCTGATGATAAAGGCATGGGCAATGCCATCACCCTCTAGCGGGGTGCTATACGTTACGACCAATAGTACAAAGAAGGGGGAGGTGCCGCCGGAGAAACTGGAAGCACGTAAGCGAAAGCGAAATTCTGTGGAAAGTGATCATGCTGGTGATGCCGCTGATACCTACCCTAGTCGTGTCCGCCGCCAATCTGTGGATTCCACTCCATAATATCAAATTATACCCGTTGAAAAAACAGGTTATTGAAGGAATTTTCATAAAGTAGGTTGTTTGAATGTTTTTACCAGTAGCTTTTGTTTATGGAGTTTTTGGGAGTCCATATGTTAGGGATATGTAGAGATTTGAAATGGATTTTCAGCATTCAATATTTAAGAATTTGGGTATACTTAATCTTGTAATTGTTGTAGTTGTTGAATATTGTATAGTTGTTATAGTTGTTGAACATTGTATAGAGATTTTATATATATTTTGAATATGTTATCATAAATTGAGTATAGTTGAGTTTGTAAATTTAGCTTAATTACTTTTGTAATTATGGTAGAAGTATTATAGTTTTGTTTTGTTGTTGAAGTTTTTATTAATAGTTATGTTAAATGATCCAAATGCTTTTGGGATTTTACATGGATTTTCAGTATTTTATATTTAAGAAATTGGGGATAGTTACATTTATAATCATTGTACAAATTTAACATTGTTTTCTTACCCAAGCCTTTGCTAGTAGTTATGTTACAATGCCTTAAGCAAACATTTTTTTAGATTTTCAGGTATTCTATATTCAAGAAATTAGTTGTAGTTAAGTTTGAAATCATTTGGCAAGTTTAACATAGTTTTGCTTCTCAAGTTTTTGCTAATAGTTATGCTATAGGGCCTTGAGCAAATGCTTTTAAGATTTTACCTAGACTCAGTATTTTATAATTTAGAGCATTCTATATTGAATAAATTGGGTATAGTTAAGCTTATAATCATTGTACAAGCATAGCATAGTTTTGTTGCTTATGTTTTTACTAGTAGTTATGTTACACTGCCTTAAAGAAAATTCTTTTGAGATTTTACTTGGACCTCCAGTATTATATATTCATGAAATTGGATGTAGTCAAGCTTATAATCATTTTACAAGTTTAGCATAGTTTTTTTCTGAAGTTTTTGCTAATAGTTATGTTACAAGGCTTTAAGCAAATGCTTTTGAGATTTTACATGGATTCAAGTATTCTATATACAAGACATTGGGTGTAGTTAAGATTGTAATCATTGTACAAGTTTAGCATAGTTTTGCTACTTTGCTAGTAGTTATGTTAGAGGGATTTAAGCAAATGCTTTTGATATTTTACATTGATTTATAGTATTATATATTAGTAGCTATGTTAGAGGGATATAAAAAAAATGTTTTTGAGATTTTACATGGAATTCCACTATTCTATATTCAAGAAATTTGGTGTAGTTGAGCTTGTAATCATTGTATAAGTTTAGCATAGTTTTGTTGTTGAAGCTTTTGCCAGTACTTAAATTACATGGGCTTCAACAAAGTTTTTTAGATTTTACATGGAGTTCCAATATTCTATACTCAAGGAATTCTGTGTAGTTAAGCTTCTAATCACTCTTCAAGTTTAGAATAGTTTTGTTGCTAAAATTTTTGCTGGTAATTATGTTACATGGATTTAAGCAAATGCTTTTGAGATGTTACATGGATTTCCTTTTTTCAATATTCAAGAAATTTGGTGTAGTTAAGCTTGTAATCATGGTAGAAATAGCATTAGAATGTTATTTTATCTATATGCTTTCATGAATTTAGAAAACAACATGTTTTGCATTTGTTCGATTTTGCTGATTATTAAGAGCAATGTAAATTGTGGAAAAGTTAAGCTGATCTATGGAAGGAATTGCTAAATTGTTTATGGGATGATCAAATTTCATAGAAACTTGTTTTTATTTGATATTACCATAAACCCATGTTGCTAGATAATTTAAGAGATTTTTTAATTTGACAGTTAAGACATTTGCTTTTATTTGTCTATTCCCATAAGCTCATTGACAACAATTATTTGCATGCAGCTCCTAAGTTGGTCACAGGTCAATATTGTGGATATATCTTGTCATTCTCTCTACAATTTATAGCGTTTATAGTTTTCTAGTATATTAACCAACTTAGTCATGTCATCAAGTTGTAAAACTTTTATAAAGTGTCTACTTTGTTTTCTTTGAAAGTTTGCTCTATCCTAAGGTCTCGCCTTTGTCACTGGTGTTATTGGGCAGCACTCCTCAGTTGGGTGGTAAAACCACCTACCTTTAATGGTGAGATGAAATCCGGTGAAGAAGCTAATGCATAAAAAGTAAGTGCAAAGCATGCAAATCTTGGTATGCAAAACTATAGCCAAACCCCCCTAAGTCATAAATATTATGGATAGGTTGCCCAGCCTAAGTCATAAATATGATGGATAGCTTGGATATTGGACTTGTGGAGAACTGCATATGATTGCCCTCAATATAAGGTTGGCCAGGACTGAGAGAGGGAGAGGTCAAGGACAACATCAGATTCATGCAGTAGTGGCAAACCATCAGGCTGAGCATCAAGCCACAGTAAGCCCGGTAATTCTCGACAGGGCCCAAGAACTAGTAGGTTGGTCGATTGACGATGTTTTATTATTAGGTTGATTAGTGTGTGCTGAAGGTGAAGAGCAAGAGCGGTTAGATATATAAACTTTTATAAAGTGCCTGATTTGTTTTCTTTGAAATTTTGCAATAATAAAACATATTTTATTACTATGTTGATTAGTGTGTGATGAAGAGCAAGAGCCGTTACGTAAATGTCATAGTCGATTTTGCGATGACTAGCGGAAATCGCAGTTTCAATTCAGCCAAAAGCACTACAAGATTTGTCGCCATTGTTATTTTTAATTGCAAAGATTCCACATAGTGTGTTTCCTCGGTGATGTTCAATGGATATCGAGTGTGATGCCATCACATGCAGGCCACAGGTCAGCTTGGTGGTGTTCAATGGATATCGAGTATTATTCTGGGTAGCTGGATATCGAGTATTATTCTGGATCATTGTTACTATGCAGATTCTAATCATGGGAGTTGCTTGGAAGCTATTATCTTTGTGTGTATTGGTATGGAGGTAGATGTTAATGCGGGTAGTCTGAGTTGTGACGACTCAGGTTCTAGATATTTCTTGGGGCCATTGTTGTTCTATGTATTTCTGGGTTTGAAGATACTCTGGATGTTGTTGGGAGGTCGCGCCATTGCCATAGACTTTTATGATTGTTGCAGAAACCATTAAGAAAGAAGCTCTAGATTTGATAAGCAAGACTGCATTCCTTTTGCGTTATTTGCTTGGTGTTTCTATAATGTTTTTAGACTCATGAGATTGCAGGAAAAAATTTCTATACAAGAGGTTTTTGTTTGAGCGAGCAGATTTTTTGTTTGAGCGACCAATCTGCGCAGGAGAAGCTCGGCATATTTGGGTACAACAACATGAAGAGAAAACGGTGAGGATGGCTTAAATAATTAGTTTCCAATTTTGATTCACATCCCGCCTTGACCTCTTATTGGACATCTACAGAGAACTGAATTTCCAAGGTTGTTTCAGGTATGTTGAGTAAAGCAAATTATTTAGTTATACTATTACGTGAAGACACTGTTTGACATATTCATGAGGTATTTCATTAAGAACTGTAAAGTCAATGTACTGTGACTAGATCTGTGAAGTCACTGTTCTAGTATTTCATGGCGTGTTTTAGTATGTGAAGAGGTTGAAGCTATTGGGTTTATGTGCAATACTTGGGAATCACTTACATCCTTTTCATAGTTTAACAGAAGAAGAGGTTGTCAAGAATTGATTAAGTTTAACACCAGCGTATGAAAGCAAATTCCTCAAGTTCTTGGGTTTTATGTGAAACTCCTTATCATGATTAATGGAATAATGGAAAACACAGATCTCCACATCAAACCCTTTTCATTTCTCTAGTTGATTCTAACATGAATAAGGTATTAAACTTGATGGCTCAATATATTATGTAATTAGTTCTTTATATTTCATAGTAAGAGTAGTTGTGCAGGCATAGAACATTTGAATAAGTTATTAAACTTCATTGCTCAATATATTATGTGATTAGTTATTTATATTTTGTAGTAAGAGTAGTAGTGTTGGCATAAAACATTTCCATGATTCTAATATTGCGAAGTTATCAAGCTTCATTGCTAATGTTATGGATTAGTTTTCTATATTTTGTGTTTGGAGTAACAATGGATTGTTGTGTGTTGGAGGTATAAGCATCCAATTGCATGTAGTGGTTTGTGAAGAGAATGCATAGAAAATGGAGTGAAAGTGGAGAGGTGGATGGATTGGTTGAATGTCCAGTAAGATTCTATTTACAGCATTTTCTTTTAATTTGTTTTTCATTGAATTTTAATGATTTATTCTGTTCTTTTTTTCTAAAATTATCTTTGTTAATTATATTTTTCAAATACCATTGTTCAAGCCATGTAGAAGTTATTGAAAAGACAATTTTATTTTTAAAATGTAGGCACATGGAGTTTCATGTCACAATAAACCCTTTTCCTCAACTAACAGTGGAATTGCAAATTCTAAGAAAGACTAGTTACAATTATTTTTCATTCTATTATGCATTAAGGTTTGAGTATTTATTGCAGCAATATGCAATTTCTTGTAAATCTTTTAGGTGAATTATAAGTAGGGTAAAGAGAAATGCTTACCCAAGTCTTTCACCTTGCATAACCTTTTCTATAGCTCATAGACTACCATAGATCTTTAGTGTTTGGACATTTTCAATGCAAATAACCTTTTTGAATAGTTTTAACTTGATATTTTGTATATTTTTTTAAGATTTAAGTTCTCTATTATCAAATGGGTGGTGGTAGGAAAATAGGTTTTTGGGACATTGTGTGTATGTTTTTTCTTAATTATTCCATCAAGTTTTAGTATAAAGAAGTGGCTTTGGGGAGATAGAGGATACCCATTCATTTGTGAATATTGATAAGGTATTTATCAATGGGTTCAACTTTTACTAATTAATAACTAATGCAACATATTCAACATAGAGAAATAAGGTTACTTTTTCTATTGAATAAGCTAAGGGGTAAGACATTCAACAACATCTAGTACCAGGAATCCTAAACTTCTCCTAATGAATCTGAGTTGCAATGAAGGCCTTGGACTTTGATTTTCTGTTTTTGTTACTTTGTTTGTCTAGTTTTTAATGAAGGCCTTGGATTTTGTGGTCTTTGAGGCCAACAAGTATGGCTTTAGAATAATGGTTAGAGTGGCCAACAATTATGTCAACATTAGAGGAAATGCCCAATATGTACAATAGGATCACTATGTTGGACAAAATATTAACTCTAAAGTTTATATCTTCAAAAATCACAGGTTACTATAATAACCATATTAAGGTAGTAATTTATATAAATTTTTATCTCTATTGAAGGTGAAGGGAAAGGGATAATAAGAACTAATTAAGAAGGAACTACTAATAAAATGAAAACATTAAACAATAATTACATACCACCATCACAAAAGACATAAAATAAAAAACAATTAATTATCCAAGATGCATAGAATGGCTTTAAAGTTTCTTTTGAAATGTTCTCTCTTCTATGACCAAAACGATGAATTCAAACCTTGTGGATAAGCCCTTTAAAATTTTCACAACTATTATCCTATCTTCAAGGGTATAGCCATGAGATCTTATCTTATAACGAGTCCAACAATTTGAGCCTACCATAAGCTAAGAACCCAACAAAAAAGATAGAAAATCAAAATCAAATAATTACATTTAACCTTTTATTCCTTTGTCCAGTAATGAGAAAAATATAATATTTTTGGATATACAATCAGATTTCAAATTTAAAATTGTCCTTGATGGAGAGAAAGGGGAAAATTCTCACATGCAAGAGAAACTAGTTTGTGCCAAGAGAATTGAAAATAGGGATGAAATTATTTTCTAACATACATCTCATTATATGTGTATAGATGTATATAGCATGTATATAGGTCACTTGTAATAGATATACACAAAAAAAACTATTTAACTTTAGAGTTAATCTTAGCAATTACCATAAGGTAAAACTATATAAATCTTCATCTCTACATCTCTATTTCATTGTGTACGTCATAAACAACTAGCATAAATAACTGAATTTCCCTTACTATATATATAGTCTATTGTGAACACATTAATGGAGTATCCTACAAAGGTGACCCTTGTTAGAGTGATCCTTTCAAGAGGGAGCTCAAGAATGGCCATTGCTATGGAGAATGAAAGGTAGGCATCAAACATTTCTCATTTTTCCAAGTTGATTTTAATATGGAGAAGTTTTCAAGCTTTATATATTACTTGGTCAGAGCACCAGCGTTGCGGGTTTCTGTGAATTGGAGGGTCAAAATAAAGGATATAGCTAATCCACTGAAAGAGGAGGGGTTGATGAATTTGGTTGAATGTGGGTAAGATTTTTTTTTCCAGTTTAAAAAAAAATTAAGATGTTTAATTTATTCAGAAAAAGAAAATACCTTTATTACTTAATGTTCCAGCCCTCTATGATGGAACAAAATTTATGTTAAAAATACGGGAAGCATGTTTTTCTATGTTTCATTCCACGTAAGGAATTTTTTAGGTTTTTTTCATTTTATTGTGCAATTTAGGAATTGAGTATTTACTATGGCGATATTTAACTCATGTCAGTTCATATCTTAAAGGACTACCTGTATAGACTCTCATATACTTTTCAGTGTTTAGCTAGATATCTCCAAAATCTAAGGCCCAAGTATTTTATTGTGCCTATTTCTTCATTCTTTATTTCTTCAAAGCTACAATCTCTGTTACTAGAAACGAAAAATGGCCCAATATAAGCATAATCTGAAACGTCGTTTTCAACTTTACTTACCGTTTTTAAAAGCATGAAGCCAATCCTTAAGAAACAACCATCGTTTCTTGGTGCTATTTCTGCAATTTTGACACTATTTTTTGGAAACATGAAACATACAAGGAGTGTTTTCTTTCTTAGATCGATACCGTGCTTTGTTTGTTGGTTCTACATCCCTCCATCCCTCTCCCCGCCTGTTAGACAGAAGCACGAAAGCCTCTTTAACTATCAATTGAATTAAAAATAATAATTATAGTTATTTAATTTTTAGTTTTATAAATTATTCATATATTCCTTATTAGGGTAATATAGAAGGTTAAAACATTTCAGATTTTGGTTTTTTCAATATATTTATTATAAGATTAGTTTTACATATGGTTTTGTAGTATCTAATCAATATGTGTTAAGGTGCTTTCACATATAGCTTACTTTTGCATAGGTTTTATAGCATGTAATCAAGGTGCTTTCACAGATAGTTTAGTTTTGTATAAGTTTTGATGCATGTAATCAATATATGTTAAGGTGGTTTAGTTTGGCATATGGTTTTGTAGAATGCAATCATTATATGCTGAGCTGTTTGTATATATAGTTAATAGAATGTTTCAAAATAGATAAATAATTGTAGAAAGTTTAATTTGGGTAATTGAGAGTTTGAATAGAAGGATAGATACAAAATGTATTGTAAGTAGAAATTTGTGTTATTTTTTAGTATTTTTTTATTTAATTGTTTAGATTAGGTTTAATCCATTGTAACATGTCTAGAGTTATTATAGATATGTTGATTCACGTTAGGAAAAACTTTATAATATATTTTTACTTCCAAACCTATCTTTGATCATTGGAAATAATAAAGGAGTTTTTGGAATGTTCTTATTCTTTTTCCCTTTTGATATCTTTGGTTTTGTTTCATTTATGTCAAACCTCCAAATTTCTTTTATGTATTACTGTTGTTTATATTTATGTTTTTTGTTTCCCATTACAACATAGGCTACAATAGGAGGAAGTGGGTTTGTTAAGACAAATGACACACATTTTAAGTGTCAATGAGAATCCTTTTTTGTTAATGGATTCAATTCTTAGGATGAATCCAATATAGAGAAACAATATTACCCCTGTTTTTAACAAGTTGAAGCTCATGAGCTCAATGTTGCTAGGGCTTGGTCCTTTAATGATGGTGAGCTCAATGTTGCTAGCACTTGGGTCTTTAATGATGGTGAGCACAAGGCATTGCTAACTTCTAGGTTATAATGAACACGTCTTCCAACTCTATGCATGGAGCCTTCAAATGCATCAAGCCATCAAGTCCTTGACCCCTTTTCTCTTAAGGTTTTGTTCTTTTGGGTGTGTGGACATGCTAGCATTTTTTGTTTTCTATTTTTCTATTTTTTGTGGATTTTTTAGTTTCTTTGTTTTCTAATTAAGACCTTGTACTTTGTGGTCTATAAGGCCAACATGTATGGTCTCAAAGTGATTGTTATCTTGGTGAACAATTATGTGAACTTTGAAGGAAAGGCCCAATATCTACAATGAGCTCATTATGCTAGTCGCTAGATAAAATATCAATTCATAAAATAATTTATTTACCAATCCCACTATTTAAGGATACTATCATAATGGTTTTAAGGTAAGGATGTACAAATATCTATCTTTATCTTAATATATCAAATGTATAATCAACATTGCATTTTATTACCAACTATATAGACTAGGGTGAACAACATTATTGGAGTAGCAACAAAGATGACCCTACAATATTTGCTTGGGAGCTTATGAATGAGCCTCATTGTCAATGTGATCCTTCTACCTAGGTTATATAACATATTTTCCATTGAATCAAAATTGGAAAATGTAAAAAAAATGTAATAGAATATTAAATCAAGGATTTTGTGTAATAATATCTCATTTCTATGGTTTAAAATTACAATCAATAGATCTTCTAGGTTCATAGTTTGGTTGGTTTCTATTAATAATTTCTCTTATTCTTAGTCATTAATTATTTTGATAATGGTTGTGATTTGTTTTGAGTAAAATGGCACCTCTTTGTTTGTGAGATGAGTAGATAAGACATGGATATTGGATAAAGGATATGCATATCCATGCCAAATCCATTTATGGAAACTATTATATAGAGGTTGTCTTGGAAGGATTGTATGGAGATTCAAGAAAATATTGTTGCAAGATTTTATACAAGGATAGGTTCCATGATCAATAACCAACTCTGAGGACTTGAGTTTGTAATTGTTCATTCCTATATTAACATTTGATAAATCTCTTCTTCCCACCCACCCACAAACAAACACACATACTCTACTGAATGATGTAGATCTTTCACTTTTATACTAGGATATGATTTAAAGTTTAGTTGGATCATATTATCATGACTATCTTTCATTTATATAGAGTTTGATAGAGGTCCATATGGAATATGCAAGTAGAATATTAGACAAACCAATTCTATTTATAGACTTTGGGAAACCATTCAAACACCCACTACTCAACCTCATCTAAAGGAAAAAAATATTTGATGTGGGTTATAAACATGCATATGCTTATTCTATCGAAGGAGGAAAACGTGGCCCAAACAATGTTTTTGCAATTGATAAACGAATAAATCATCATAGGGAAAGATGGCATGTGAAATCCATAAGAAATATGCTAAGATTTATAGTTTAATTCTTGTACATATTTAGTGTGTATTTTGTAGTAACTAGTTGTTATTAATGAATCATAGAAAATAGAACCCTAAATCCCTTCTCTTTTTCATACAATTTTAGCTAAAGCTCTTTTCTTATTTCAGAGTGTAATTTGAGATCCCTTGATTTTGAGGAACTAGGTTGGAAGAGAAACATGGTTAACAATTTGGATTAGTGTCAAATGTGTTGGGTTGTTAAAAAATGTCATAATTATTTATTTCCAAGATTCCTTACTTCTTATACCATCCCCATCCATGACTTTGACTATTGGAGGAGGCACTAATTACAAGTTTCATGTTTCAAAATTTCATCTCATGGGTCCATTATTCACATCCAAAAATGATTCAAGTAGGCTCCTATGGGAAACAAAAACTAAGAAATGCATGTGCACATTCATTAATATACAACAAAGTGGAATTAAAACTATATGCACACACACACACATCATGCAAAGAAGTAAATATAATCATTAGATAAACATAGGCAGTAATTAATACTCGTATTTTAACAGAAGAAATCTAAGTAAATGGTTGCAAATGAGAAATTTTCCACCCAACCTTAGGTATCAACTAAAAATACCACCCCAAGAAAGGTTATGAGGACACGAGGGTGAGGAAAAAACCTACAAGCTTCTCTCTCCCTACCTAAAACTCATTTTCTCTCATGCTTAGAAAATTCACGAGGTCTTCACTCATTGAAACTATTTCATAGAACCTTCTTTCATGGGATATTAGAGAATACCCCTTATTTTACTAGATATTGATAAATACCTACCAAAATCCTTTTGTTGAGCCCCCCTCCTAATACATCTTTTAAATTAAAGATACCCTATTTTTACAAGATATACTCTATTTTTAATAGATACCATTTTTTATAGACCCCAATACCTATAAATCCCCCATCCCCACTCCCCACCCCCAATACCTCAATATATTGACCTTATTTTCCATAATTTAAACCACCCCTTTATGAATGAATGTGATAAGATAGCACGGTCAACAAAGTGAATACCATGTGTTAGCACTACATGGATATCTTTCAACTATCCCAACCATGGAACTATTTTCCATTGCTCCACCATAACACAAGGAAGGCCTACACATCATTTGTTCAATAGTCATTGAAGTATCCAACCCTTATAGTGATCTTCATTGTGTGTAGAAAGATTCTAATATGTATTATTTTAGATAACCTACTATAGGATCAATCGATGGTTTCTCAAGCATCCTAGAGATGAAAGTAAATAGAGGGTAAAGATTCATATATTGCTCGAACTCTAGTTTATATATTTACAGGACTCTATGATTACTAGAGCCATCTTATTCAATGTAATGTCTACAATTTTCTTTTCATAATGCTAATTTAGGGTTAATTTCACAATCTACTTATTGGAAATGGAGAAAATAACTCGAACTCTATTTAGCTATATGTAGTGTATGAACCGTGCATGGAAAATAATTGATAGACTCCAATGGAGATCAGAGGAATGGTTAAAAGATAAGTGGCATTGCTTCTAACTATAGAAGTATTGAATTTTACAAATGACATAAAAGTATATTCATTCCATGTTTCATAACTACATGAGAAGACTTTCAAACCAACCTCACACATCCATTCAATTACTAAATTTAATATGTCAAAATGAGGTAGATTGTTCATTTAAGGCATATGGTAGAAATGGATGAGTTCTAAGTTTAACACTTGGAAAAATAGGTTTTAATCTCTTATAGTCTCCCTTTCCTATTCCTTTGTAGTGATATCATAGCCCTTATGTAGTTCTCTTTACACAATTCTATGGGACCGTTTTATTATTTTTCAACATAATATTTACATAGATTTTGAGTAATCATGACAACCAAACCACATGTCCCATATAAAAGTATTTACATTATAAATACCTGGCCATTCACTAGTCGCTAATTGGAATTGAGATCCACACTAGGAATCCATACTAACATACTAACATCTTCTTAAATAATCTCATTTAATACAGTCCTAGGGTAAAAAATGAGGGCATTGCTCTTCTCCTCTATGTTATATTTGATTGAATGTACATTAGTTGAAATCTTTTAATTAGAAGGAATCATTATCACTTGCACTATAACTTATCCTCTAGATTCTAGGAAGCCTCTCACTCTTATTAGAACGAGAATCCCTCAAATATGTTTGAATTATTTTATTCCATTACATTGCATAAAATGATGATAGTTTAATTCTAATTTCCCAAGGAGACTTTTGATAAAATTTTGCATTAAAAATTAACGTAGAAAGTGTTTGGAATAGATGGGTTGGTCATTCATAATCTTGTAATTTCATGGCTAATGTTGATCCATGAATTTATAATGACTATAATTATTGTATATAAATAAAAATTAGATCTTTTAAATTTTATTTGTTACTATAGACTTTTGTCTCGAGTTATAAACTACAATACTAAATGTGAACACTTTTTTGCTTCTTTAAAATTTGTTAGGAAATGATATTATATTCTTTACTCTAAATATATCCATATTAATCTCACTAAATATTATATGTATGGTGTTTTTATGTCAATAATGATCATAAGTTTCTTTGGAGAAAATATAAGGCATAATCTTCAGCTTGGAGGAGAGAAGGGGAAATGTTCGACGCAGAAAAGGAAGTTTTAAATACCAATATGAGTGTTAAAGGTGAATATTGCGTTCAAGTATGGTTGTTCTAATGAGTATCCAATTAATGGCATTGAAACAATGTTATGGCTACCAAGAAAGCTTGTTCTTATCGAATATTAGAATCCATAATAAAAAACAGTTTAGAGCATAGCCTCCCTTCATCGTAAGCTTGGACCATGATCGAAGCATATCCTCCATTCATCATTACAAGAGTGTTTTGAATTTTAACTTTTGTGAGCCTTTGTCACCTCCATAATATCCCTCTTCGGACCCCTTCTCGTCTTCTAAACTCCCACAATTATTGCTTCCCTTAAGGTGGTTACTACTTTGATTGCCTATATGGAATTCCTCTCGTAACTTATCAATCGTCTAATCAACATTATATCATTGATGCTTCACTTTCATGATACCCTAAGACATGGTTGATTTGTTTGTTTTTTATGATTCCCTTTTTTCTTGTAACAATTGAATGTCAATTTGAATCTCTTGCTCAGCTTCATGTAGCGTGTGGATTTTGGTGTGAAGGGTTTCACATGATGCCTCAAATGAATTCAAACCTTTGTGAAGGACACACGACATTTTGACCTAAATGAATATGCTCGCTAGTGTGCCCCATAGGAAAATCTTTACCTGTCTTGGGCTTTTGTTAGTAGGGAGGGAATCTCATAACAATGGACCAAGCTTCTTCTTAATAATTCCACAATTCTATCCATGCCAATGAAGGGTTAAGTGGAACATATCACTATTGATGCTATCATTGGATGACTTATAGATAATATCTACTTAATATTCATTCAATGACTTATACACAAGATCTACTTAATCTTCCTAAAATCCATAGTCTAAATTTTCTCAATGTTTAATTTTAATTTTGAAATATCATTAAATTGTATGAAATTTAATTAATTATAACATTCTCAAATTTAATATAGTTAAATATTGCATTCTAAATTTAATATAGTTAATTATAATAGACTCAAAATTAGTAATAAGTAACTTGATATTTATTATTATCTTGATTAAAGTGAATTTGAGAAATTGAAAATACTTTTATATCATATTTCAAGAATCAATTTGAATTGATAAAAATAAATAATGTTTCTAATGATTTTTTTGGAACCTTTTATAGTTTGCTAATGTTTTATGTTATCAATGTTATGTGTTCCTAGGTTTATTTCATTGATGTTTTTTAAGGTTGTTTTTGGAATAATTTCTTCCTTCATCCTAATTTGATGATATCTAAAACAAAGATCTAAAGATCCATCTCACTAAAGAAACTTTCTCCCCATAATTCATCATTGATAATAATAGGAACTTACCTTTAATGCTCATGCTATTGGGATCTCTATAATAGGGGCACATACATCATAAAACTTCGTTTTTTGTGAACCATCACCATTGCTGCTACCACGAAATTACTTTGGATAGGTTGAATGTTCCACGCATATGAATATTCTTAAATCATCTCTTCAATCTCATTATTTTGTGCATATGGGTACGTGTAGGGTCTAATGAACAAGGTGGATGACATCTTGGTATCAAGTGAATAACATGGTAATGATATTAAGTAGATAGAATTCCTTTAGGAATATGACCAAATACCTTGGAATGAATGTTAATAACTTGTGTGAGATCCATTGTAGTAGAGGGTATAGATACTTGAACATCTAGTTAGAACAATTGTGTAATTACTACATGGTATCCATTTTTTTAGCAATTTTTTCATGTTGTTAAAGCTTATCAATTTATATGGTTTCCCTTGAATACCTTTCAACTCAATTTCTTATCCTTATGAAGATAATATCATGAAAATTTCCTCAAAATTAAGTAATTGTTTTGAATCATTGTAGCAATTAGACCACTTGTTCAACATTAGCATGTAATATACACATTCATCATAGTCCATCCATCATACATTTATCATAGATCCATTCCTCCATTCGAAATAATAAGCATTACCATGGCATATATCAAAACGGAGTCGAAATGGTCATTGTTTGCTCATGAAAAGTCATTTTGACATACAACTCTTGGGGATTTCAACTTAAAAATTTCTGAGAATGAATGCCAAAGAATATTGAACTGATTCCAATCATAAATGGTCAATGAAATTATCTCCCAATTCGAAATCATCAGCATTACAATGGTTCACAACAAGATAGTGGGGAAATGACAGTATTTCTTCATTGTTCAACATTTTAACATGAATTATTTTGGGTATTTCAAGATGAGAGTATTCTAAACATGAAATACAGAGAATATAAATCAGAACATAAGATAATGGGCATTAGAATATTCCCCAAATATATCAATAGCTCACCCAAAGCGCAATCCCTCCATTGGCATGAATACGGTGTAAAAACTGGAAATAGTTGAGAGAGAGAGTTGCAATCGAAGAATCCACATGATTTCCTATAACTTACACCTAAAAATAAGACTCCATTAAATCTCCTTGAAATACCTGAGTGGCCTCTCCAAACACCAACTACGATGGGAATCTCTCACCCTCAAAATTGGCTAAGGCATGAACTAGTCATCCACTAGCTCTCTCTCTTCACAATAGCAAATTTCACAAATGATCAAAAGGTTCTTCTCATGGCTGATCCCTGTATTTTATAAACATTATTGGTCTTCTAAGGTTCCAAATCCATCCATAAACCAAAGCCAATTCTAATTGGTGTGGATGCTCATGCTATGCCATGTGGCCTCTCTCTTCACCTTCCCTCTTCTCCAAAATTTGAGTAGGAGCCTCTTGGCCTTCTCGAACTCCCAAATTTGACCTCCAAGATGCTCTATTCAGGACTGACATGTTAGTATGTCAATCTGTCATCCTTCATATCTGACATGTCAGTATGTCAAGAAATTTCAGATTTGGATGCTGCAAAATATTCTCCTCTTCCCATGTGGCATCTTCACTTGGTAGATACTACCATTGCACCACGTATTCTTTGATTGTTCTGCTCCTCAATATTCTCTCCCTTGTCTTCAAAACTTTTTCTGGAATAAGTGTGAGTTGTCCTTCATCATCCAAAGGAGGGAGTCTATCTAAGATGAGAATTTGCTGAACAATAGCTTTCTTGAGACAAGAAACATGAAATACATTATGAATGTTACTCCCTTCCAGAAGTTTCAACTCATATGCTACTTCTCCAATTTTTTGGATTACCTTGTATGGCCCATAGTATCTTGGCTTTATCTTTTCTTCTCCATTTCTTTCGAGGGATGTCTGTTTGTATGGATGAAACCTAAAATACACTAAATCATCAACCTCAAAGGTCCTTTCCTCTCTATTTTTATAGGCATATTGCTTTTGTTGATTTTGGGCAACCTACAAATTGTCTTTTAAAAGCTTTAAAATTTCTTGGCTTTCTTCCACCCAATCTTTAGATTTTGGAGATCTACTATCACCAAATATCATATCATCAAATGTAAGTGCATCATAACCATATAATGCTCTAAAAGGAGACATCCCTACTAACATGTGAAAGGTGGTGTTGTAGCAAAACTCACCCAAGTGTAGCCATTTGGTCCAAGCTTTTTGTTGTTCTCCCACATAGTTTCGGAGGTACCCTTCCAACCATTTATTCACCCTCTTTATTTTTCCATCAGTTTTTGGATGGTAGCTTGTACTTGGAGTCAATTGAGTTCCCACCAATCTGAAAATCTCTTGCCAAAAAACACTCATGAATCTACCATCTCTATCACTCACAATGCTCTTGGGGAGCCCATGCAAGTTGAAGATTTCTTTGAAAAAAATATCAGCCACTTGTGCAACACTAAAATAGGGTGTAATGACAAATAAATGAGAAAACTTAGTCAATCTATCCACTACCACATATATGCAATCCTTTCCCAAATATTTGGGCAAACCGGTGATGAAGTCCATTGATATACTGTCCCATTTTTGCTCCGGAATGGGAAATGGTTGTAGTAAACCAGCGGGGTGTGTGAGTTCTGATTTGTTTTACTGACATACCTTACATGCATTCACATACTTTTGAACATATTCCTTCAACCATTTCCAATAGAACCTTTTCCTTAGTTTCCTATAGGTTTTGAAGATCCCTGGATGACCTGCTAGTGGGGAATCATGTGCTTCTTGTGAAACTTTGTACTTAAGATTTGAATATCGAACCAAATAAATTATTCCCTTATAATATATCAGCCCATTCAAAATTCTGTAGTTATCATCTTCCATGAGTCCATCTAATACATCACAAGAAATCTCATCTTTGGCATATTCAACTAGTAGCACGTCTTTCCAATTTTTAGCAATGTCCATAAGAGAAAAAGAAGGTCTTCAAGGTAATGCATCTGCTACAATGTTATTCTTTCCTTTCACATATTCAATATCAAATCATAATATTTTATATTTCTTAACCACTTTTTTTTCCTTTCATTTAGATCTTTTTGGGTAAGGAAGTGTCTTAGACTATTGTGGTCAATTTTCACCACAAACTTGTTTCCTACCAAGTATTGTCAAAATTTGGCCAAGGCATGCATGATGGCCAACATATCTTTGTAATATATGGAGTAAATCTTTTCATGAGGCTGCAAATTTCTACTCTCAAAGGATATAGGGTGTTGGCCTTGCTTTAGGACATCCCCTAGTCCTTCACCTAAGACAACACATTCAACAACAAAAGGCTTAGAAAAATCAGGTAATGCAAGTATGGGACAACTACTCATTACCTCTTTCATTTTTTGGAAGGCCTTTTTAGCCTCCTCATTCCACTTGAAAGCCTCCTTCTAAGTCAAATCAGTGAGTTGAGAAGTCAACTTGGAGAATCCTTTCACAAACTTCCTATAGTATGTACATATTCCAATGAAGCCTCTTAATTCTGTGATGTTTTTTGGTGATGGCCATTCTAAGATAGCCCTGATATTTTCCATGTGCACTTTCACTCCATCTTGCCCAATAATGTGCCCATGATATAATATTCCTTTCATCCCAAATTCACATTTAGGCATCCTAGCATACAAAGACTGTTCTTGCAAAGTTTTCAACACAATCTTTGGGTGTTGCAAGTGCTCTTCACAAGTTTTACTGTAAATGGGAATATCATCAAAGAAGACTAAAAGAAACCTTATAAGCTGCTTGCAAAAGATTATATTCATACATTATTGAAATGTAGTTGGAGCATTAGTCAACCCAAATGGCATAACAAGAAAGTCAAAGTGACCATAATGACATCGAAAAGAAGTCTTTTTCACATCTTCCTCCTTCATTTGAATTTGCAAATAACCGGATCTAAGGTCAATTTTGGAAAATTATTGAGCTCAAAATAGCTCATCCATGATCTCATAAATCCTAGGGATAGGATATCTATTCTTGATGGTATTCTTGTTCAAAGCTCTAAATTTTATGCACATCCTCAAGGTTCCATCTTTTTTCTTTACCAACACTACTAAAGAAGCATAAGGGCTAGAGCTTGGTCTAATGAGTCCCAACTCTAAGAGTTCTTGAATGGTATTCTAAATATCATCTTTGAACTTATTGGGATGTCTATAAGGTGGTATCTAAATGGGTGAAGTACCCTCCTCCAAAACAATGTTATGCTCAACCCCCCTATCAGGTGGTCTACGATGTGGAAGATCTCTGAAAACTTTTTCATATTTGTGCAAAAATGTCTCTATATCCTTTTGGTGTTTAAAAAATCTGATTTTTGGCTTGGGAGAGGTGATATAACATTCAAAATACCATTCTATATCACCATGCCTCAATATAGATCTCATACTATTGCAATTTACTACCCGTTTCGGATAAGTGTGCTGCCCTCTCACAACCCTTAGTACCCCTGTTGAATCTTGAAATTCAAGAATTTGATAATTTACTGAATTATCTCCTATAGAATAAAACCATTTCACTCCCAATACTACATTAGTATCAACAACATCAACCACATAAAAAATATCAACAAAAGTATAGTTACCTATGGTGACTTGCAGCTTTGGAACCCATGTTTTGAATTGCATGGTGTTGTGACCTGGAATGACAATTGTGAACCCATTGAATGGTTCACTTGGTATCTTTATTCTCTCCACCATATCTGCATAAATGAAATTATGTGTAGCTCCTCCACCTACAAAAACTAAAGCTCTTTCTCCCAATACCACACCCTTGCATCAAATAGTGTGATAACGAGGAACTGCTGAAAGTACTGCCATTCTTGCTTTGTCCAGTGAAGGCTGATTTTCTTCTTGTCCTTATTCTTCAGCTGCTATCTCATATGCCTCCTATTGATCTGAAGTGTCCCCCTATTCATCCATACCTCCTTCATACTCATCATTATCAGAAAATACTTCTATGTATTGAGCCTTTCCTTTAGCACATTTATGCCCTGGTTCCCATGGTTGGAAGCATGTGAAGCACAATTTTTTCCTTCGAAGTTCATCCCTATTTTGTTGTTATTTATTATTTTTTTCCAATGTATCCTTTTGCCAAAACTTCTTATCAGGTGCATCCTTTTTCCAAGGCTTTCTTTCAAATTTGAAGTCAGGCTTGGGAGGAAGTCTTGTTCTAGGAAGCACATTTTGAATTTCTCTAGTCAAGCTCATTGCATCATTTAAGTTAGTAGGCTTGTGGAATTTGACCAAAAATTTTAAGGGATATAAAGAAACTCCAGTGAAAATAAATACTAACCTTCCCATAGATACATTATCCACCTTAACTGATAAGCTTTGGAATTCCAACATATATTCAATAGGAGTCCCTACCTGCTTCAATTATGCTAGTTCTTTGAAAGACAATTCTGAATCTTTTTACTCAAACCTTTTTATTACCCTATCAATAAATTACACATTTGTTTTAACCTGATAATGACCCACGGTTTTCAGGCCATGGAACCACCATTCATTGGGATCTCCATCCAAGTGCAAAATAGCCATTTTTAAAGCATCTTCTTCTACCATTGGATTCAGCTGAAAATGCACATCCAATTTTTGCACCCAAGTGTTAGAAGAACTTTGAGATGAACCATCAAAAGTAGAAAGTGGAACTTTACCTATGGCACAATTTAATTCTTTTTTTTGATCCAGAGACTTATTGTCCTCCTTTTTTATTTTGTTTTCCATGGTGAAGTACTGCTCAAATGTTATACTCCTCCTACACTCTTCAGCCAATTTATCCCATTCTTTTGTTATTGTATCAATTTCAAATTGAATGTTAGTATCTTATTTGGGAATAATAAATTGAGGTGTAGTAGGCCTTGGTGTGCTCTGAATTTCATGGGGTCTATTATGGGGTCCTATTCTTGAGAAAATTTTCTCACCCATTGTCTTCTTTTCTTTTGGGTGTGAACTACTGCTATCTCCCATTACTCCCAATTTGCTTCCAAATTGGCTAACCAACAATTCAAATACTTTAATAAGTTTTTGGTTCATGTTATTGGTTATTTCATCAAATATATGTTGTATGAGTTTAATATGTTCAATATTTTCATGATCAGTGGGTCCCTTCCCCTCGCTAGTTATAGTTTGAGCAAAATGTACCTATTCTTCTACTACTTCTTCTCCTCCAACAAAAACACCTTCAACTTCAGGATATAAGGGTGGTGGTTTATTGCTTTGAATCCTTGTTAATACCATAAGGTTCCAAGAACATGCTCTCATACCACTGTAATGTCCCTTTTTTAAATTTATTTAAAATTCCCAATTTTCCATTTTTTTCACAATTTTGGCTCTAACTAGTTTTGTTGTCTAGACCTCCAAATTGACCCAAATGCTTCCAAATTTTCTGTGAAGGTACATGAATAATAATATAACTTAAATATTATTTTCATATATGTTTTTTTACCTCCCAATTACTTCTGAAAACTTGTTTAATGTTCTGTTCAAAGTAGGAGTCTTTACTAGCAAATTGGGGCTCCAATTCCCCCTAGGTAATTTCCAGAAATGGCTTCACAAATGATCCCAAAGTCACTTGAATTTATGAACAGAGGCGGGGTATTTGTAAGGAAAATTTTCAAATTCTCATATGCATCATGTTTCAGTTTATACAGGCTTTTATGAATCTTTCCAAAACAACTCCCAAGTCACAATTTCGACCCTTCGGGAAAATGCACCAAATCTTCTCCCAATGCAATAAAAATGAGTAAAATGGCTTCCAATGCTTAAGTAATGAACATGAGACTTGAAATAAAAATTAATTACAGTCCATCCATCATACATTTATCAGATATCCATTCCTCCATTCAAAATAATAAGCATTACCATGGCATATATCAAAATAGTGTGGAAATGGTCATTGTTTGCTTATTAAAAGTCATTTTGACTTCAAATTTTTTGATAATGAATAAAATATAATATTGAATTTATTCCACTCATAAATTTTCAATTAAATTCTCTCCCAATTTGAAATCATCAGCATTACAATGGTTCACAACAAGATAGTGGGGAAATGACACTATTTCTTCATTGTTCAACATTTTAACATGAATTCTTTTGGGTATTTCAAACTGAGAGTATTATAAACATGATATACTGATAATATACATCAGAAAATAAGATAATGGCAATTATAATATTTCCCAAATATATCAATAGCTCACCCAAAGCGCAATCCCTCCATTGGCATGCATATGGTGTAAAAACTGGAAATAGTTGAAAGCAAGTGCTGCAATAGAAGAATCCACATGATTTCCTCTAGCTTACACATACAAATAAGAATCCATTAAAGCTCCTTAAAATACCTGAGTGGTCCCTCCAAACACAAACTAGGATGGGAATCTCTCACCCTCAAAATTGGCTAAGGCATGAACTAGTCATCCACTAGCTCTCTCTCTTCACAATAGCAAATTTCAAAAATGATCAAAAGGTTCTTCTCATGGATGATCGCTGTATTTTATAAAAAAAATTGGTCTTCTAAGGTTCCAAATCCATCCATAAACCAAAGCCAAGTCTAATTGGTGTGGATTCTCATGCTATGCCATGTGGCCTCTCTCTTCACCTTCCCTCTTCTCCCAAATTTGAGTAGGAGCCTGTTGGCCTTCTCGAACTCCCAAATTCAACCTCCAAGATGCTCTATTGAAGCCTAACATGTCAGTATGTCAGCCTTCAGATCTGAATTTTGTCATAACTGTCATAGAATCTCCATCATTGGTGTCATAGATGCCATAAATGTAAGGGGAATCTAGCCAAGTGTCCATGAAGCTCCCATTTGGCTCTTCCTCTCCCATGTAAGTTACAATTCATCCCAAATTAGACCTATGAAGTATATGAAAAATTATATTAACCTCATAATCCATCCCAAAAAATTAGGCTTCCCATAGATTTGAAATTACAATAGGAGGATGCCATTTAACATATGAATTCTAGCTTGAGTGGGCCCCACAGTCTCCACGTGTCTCCGTTCTCCATAGCCATTTCATTTTTCACTTGAATTCATTTAATTAACTCCATTAAATAAATATGTATTCCTTCTAATGTCTAAACTTCATTTATTAGCTCCCTTATTAACTTCCCAATGTTTCCACCCAACTTAGGGAACTAGTAGGATTGATGGAATTTTCCCGCTATGCAATTATTTGAATGGGGACATTGCACATACTAGGTCTCCTGACCATACTAGAGGTATAGATTGCACTAGAGATGTAGAGGATTCAGAGCATCGTGTTATTCCACACCCTTGCATAGCGTGTGGAGGCACATGCTATGGTCCTGCTTCAGAGTTCCATGATGATGGATTACTTCAATATGTAAGTAAAACTCATTCTTTTCCTATTATATTTTGTTTTATATGACAATTTTCAATTGTTTCATAATTTATTTCTATTTAATTATCTAAAAAATTATGTGAACAAATATATAGTTGGTTTCTCATCACACCCCAGATTCATATAGTCCGACGATTGATGTTGATAACATTGTTGCAGCGGTCAATGCTGCATATGGCTTTGGTGCTTCACCATTAGTTGTAAGAAATTTACTTTTTAATTTGTTGTCGTTATTTACATATTTATAGTAGAGAACAAAACATTCAATACATCCTAATCTGGATACAATATGTTTTATGTAGGGTGGGTAGGATGATTTTGTGGAATCCCAGCCAAGTCCCTCAGATGTAGGGGAAGATTCCAAGACACGGGTTTATTTTAATTATGTTTTTAAGTATGATTTGAATAATTCAACATGTATGATTTTAATTATTATAAATTTTATAAGTGTATGTTTATGGTTTGTTACGTAGCATGATGTCTATGCCAGTGGAACGACCTTTTTTATTGGGGACCCTCCTATCCTGCTCCCAGGTACATGTATGTTTCACTTTCTTTGAAAAAATCATTTTTTCGTCCATATTGTATATGTCTCATTTTATTTGTATTATCAGACATTGACATATGTTACTTTATTTAGATATCTATTGAGCTAGTGGTGCTTGAAGAGCACCAAATCGAGGTTGTTGGTGACCCACCTCTCCCCCCCAGGTACATGCATGTTTCACTTTGTTTGAAAACATCATTTTTCGTCCATGTAGTATATGTCTCATTTTATTTGTATTTGTTGACATTGACATATGTTAATTTATGTAGACATCTAGTGAGCCATTGGTGCTTAAAGAGAACCAAATCCATCTTTTTGGTGACTCACCTATCCCCCCCCAACTACATGCATGTTTCTCTTTCCTTGAAAACATCATTTTTTGTCCATGTAGTATGTATTTCTTGTTTTATTTTTATTATTTGACATTGACATATTTTACTTTATGCAGGATTCTAGTCAGGCAGCGGTGCCTGAAGAGCACCAAATCGAAGTTGTTGGTGACCCACCTCTGACCCCCCACCAGGTATGTTTATGTCTCGCTTTCTTTTAATTGTGCTTTTAGTGATTTGACATGCACTTTTAAATAATTATTTGAAACTGTCTAATTGTATCTTTATGCTTTTGTACGTAGGAACGTAATTTTGATTATGCTTTCCACCGAGCGGCCTTCTTCGCTAATGCATATAGAAATCCTTTTATCTCGTTGTCATTTGTTCGAACCACTGGTTACACACCTCTTCATGACCCCCAGGTATATTAATATATTGCTTATCTTTCTTATATTTCTTTTTGTACATGCAAGTATCTTTTTCCTTGTTTGCCCCATTGATATGCTGACATTGACATATATATTATTTTTTGCATCTTGATAGTGAGCGAGTGGTGCTTGAAGAGCACCCAATCGGGGTCATTCCTCACCCACCTCTCCCCCCCAATGTACATGCATGTCTCGATTTCTTTGAAAAATTCATTGTCCCTCCATATAGTATACTTTTATTTGTACATGCAAGTATGTTTTCTATGCACCCATTGATTTTTTTACATTGACATATATATATTTTTTATGCATCTTGATAGTGAGCAAGCGGTGCTTGAATATCACCCAATCGGGGTCACTTCTAGTGAGGCACCACGACCCACCATAACTTACTCATGTACATTAAGTAAATTTTTTATATTGGATTGGAATTTGAACAAATGTACATAGAATATTATAGGTTGGTAAACTTACAAATTTTGGTTTGCTTACAGTCTTCACAAATGAGATCTATCCCTCTTGTTCAGCGATGGGGATCACCACTGAGCAGCCGAAAAAGAAATATAGACTTCTCAGAAGTAATTGACAGTGGCAGTGAAAGGGGGGATAAATAGAATAAATGTATAGGGGGGATACATACATGTAACTTTTTGTTTGTGTACACATAGATGCACATTTTGATCCACTATTTTGTATTATGGCCATGTGGCATGCCAATTTTTGTAACATTATTTCTATGTATATAATATAAAGCAAGGTTCAAATTTATACATATGGTTGACTTGATTTTGGAATATTATATACATTATATTCCTTTCATATATGTTTAGTACCTATTTCTTTCATTAAGTATGTGTTTAATTAAAATGATAATGTGTGGTTCACGTGTGTGATATTATGATATTATAGACCTTATCATGAGATATCATACTGACTATTTGAATATTTCCAATACTTCAAGGAAGAATTTATGACTCATCCAACTAAGATCAAGTAACAATTAAGTAAGTCATGGGAGATAATCACTAGACACCATAACCATAACCATACCATACAACTACCTAAATTCAACTATCATCAACTTCTTAACATCATAACCATACCATACACTACATAATAACACTAACATCATAGCCATACCACTAACATCATAACATAGTACCATACCATACCCTACTAACATACCATACCATATTAACATGCCATACCATACCATTATACCATCATACCATCATACCATACCATACCATAACATCTGAAATTTGTTAAAATTATTATTGCTTATTATGAAGGTGCATTGATTGGACATAAAGGGTAAATCATAAGTCCATCAAATATCATACATTGGTTCTTGAAACTTGCTACAAAACACATACAAATCTGAACTCTATATTGATGATTTCAATTGACAAGGGGATTAAATTGTTCACATAAGTATCTTAATTTTTCCCTATTCATGTTGTTTCATGTATGTGCATAGCCTAGGTATATGGTCATGAAACCCTAGTTCTATCTCATAACTTCTCAACTATATTTATAGCATGCAATTTGTAGTTCATGAAACCCTAGTTGGTTTTCAATTTGTACATGTACATGTGTTTCTAGTTCCATCTGATAACCTGTAAAGAGGTCATAAAACCCTAGTTCCATCTCATAACTTGTAAATAGGTCATAAAACCAATCTAATGATATAAACCTAAAGAGGTCATAATCACCTTAGTTGGTTTTGCTTGGTATTCATGTACATGTGTTTCTACTTCTAAGTCATGCATGCATGTGAACTTCCACTTGTGATCCATGTTCAACCTTATTCATTTTATTTCATGTATGTGCATATACTAGGTATATGGCCTTTTGGTTTCTACTTAAAGGATACTAACGAATCTAATTTGATATTCAAACCTAAAGAGGTCCAAAAACCCTAGTTCCATCTCATAACTTCTAAACCCTAGCTATAAAATGCAATTTTTAGTTCATGAAACCCTACTTGGTTTTCAATTTGTACATGTACATGTGTTTCTAGTTCCATCTCATAGCTTGTAAAGAGGTCATAAAACCCTAGTTCCATCTCATAACTTCTAAACCCTAGTTATAGCATGCAATTTGTAGTTCATGAAACCCTAGTTGGTTTTCAATTTCTACATGTACATCTGTTTCTAATTCCATCTCATAGCTTGTAAAGAGGTCATAAAACCCTAGTTCCATCTCATAAATTCTCAACCCTAGTTATAGCATGCAATTTGTAGTTCATGAAACCCTAGTTGGTTTTCAATTTGTACATTTACATGTGTTTCTAGTTCCATCCCATAACTTGTAAGGAGGTCATAAAACCCTAGTTCCATCTCATAACTTCTCAACCCTAGTTATAGCATGCAATTTGTAGTTCATGAAATCCTAGTTGGTTTTCAATTTGTACATGTACATGTGTTTCTACTTCCATCTCATAACTTGTAAAGAGGTCATAAAACCCTAGTTCCATCTCATAACTTCTAAAACCTAGCTATAAAATGCAATTTGTAGTTCATGAAACCCTACTTGGTTTTCAATTTGTACATGTACATGTGTTTGTAGTTCCATCTCATAACTTGCAAAGAGGTCATAAAACCCTAGTTCCATCTCATAACTTCTAAACGCTAGTTGTAGCATGCAATTTGTAGTTCATGAAACCCTATTTGGTTTTCAATTTGTACATGTACATGTGTTTCTACTTCCATATCATAACTTGTAAAGAGGTCATAAGACCCTACTTCCATCACATAACTTGTAAATAGGTCATAAAACCAATCTAATGATATAAACCTAAAGAGTTCATAAGTGGTTCATAAGCACCTTAGTTGGTTTTTCTTGTTATTCATGTACATGTGTTTTTACTTCTAAGTCATGCATGTAGGTGAAATTCCACTTGTCATATATGTTCAATCCTATTCATTTTATTTCATGTATGTGCATAGCCTAGGTATATGGCCTTTTGGTTTCTACTTAAATGATACTAACCAATCTAATTTGATCTTCAAACATAAAGAGGTCATAAAACCCTAGTTTGCAGTTCCATGTCTCAATTTGTGAACCCTAGTTTTATTATGTAGGTTGTTGGCTTAAAATTTAGTATGAGAATAATATAGCCTACAAACCCTACCAACACAAGCATGATCGATGGTTTTGTAGAGTTGACCCACCAATGCTAGAGTTGCATTCAACAAAACTGAGCAAAACCCTAGTTTAAAAAATCAATGCACAATGAAGTCACTGGGCCTTTAAAACATGAGGGGTATAGTCACCTAGAGGTAACCACATGCCAGGAGACGAACGGATTTGACGGTTCTTCGATCTGACCTACGGTTTCCAAGGTATGTCTAGTTGAAAGTTGCATGAAAATGTCGTTCACGGACACTTGGTGACTTTCGGTCCAGGAGAAAAAAAATGGAGTAGCCAAATTGCATGTCGTTGGCTCTTGCAAGTCTATATGGGAAAGGGAGATATGGGAACCCTACCAACACATGCATGGTCGAGGTTTTTCATGCGTTGACCCACCAATGCTAGAGTTGCATTGAAGGAAACTGAGCAAAACCCTAGTTTACAAAATTAATGCACAATGAAGTCATTGGGCCTTGAAAACACAAGGGATAGAGACACATAGAGGTAGTCACATCCCAGGATACCAACGTAGTTGACGGTTCATTGATCCGACCTCCAGTTTTCGAGTTATGTTTTAAGTTGAAATTGGCATGAAAATGTCGTTCAGGGACACTTGGTGACTTTTGGTACAGGAGCAAAAAACCAAACGGAGCAGCAAAATTGCATGGCGTTGACTCCTGAAAGTATGTATGGGAAAGTACGTTATGGGAACCCTACCAACACAGGCATGGTCGAGGGTTTTGCAGAGTTGATCCACCAATGAAAGAGTTGCAAGAGTTGACCCAACAATGTAATTAAATGTACATTAACATAAAAAACATAAAAAAAGTAAATTTCAACAACTCAAGAGAATGTTATTTTCTAATTTCTATTTGTTGGTATCTAAAGGCACCAGGTTGTTCTTGGCACCTCCGATGTGCCATAGATGGTGTTTGTACCCTAGGAACATGAAAGGCTAAACATTAGTACTCTCATAAGGAAATAAAGAGAACCCAATGAAAATGTGCAAACATGATTTATGGATAACTCACCTGAGTTTGTACGATCTTGTTTATATTGTCCAATATCCTATGAATAATATTATGTCTATGAATGGTATCCTCCAATCACAGGTTTATTACATTAGGAATGAACTAAGGCTAAATAATTGAAATTGTGCTTCAGCATGCACTTTAAAGGTTAAATAATGCACCTGGCAATATATACACAATGGACAATCTAGTAACACATGAAAATGCACTCAGTCGAGTAGGTCATCTACATCATCTCTGCTGTCGATGGTGTCCATCAATATTTTGTGCTCTATGTGAGGTAGAAAATATCATACATGTGACCTATTTTTGTTTAAAAGTGTGCGCAGCTTGATGTTTATACCAGCTACTAGGTTGGTGAAGTGGTATACAATAGCTCCTAGTCTATATCCTGATATACATACCCACCCTTCCTTTTTTGTTGTACTGCTAGTGTTAAGTACTCCCCTTTTATAACCATTGAGCCAGTTGGGAATTCAATATTTTCATCATCTATAACAAGTTTGAGAATGGTTTGTTTCCCCTCTAAGCAACATGCCATCCAATAATCAGAACCCCATTCATTGTTTTTTGGGGCAACCACTGCATATATATGACTTGTGAAAGGAAATACGTCGAGTTAACAATACATAAATTAAATTTTTAATTTACATACTATTAATTTACTTTTTTGTACATGCGTGTATGAGATCCGATATGTGATCATAGTCTTAGAAATGTGTGTCTAATCATCTTCCAAATGGTCAATTTCATTAACCCCCTTGAAATCAGTGCCAAGTGTTACTCGATCCCATGTATCAATTGTATCTGTATACTCACAATCATCCCATTCATTGATGCTATAGGAATTGGAAAAGAAATCCTTCAATCTTGTCCAAATTTTTAGGGCTGAGTTGTATAAGCTTCTAATTGAATGAAATTGAGGAGTTTCATACACTATGTTCACCTGATGTGTTTGGGATCGGTCCACATTTATCACCTACAAAAATATTCTCTGCACTAGGTGTTTCCTTGTTGCATGTTCTCCATTGACAAATGCACACCATTTCACTATAGATGCAGCATCTCGAAGGAAAGCACCTGTAAACTTCATCTCTTCCCTTTGAAGGGAATGCATGCACCATCACCATCATTCTCTCTTTTCCCATGACCAGTTTCAAAGTAGTTCCATATATGTGGCACCTTGTATTTTATGTGCAACAAACACAACCATTGAAATACACGTGCATTCTTGAACTATCCAGAACAACGATATGACCAAATGAAATGATGATAAAATAGTATATCCATAGCTATCACATGGTGAAAGAATAATTTAAATCAATGCTGCACATAATGGATATCATGGGTCTGGTCGTCACTTATGTAGAAGTGACTTTATTTTAGTATCAAATGTTTCTCTTCATTACTCTCTGGCCCATGTCGATACATGATATGGACCATTATGATCACCTTCTCTAAGTGATAATATTGACTTTGTATTTCATTTTGTGGTTGTAGGGTGTAATTTTCCGTAAATTCAGCCACTGATAGTATTATTCCGAGAGGGAAGGTGTCCTGACATATTCTGAATTTCTCATCTTGCCACCATGCCATATCAACATGTTGAATGTACTGTTGGATATTTCCACGAAAATATGAAATAAAATCACATACTTGCACCTGGTGTAAAAAAATAAATAGTGTTATAAAACAACATAAAAATATGTACATGTAGTCACCAACTTAATGCACATCAAGTCACATGTGAATTCACCAATTTAATCTTTCTTCTTTCTCTCCCATCATGTAGCTGATATGTCTCATACTAATAGTTATGCTTCTCAACAATTGGATTCCCGAATGCTTTATCTTCACTCTCATGTAAGCAATCAGACCATAATGATAGCCCTCCACAATTGTTGCAAGAATGCTCTACACATTGTTTTATGTAATTTATCTACCCATCTTGCCCCAAACACATCATGCTATGGATGAAATATTTGGATGACATTGGCAGTATTGTACTTGAGCATTTCTGCACATGGTTAGGATGTAGAAAACGATGTATATGTGAAAATGTATGATAATATAGATCAAACTCTATGTGGTATCTACAACAACAAGTGTTCCGGATTGTATTGATTCTAACATACCAAGGCTTTGATTTTTCAAAATATCTTTTCTCGATCCTTATCTCTACATGAGAAACTTTAAACATCTCGAACAATTGAGTTTGTGTCATGTCAAGATAATTTTTAACATGAGGTTAAATTTTCATAGAACCCCTACAATGTCTTAACACATCCTTTTTGTTAGAAAAAGGCCTAGTGTTATCATGACAAAGCATGTGCACTAGTCCCTTCACTACTTCAACTAACTTCATGTCTTTGCAGGGTAGCCTACCGCTAAATGCCCATAATGTTTCCATTTTTCCCTCTACATCAAGGGTGTCTCTTCTTAATAAATAATTTTTAAGTGTGTTTGGATGTAAAGGCAAAATTTCAGATGTTCATTTAAGTAAACGACGTTGTCTTGTGGATCTAGATATAATTGATTCAGCCAATACACGGAGAGCCACATTACAGTCCCGTGAACAAGTTTTTTTATGAATCGATGTGAATGCAGCAACAAGAGATTTAAGAATGTGATTAATTGATTCGATATTTTTCCATGTTCTTATGCCTAACTTTCTTCTAATAGATACCATATTTCTAGATTTAGGCAAATCTAAAAATAATTGGCATTTACAGGCTTCAGATTTGTTATCAAAATATTGTTTCATTATTTCAAAACAATGATGAAGGATAGTGCGTTTAGCCACCTTACCTTCCATGGAATTCGATTCGTTCTTGTCCACTTGTATGCATTTAGGAGTTCTCTTTCATTTTTATGTGAGATTTCTTCTCGTTTGAAGTTCTTGAGTGACGTTTACATCCACTACAAGCTGACAACTTCAATTAGGAGATTGAACCACCTCGCATGGTTGTTGCGGAGTCACATTTGCATAGGGAGTAACATAATTATTGAACTCTTCACAAGATTTTCCATTTAATAATGGACCAAGAATATCATCTCCCCTATAACCAGGTTCTTTTAATGTTGCATTATCTTCCTCATCCTCTATGTCAGGTATCTATTGAGCAAGAACGGGAACTATTTGCTCATCCAATGAATGTCGACGATTTCTTGAATCTTCCCTCTTCTTTTCTTTTTTATTTTCATCTTGTTCTAGTGTAAGCACCTTCCTCCCTGACTTTCTACCTCTATTACGTACATTCCCCATTCAAATCCACTCAAACTTTTACAAAACCTATGGATTTGTGTAAGAAATGATTAAATTGCAGGTCAAACAGTTCTTTGTGTCTGGGTTTAGAAGAGTCATGTATTTTTCTACAGTAAACCTAGCCCATAGCATGCAACCCAACATTTTTTATATAACACATATTGAATATGCGATATAATGCATGTCTCTTTTATCGCATATGCGATATGGATACACTTCTTTTTACTTAACGGGCAGTTTGTATTACGTGATTACTAAATCACATATGCGATTTAGTGCATATCAAATAGTTAAACTTGATAACTTTATAATGGAACCCATACAAATGGTTAATACCTCCATACCTATCCTTGGAAAATGGTAGTGTCTTCAGAAGTATCTCTTGTCTGGAAATATTCATAATGGTTCATATATGACCATTGCCAATGTCTTTTGAACAATCTTCAATGCATAAAATAGTATAATGGCACATATATCACATATTAAGGATAAATATCCCCTTTTAAGGGTATGCGTAGTGGTTTAATACTTTTTTATGTTACACTATTGTCCCATTACCATGGTTAAGACCCATCCTCAGTGCATAAAACCTCATAATGACACCCATATCCCACTAAAGGAAAAATATTCCATCTATAAGGCATGTGTGTGGATTTAGGGACTTATTATCTTCTCTTCCAGGACTATAGTCAATTTTCAGAGACCCATCCCTCCCATACAAAAACCTATAATGGCACCCTTATCCCATTATAATACTATTTAAACTCCCAATATTCCATCCATATGGTCTATAGGGTGGCTCATGGCCCAACATTACATTGGTTAAAAGGGGAGGGGAGTCAAAGGAGGGAGATGAAGGTGTAGAGCGAATCATGGGAGGGAGGGATGGGTATAGGACATATATGGGGGGGATGAAGGGAGGAGAAATATAAGGGGAACGGAGGGATGGGTAGGGGAGAGATATGAGGGCGGGATGGAGGAAGGACAAATATAAAGGGAAGGGATTGGTGGGAGGGGAATAAATATAAGTGGGATGGAGGGTCTTGGGGTCTTAGACATTGTCAAGAGATGAAACCTTTACTTTAGGCCCTAAATTAAGCTTCTAGGAATATAGGACCACCAATAACACCTTAAAACACCATATGTTACCTCTTAAGGCCATTCTTAGCTTTGTGTGTGGGAATTGACACCATTAGGTTTTTTTAATCACTAATGATGGGTTTAGAGACCTTTGACATGGTTGACCGATCAGGAAACCTAGGTGGTAGACACTAAAGGAAGATTCCAGGGATCCAAAGGAAATAATAATGCATCAAGCCACCACACATGACCTATTTAGGGGCTCTTTGGCCTTATATTAGGGATATTCAATTGATTGGTGATTTTGTTTATAGTAGTTATGGGTCTCGGGGCCATATGCATGGAAATGGGAGGAAACCTAGCCCTTGGGCCCTAAATGAATCCCTTAGTCATTGAAGGTCAATAAGGACACTTCAAACTACCATGGAGGACCTCTTGATGGTATCCCTACCCAAAAATTGGGGATAATCATGCCATCAAGAGGTTTTAAATAGTAGACATGGTTCTTAAGGCCTTATACAAGGTTGATGAAGTAAAACCGAGCCTTAGTCCATAACGGAATATTATATCCATCCAAGGCCTAAAATGATACCTTGAATCACTTAACATGACTTACAAGAACTAGGTATGGGTCATGTTTCCTTCGACGTTATTGGGGGAGTAAACATTGGGATTGTACTCTAAAAAACAATTCTAGGAGTCCATGACCATGAGAAACACCTCAAATGACCAGCCATGGCCTCTTGAAGTTACCCTTTCCTTCAAGTGGTGACATAGATGTCGGTAGAAGGTTTTGGATAGTAGATATGAATCCATGGGTCTTGGACATTGTTAAGGTAGGAAACCTAGGCCTTATACCATAAATAAAACTTCTTAGAATATAGTTTTAAGAATGAAATTTGATCCACCATACATGACCTCATGAGCATATCCCAGACATAGTTGTGGGAAAAACCCTAAGCCATTCTTGAGCACAATATATACATCGTGGAGCCTCAACATAGTTGAGAGATGACACCTTGGCCTTAGGACCTAAAAGATTCCATTGTGTGCCCATGGAAAAAAATAATGCTTCAAAACAACATAAATGATCTCACAATCCTTATCCTCATAGTGGATGTGTTGGTGCCATTATGAATAATTTAGAGCTAGATATAAGTTTCGAGCCTTCGAGAAAGGTTAGGCAATAAAACTAAATAATTAAGTCTAAAAAGCATATTCTATGTCTTAAATGCCATGAACAAGCGCCACGGACAAGCACCTTGAACCTCCAATAATCTCACCTCATTATCCACAACCATTCACAAATTTTAGTGGAGGTGCCAATAATTACCATTATATTTTCTTTTTAGATGGGGTTTCTCCAAAAGACTATCCACTAAGTTGGTATTTACTATTTTTTACTCTCGTACCAATCTAGTTAAGAAAAAATCCATATGTGATATGAATCACATATGTGATATATTGTATATGCGATATGAATAACACTAATACGCATATGCGTGTTTTTAAAAATTAAAAAATCAATAGGAATAAGATTTGGCATTATGTTTCGAAATAGCTTCGGACTATGAAACCTATTGGCTAGGACAAATAAACCAGGCCTATTCCCTGTCTTTTAGAACTCTATCAATATGCTCAGTTTTGATGGCATTTTTTTCTTTGACATACACAATATTCTTTTATGAAAATTTAGAATATTATAGAGTACGATCTTACAATTCTGAATATGTAATTTTTTCCTTCAAATGTATGTTTTAATTCTTTATTATTTTTTTTCTAAATGACACGCATTAGTTTTCGAAAATAAATACATTGATTGTTTTTTATATAACTTGTGATTTCCTTCACCATTTCTCAAGACAACTATAGGGTGCACTAGAATAGGGAAAGCTATACAATATTATATATAGAAAGTAAGGATTTCATTAATTTTTGCCTCTAAAGTGTTGCACCCGCACAGAACATTTTCATTTCAATCTTTTCTGACTCCAATGATTAATAATAAAAAAGATAATTCATGAAAAATTATGAATAAATAGTGTTGCACTAGACCCATATGTCCTTTATATGTCTGCAATATTTTAACCAAAATTGACATCATTTACCTTATATATTGTTGCACCCGCACAAACATATATGTTATGATGTGATGAAATTTTGAAAACTCAATTTCATGGAAACTAATTTTATAATCATTTGCACACATTTTTTCTGCATAAGTGCTATATATTATGAAATTTGATTCAATTACCTATCTTTTGTATTTTTACTTCATCTTCAAATACGTTAGGGAAGTGTTACCACCTATGTTGTACTTAGTGGTTTTTTATCAAGTGAGTCTGGTGAACCGGACAAAGATTTTTTGTTCAGATTTCAAAAGACCTTTGGAAGTGCTTTTGTGAAGTGCTTCTGTGAAGTGCTTATTGTACTATATCACATATTCATACCCCATGGGGGAGTTGTAATAAGATGTTCTAGCATGATAGTGTCTGTAAAAGACTCGGTCTCTTAGACTTTATTTGACATATCGATCAGCCTAGGGTGTTTTTTCCCTTCGTTATTATTGGTTGTTGAATAAGCGACTGATAATTTTTTATTTTTTCACTCAATACCTCCAAAGTTGGGGTGGTCAGCTTGGCATTTAGGCCTATTGAGGTTATTAGAGTCTGTGTCAATGTATAAACATGCTAGGAATCATGGTCGAGTCATATGAACATGTCTAAGTCCCCCCTAGCTTTTTATTTTTAAATTTTAATTTTCCCACAAAAACTTAAGCTATTTTTTAATAGTCTAATTGGAAAAATTGGATTTGTAATAAAAGTGGACCAAATAATCAGTTTCAACATGGGGATGCTCATTTTCAAGATAAGAGCACCATGTAAATGCATAGACCCACTATTTTCAAGTTTTGAGTAATTTTCCATCACTCAGGTCAGAAAGCCCCAAAAAATCAATTATTCATTATTTTAATTAATAAATTGATGAGAGAAAATCCAAAATCCAAAATCAATGGATTCTAAACCAATTTGATTGAAATTAGTCTCATCGGCACCAGATTGACTGGATTTGACAAATCCTTGACTGAAAGAGGTGACACGGACAGATCTAGAGTTGAACTTCAGCCTCCTTTATGGGGAATTGCACCCTCTCTCTCTCCTCCACACGTGTGGGCTCTTCTAGAAGCTCTGTGGTTGATGTGTTAGTCACCAGGTTGATGTGTTAGCTTAATAAATCCCCTGATTTATAAGTAGACTCAGTGGAAGCTCAATTCAGCTTCAGATTAGGCATTGATGGACTCTCTTTCAACTGTAGTGGTCTATCTCCTTGGGATTTGTGCCCCCAGGCTGGATCTTCTATTTTTTGTATAAAAATATTAGATCACCTCTTCCAAGCTAGTTAGTACTGGGATTGAGGATTTGTTTCTATTGTACTATTTTTATTTTTCATTTGAAATAAAGAGTAGCTTTGGAGGCAAGATGGTGTCATGCCATTGTATGTGTGGATGAGCATTGCCGTGTTTTACTGAGGTAGCCTGTATCTATGTTCATAGTTTGCTGACTGTTTGTGGATTCATTGCAAAGATTGATAATAAGTTTATTATAATCTTGATAGGAAAGGAGCTTTTCAATAATTTTATTGGCCATCTCTTTCCTTTGATGCATGTTTAGAGATCTAGATTGAGCACATTTTATAAGTTTATATGCATGTTATTCTAAAATCTCTATGTATGTATTAACCGAATCTCACAAGTATTTTGGCAAGTCTTTGGATTCAGTTACAGGTTCCTAGCTTAGAGAGGATGCTGATCTAATTTGCTTCTTCACTCTCTCCAAAACCATTCAAAGGCATAGTCCCTCGACATTCCACCTGAAATCTCCACAATTGATCTTCAAGGCTACCCGCACTCTTCCTGTCTCTTCCTCCTTATAAAAATCCAAATCTTAATTGGTTACTTTGGTTGAAATATTTTTTATAATTAAGATATTTCATATTAATGTAAAAATTACATAGATCTACTATTTCAAAGCTCATAGTCTAGATCGCATTTTTGAAAAGTATCATTAAGCATTCTAGATCTAGCTTAGGGAAATCTTCCGTTTTGCATGGCAAGTTAAAGAGAATCCATAGGTTGCATGCTCTAGATTTCCTTTTCTATTTTAAAAAGATTAAATCCAGAAATTAGTGCATATTTCATTGGCTGTACAAATAGCAAGCCAATATCCCAAGGAAAGCTTGCTTTCCTTGGTTCCTTTTCCACCGGTTTAGCTAGTTTTAACTTAGTTTTGTTTGAGTTAAAGTAGGCTGACCCAAAGATACTCTTAAAGTGATTTTGGGAATATCTCATTCTAACATGCTTGCTGTTTTTTAGCAGATGTAACAGAAAAAAAGAGAATCTGCTGTTTGAAAGTGGCCTCGGGATCGTTCAAATCCCCCGAGGGGTCTCCCCTTTGACCGAAATCTTAAAATTTTGGGAAAGTTGTAAGATCTTGGTTTCATCCTGTATAAGGACCAAGAGGATTCTAATTTTTCAGTTTGCTGATATTGCAACCAATAATAATAAAAGGAAATCTTTTTTGAGTAGGCTCTTTCAAGCCCGCTCCCCATCCCCTCAGGGGGGATCCACGTTCGTTTCATATTTTTTGCATTTTTGCATTTTTTCTATTCTAGTTTAGTATTGAAATGTAGGATTGTATACTTTGATAATATTTTGCATTATACCATATTTTCAATTCAAAAGTAATCATATTACTTAACCCATGACTTCCCCATTGACCCACAAGGGGAAAGCCTGATGCGTGGTAGGACTAATTAGAAAACTGATGTTGTGTATATTTGATTCCATTTTCAATTCATTGTTTTGATAATCATAATAAAATCAACCCCTCCTTGATTCCCTAATTGAGGTCCACTGGGGCCAAAAGAGGTCCCTGGAGGGTTTTGTTTTTAATAAGAACACCTCTTTTAAAATTTACTAAAAATAATGAAGAATCCAGTGTGTTTGCTGTATACTTGGCTATGGTTCGTCCGATCAGTCAAGCTGCATCAAAAGCACTTGAGTGAGTAGATTAATTAGTCTTCACCTCCCAAATTGACAAACCATCAGGAGAAAATTCAACACCTCAAACGAATAGTAAACGGTGGCAAAATACCCAAAGGAGTGGGAACAACTAGAAATTTACCTCAAGGTGTCGATCTATATCACACCTTGATGGGTGTGTTATGAACAATAGTCTCCGAGACTCCGTTCCAGCCCACAAACACCTTGCAGGTAGCCGTGAAAGTTCACTTTTGGACATATTCCGAGTACACCTCAGGTATATCTGAAGTCCCCTTTTCACCTAATTTAATTCATTCACATTCCACATTAATTTAAAATCTACCAAGAGACATT
>LPNX011020517.1:236074-322626 GCA_001517045.1 Pseudotsuga menziesii | reverse complement strand
ATATACATATATATACATATACATATATATACATATATATATATATATATATATATATACATGAGTTATGTAAATATATCTAATTCTTATATACATTGTGTAGGTACACTAATAGTACTCAGCCACATATCATACATCACACATAATCACATAAGTTACTATTTCTCGTTGCATACTTAAACATGTATCTACAATGTATAGACACTAACTAAGATCACAATAATCTATGACATAAATGTAATATCTTGAGCCACAACATAAGAATCAAGCAATCATTTCAACACACCCAGTAGTTAAATTTTTGCGCTAAAGCCTCCATGTCATTCCTATCTACCCACTTCCTTCTATCTAATTCACAACTAAATTCCAAATCCTATCATTCCTCTACTGAACTACTCTAAAGCATCAACTACATGATCGAACTCTAGTTATAACTCATAAGCGGAAGTGTTGACTCCAATGACCAAGCTTTACATACATGAAACCACTAGCGATCATCACACACCTTGGGGAGCATGTGATACCAAAACCCTTTAATGACTCCGATTTTAGGGATAAACAGTGGGTAATGCCTCCAAATCCTAAATGGAACAAGGAACTATGTCCACATTGACATAATGATTGTTGTACTCGGGTTTTTGTCATTGAATAACCAATTTGGCCGGTTGAGATTCCTAAAACCCCACACCAGCACACACATTATGATAATATCAATAATCATATAATAGCAAGAACGATTCATTCTCATACCATTTCTCTTTTGGAATTCATATCGTCGATGTAATTCCATTTTGTATCCTACTCAACTATTTCTTATCTCTTTTAAACAAGCCACTTAGCCTCATAATAAAATGTCGTGTAATATTATGCAATCATCGACACCTATACATATTTAGTTAATAATAACAATAATGTAATCAATTTGTATCACGCATTCGACATCATAATCAATTATTCAACAAAGAACTTTAAATAAGTATCCATGTAATATCATCTATTTAATTTCCATGACATTGATATGATCAAAACATGAACATAATTCATAACATTAACATCACCCACATATATATAAGTTCTGCAAGATAATAAATCCCTAATTCTAGAGTGTCATCAAATTGAGAAAGCTCCACAATAGTAAGAAAATACATGCAAGAAATAATAGTTCATGTAATAAGGCCAAAACAAGGCATTACATACACCCACCCTTTGGGAAACTTTGTCCCAAAGATATACCCAAAATAACATGGGAAAAATCACAACGCATGTTCTCTCGATCATCCCAGGTAGAATATATGAGGCTATACTTGTCCTATAGGGGTTTAACCTAGACCATTTACTTGATATTAGTCCCTCTTATTACATCTCTTTAAATTTATATTACTATTAATGCATTTTCCTTGGTAACTTTAATAATGTGCCATACTTTGTGCCATGCATTTTAATTATTATTGTGAATGCTTGTCATAAAATTTTGCAATGGTAAGATCTAAATGTCATTTTTACACACCTCCATTTATACTAACTCGTATTAATAGGTGTGAAATACTTCATACTCTTCTCTCTTGCTCTCTCCCTCTTTTATATCCCTCTTTCATATTTAATCGCTTGCCCAAATTTCCTCTATCCACAATATAAATCTTAGTTTATAATTTAAGTTTTATATATATATATATATATAACGTTCATGCCATATTTACACTTACTTATACCATTATATTCATTTTCACCAACCTTATCATTATTATACTTTCATTTTCTTATATTGATTATATCCTATTTAATTTGTCTCTTTCGACACACACACTATAACTATAATCATTCATTCCATCTCATCCCTACCACAAAATATCTACATCCCTTCTACTTCATTTTAATTTATAGTGTAATACTTACATTGTTGTCCTCTATTTGATACTATTTCGTTAACTAACCCTTACCTTGATATACTCATTTTCTTCCTTCGTATCTCTATCTTAATCCACTACGTGAATCTACTGTATCACTTTTAGTATCTAAGTTACATTTAATCTCTAGTTCTTCTTATCTATATTCTTTTAAATACACAAGATAAAGCTCCTTACTTAATTGTGGGAACTAACATTATAGTCCTTACTCGTCACTTCCTCCACTATATTAAACAACACTTTCATCACAATATGAAAATAAGGTTATTAATTCTTATCAAACCTTACTATATACTATGGTTATTACTCGCATTCTTTACTTCTTTTTAACCTACCATTTTTTTATTTGATGTCTAATCACATAATTAGGTAAATTCGTACAAGTACGTTTGAATGAATTCCACGCGACTCGTCCAAGTAGTCCACTTCCATGCAAATAAACAAACCGTAAATATGGTCAAACCTGGGCTTCCCGTCATTTTCTCTTTCGCATTGGAGGAGTTGTGCTCTGCAACGACCCCGCTAACAGAGGAGACAAGTAAGCCATGGTTTCTTAACTGGTTTGGTCTTAAGGTAAGATTGCATAGTTTTTATTAGATTTCCTGCTTCGTGTTTTAAAGTAGGATTGTATAGTTTTTGTTATCACTCCAGGAAACTACCTAGGGTTATAAGCTAGGTATGCATGGTAACTTAAGAAATCATGTTTTTTGTGTTTTTTGTAAAGGTGGATCAATGGGACAACTCAATCTGAGTACAGCATTCAGAGATTCAGAATGATAAACAAATAAAACAGTGCTCTCAAGAGTTGATTAATCAGCAGATAACTTTAAGGGTGGATGAAGAAAAGAATGTAACTAAACCAGTACAGAGTAGGGTTCAAGAGACATCCAAGAAACTAATATCAGGCTATGAGCTAAACAATGGAAAAGCAACCATTCAAAGCTAGAGAACACAGATAATAGTGAAAAGGAAAATGGAAAGTTGACATCAAAACTGAAAGAAACCTGTGATCTGTATTAGCATCAAGAAGACTGAGTACAATAGCAGATTACTCTATCCAAAATCGAACCCCCTGTTCAGCCTCAATACTTAGACTTTATAATCTTTACAAAGTAGTTTCAAGATCCTAAAAACATGGATCTTGTCCTCCTAATTAAAACAGTGCCATGCAAAAGATAGATATGATTCCCTAAAACAAGGAACTGATGATATGAAGATCTCCTTTCAAAAGCTCGGTGGTTGGTGAAGAGCAGATGGCCTCCCAAGGCACGGTGGGCTTCGATTGGTACATGCAGACTTGACTTTGATGATGTGGCACTCAATCCCAAAACTGCTGCCTCAAAAAGATGCTTGAAAGTTGGGAAGACTGACTCTCTTTGCCACCTGTAGCACTGCTTATATCAAGGCTGAAAATCTGCCTTTCAATCCTGAGGTTGATTACATACCCTGACATGTGTTTACCTTTTGCAATCTGGAAAAAACCTGGAGGATAGATCTCGAACTGCCTTTGAAATCCTGAGTCACACAAATGCTGCCAGCTGTCTTTAAAAAGGATGTCTTAAAACAGAGATACTCTTGATTTATTGCCACATGTGCATTCACTCCTCCTGTTGGACCACTAGACTAAAAAGGTGGATCGAACCCTTAGCTGGCTGCATAACATTTGGAACCAATTGCTCCTCGAAATATGGGATGGATCTCTTCATGTGATGATTTCCTTTCCACCTGTGATCCTTTAGTACTCTATTAGAAGACTGCTCCTGTTCCATCTTTAGTTCGAAATAAGCAAACTCTTTCTTCTTTCCTTGAAACAAAACAATACTGAACCAGTTCCATTTAGAGATATTCCTTTTGCTCTTGTTGAATTGTTTCAAATGTCTCTCCATCTAGTCTTTATGGGAAAGGTCTGCAAGAGTTTATAGCATGCTATACATGTTCAGATCCATCCAGCTGTGAATGCTTTGTTATCCACAGTAAGTTTATTTAATGTTAATGTCCCAATTTTTGTCACTGTAAAGCACATCCATTCCAGCCATATCTTCAATAGCTGTCACCTGTTTTGTTATAGCACCCTGTTGATTTAAACGGTGGGATCTAATGGCCATTGTCATATAAATGATAGTGGGCAATGTTATTGGAACCCCACCAATAAGGAGAACCGGAAATTTATCAATTCCAGGGTGATACCTATGGTCTTGAATTAGATACATAACAATGATCTCAATTATCATGCCAATTCCCATTGAATAAATGCAGAAATTCCCAATTGTAGTCAAAACCTTTTGGAAGTGGCCAACTTGGTTTGTACTGTGCTGCTTGTTACCATCACTGATCCAGTGTGTAGGTCTCCATGAATAAGTGCTTGTGTCTTATTAGAAACTTTGATTCCAATTCTGCAATTTCCATCTACAACTGATTATCCTCTCTTACAGCCTTAGCATCTTAGCACGTCTCTTACAAAAAGACTGCTCCCATATCATACATTAAGATATCTGATCCAGGAAACCGATCTGAAACACATGGGCGATTTTGTATCTCATCAACTGCATTATCAAGCAACTCCGCAATAGCCTCAAGTGCCCATTTATAAGACGTGGCATTTAGAATGAAGAAATTTAGAATGAACACGAACATGATCCATGCCATTTTGAAATGTTCTTTTTGAAGATGATCGCACATCATAATCCCAGCTTTCAAAAATTGTCGGCAAACTCCAGTCTGTACAGGATATGGGGACAATAATGAATTTGCATTATGAGTATCTCTGTAAGATGTTTCCATGGGAACTCTCTGATCAGACTGAGCGATACTATTCTGCACCTGTTTTTTTTTTTGGTAGCGCAATAAAAATGCTTCCCTCTGCAGGATCTGTTCCAATGCTAGACTGTTCTAATAATTAATGTTTCACGGTCTCAGTCAGGCAAAAGTCCTTCCGTTTCCCATTATCGGAAATTGGAATCGTAGTCTCTGGCCCACCTTCGGTACTGCGACTTTCGTGAGACTGAAAATGGGAAAAACCCTCACCATGGGCATGATGATGCATTTTATTGAAAAATGCCAACAATTTCTGCTAAACGATGTGGGGGAAGCTCCTTAATGTCCTTGTAATGGTGGAACTCAGGATAATCGGCGCACACAGCAATTATCTTATCATCTTTTTCCCCCTTATCAATAGTAGGCGTCACACAAAATAACCTCCTGGCTTTAATAAGCGATTTAGCTTTAGAAGAAGCTTTCCACCGTCAATATGCCATAGAAATCTCCAATACCATATGGCTGCGCTTTTCCCATAGGACATCTGGGATAGTCTCCTCAATAAACAAGCTGGTTCATATGTCTTGCAGCTTCGTCTTACAGGTGCCACATCATCCAGATTCGTGCCAAAAGGAATAAGTGCCAAACACGTCAATTTCTGCTCTCAATGCCGAGCCAAACTTTTGTCATCATTAACTTGCTAATGTGTCGCTTGGAATCAGGGAATATGTATGTGATAGACAGACAGACTTTCTTTTCCATGGATCTAGGAATCAGTGTGTTTGTTGAAAACAAACTCCACTACTTAATGATGACTAACAGCCCAAGTATATAGAGTATTTTTAGGCAGCACTTTCTCTCCAACTGCAATGATGAATCAGGCTTGCTTGATATTGGAGCGTGCAAAAGCACGATTTTATTTTTTGCATATTGAAACATTTTCGGCAGCTAAGTTCATTCTGGTAGACTACTTTAGCTGCGGAAACTGACCCTTTTCGGCATTTAAGCAAACTTCCACAGACTTAGTTAACTGCCGAAAGCTTAAATTTTCGAATTTTGAAGCCCAAGACTCATAGAAATAAAAAATTTTACCCATTCTGTCACCCAAAAATGATGGTGGTCAATTTGGGAGATAACAGCTTTTATTATATTTCCACTTGAGATTGAGCACTATATGTTGTTGCATCAATTGGTTCTTGACAACCATTCTCTATAGATGACAAAACAAAGTCTTCTATTTTTTAAATAGACAATCCTCTTTATTTTTTTCCAACTAAACAAAATTCCAGAACTATTACATACAAGCTATGAACTCAACAAAAATTATAGAAAATTAAAATCGATTAATTGCATTTAACTTTTTATTCCTTTTCAATGATGGGAAAAATCTGATTTTTTTGGAATACAATCGGATTTCAAATTTAAGATTGTTCTTGACAGAGAGAATGGGGAAAACGTTTAGATGGATCACATGCAAGAGAAAGTACTTTGTGACAGTAGAGAATTAAAAGAGGGTAGTTGAGATTATTTACAGAATACAACTCATTATACGTGTATAGCTTGTACCTAGGTCCTTAATAATAGATATACATAAAAAGAACTAATTAAATTTATAGTTAACAAAAGAAATTACCATGATACGGTAGTAGTGTATAAATATTCATCTCTATCTCATCATTATATATGTATATCATAAGAAGGTAATTTGTATGTATGAACTATACATACAATAAATAAATAAGGAAATTTCCATGCAATACACACACACACACACACACACACACACACACATATTGTATAGTAAACAACATTACTAGAGTATCCTACAAAGGTGACCCTTGGTGTTACATTGATCCTTTGAAGAGGGGTAAAAAATGAATCTCTTTGTCGAAGTAACCCTTAGAAGAGTACCATTGAGGGCACATAACAACATCTTTCTTTGAATCAAGACTAGAAAATGGAAAACAAATCTTGATCGTAGATTCAATTAAGGATTTTGTGGTGTAATATCTTAATTTTATGGTTGAACAACATGGCTCTGTTAGATTTTTATCATTCAAGCTAGCATTATATTAGGATCTTTAACTGAGAGAATAACAAGCACAACAATCAAACATAAGAGACAATGAACACAAAGTTTTTCCTCGGGGAAACCATAAAGGATAAAACCCTGTAACTTTCTCTGAGATAGAATCAGTACCAAAAGCAAAACCCCAAAAATAGTAAGATGATCTCTTGATAGCAGTAGTCTCTCTCTCTCTTGTCCCAACAACTTCTTCTCTCTCAGTTATGCGCTACAACTGAGTGTGAATGAATGTGTGATAAATAGAGAGGCCCACTCTCTATTTATACTAATTCCCGAATTGACAATAACTCGCTAGGGTCGACTTCTCTAGGAGATTCTAATAACCCTAGGGCCCCACAACTGTGGGGACTTTAACCCTTGATCAATAGGAGGGTTACCCAAAATGACTTTACATGACTTGTTTACATTATTGAATCTCTCGATAGGAGCATCAGGGTATGACATGACTCAATTACATTACAGACACTTCCTGGAATAAACATCATGGTACAATACATAAGATATACAAGTGAATACTTTCCAAAGTTACAATTACATCAACTCTCCCTCTTAACTAGGAAGGTATTCTATCGACACAATTTATCAGCACAAGTCTTCTTCTCTATATCATCTGGATCATCATCGAGTTCTCGTCATCTTCATCTTCAAGTCCTCTTCATCTGGATCTAGATCATCACTCGATCTGGATCATCACCACTGGATCTGGATCATCATCACTAGATCTGGATAATCACTCAATCTGGATCACCATTGTTGGATCATCACTGCTGGATCATCATCACTAGATCTGGATCATCACTCGATCTAGATCATCACTGGGTCATCATCACTGGTACTATCTCTTGTTTCTTCTCATCATAGGAAGTTCTACAGAGCCAACCCTTTTTCATGCTGGTTGCAGACCTAGCCTCCATGTAGGTCTTCTTCAGTGCTTATATCTGACTCTAAGTCAGAATGGACCACCCAGCACTTACATCTGACCATGAGAGGAACACATCCAACACCATGTTAGAAAGTCATGCCCAACACTCACATCTCACCATTGGAGGAACACATCCAAGAACCATGTTAGAAAGGCCCAGCACTTACATTCACTAGCATGATAGGACACACCTACTATCATCTATGAAAAGGCACTGCACTTACAATCACCAGCATGCTAAGACACACCTACTACCATCTGTGAAAAGGCATAGAACTTACAATCACCAGCATGGTAGGACACACCTACTACCATCTGCGAAAAGGAACAGCACTCACGACCACTAGCATGATAGGAAAAAACTACTATCATCTAGGAAGGGATTAGCACTTACAACCACCAGCATTATAGGACACAAATTCTATCATCTTTGGAAAGGAACAACACTTACAATCACCAGCATGGTAGGACATTCCTACTACCATCTGTGAAAATGATCAGCACTTACAATCACTAGCATGATAGGACACACCTACTATCATCTGTGAAAAGGATCTACACTTACATCTGATCATGTGGGAACCAATCCCATAGTCACATTAGAATGGCTCTCAGCCCTAGGCTGAGCATTCCTGGTAACTGACCAGGTGCCTCCATTCTCCCAGAGAATGCAATTCAACGCTTATATCTAATCATGTGGGAACACATCCCTCAATCACATCAAAATGACCCTCAGCTCTAGGCTGAGTATTCCTGGTAACTGACCAGGTGCCTCCATTCAGAGAATGGAATTCAGCGCTTATATTTGATCATGTGCGAACACATCCCTGAATCACATCAGAATGGCTCAGCACTTACTTTTGACCATGGAAGGAACCAATCCTCTCACAATGTTCGAATGGCTCATGGACTCATCACTTCCCTTTGGAGGGAATCTCAATCTTGAGAACACCAAGCTTCTCCCTGAAGTACTCAAACTTCAATCTGGCTAATGTCTTAGTCAACACATTAGCTATATGTTTGTCCATTGCAACATACTGGAGTTTCACTCCTCCACTTTGCACCATATCCCTGATATAGTGATATTTGATATTGATATGCTTCAACTTGTCATGTAACACCAGGTTCTCAGACAACTTCACACAACTCTGGTTCTCACAATATATACAAGTAGCATCCAACTGGAGATCAAATAAATTAGACAGTATCTTCCTTAGCCATACTGCCTCACAACTAGTTGAACAAGCTGTGACATATCTGCTTCAGCTATACTCACTACCACGCAAGACTATTTCCTTAACCAACAGATCACACCTAATCCCATACTGAAGCAACACCCTGAAATTCTCTTCCTATTGATGGCACTTCCTGCCCAATCTGAATCAACATAACCTTCCAGGTTAATCTTCTAACTTGCCTCATACTTGATCCCATAATCAACTGTACTGCTCAGGCACCTCAGAATATGCTTTGCAGAAATTGGGTGAACATCTCTCCAATCTGTCAGGAACTGGCTCAAGGTGTTCACAGCAAAGCAAATATCTGGTCTCATATTCATCAGGTACATCAAGTACCTAATCATCTGATGATACATCATAGCATCAACCACTTCTGATGAAGCATCACTCAATAGCTTCAAGTTCGATTCCATAGGTGTGGTCATGGCCTTGCAATCCATCATCTCAAATCTCTTCAAGATCTCTATCTCATACTTCCCCTGTCCCAGGGAAATTCCATCTGCATTCTGCCACACCTCAATGCCTAGAAAATAGTGCATCATGCCCAATTCCTTCATTTCAAACTCGGAAGCAAGCTTCATTTTCATATCAGCAATCAACCCATCCATACCTGTTACAAACAGATCATTTACATACAGTAGGAGTATCACTAGGTTACCATCTTCAACCTTGTAGTAAAGGTTGTAATCTTCTTTACTCTTGGTAAAGCCCAAACTGGATAGGAAACTGTCAATTCTATCGTACCATGTCCTAGGTGCCTGTTTAAAACCGTACAAGGCTTTCTTCAATTTAAACCCATGAGTCTCCCTGTTATGTGTCTCAAAACTGAGTGCCTGCTCCACATACACTTCCTCTTCCACTACACCATTCAAGAAAGCAGTCTCGACATCCATCTAGTGTATCTTCCATTTCATCATTGCAGCCAGAGCAAGTACTGATCTGATGGAAGTGTATCTAGCTACAGGTGCAAAAGTTTCTTCATAATCTATTCCTTCTTTCTGTGAGAATCCACGAGCCACAAATATTGCTTTATATTTTTCTATGCTGCCATCTGCAGCATGCTTGATCTTGTAGATCCATTTGGAAGTTACAACAGACTTCCCTTTTGGTCTTGGGACAATATCCTAGACATCATTCTTCATGATCGATTGATACTCTTCAATCATAGCATCCTTCCATTCTTTCCTTTCTGATGCTTCTTCAGAGTTGGAAGGTCCTTTATCGATGAAGTCACATATTAAGTCTACATAACCGGAGTAGGACCTGGTTCTTTTCATTTCTTTGTGATTTTCTTCTGGAGCCCCATATCTTTCTACACCTTGGATAGCTTCTTGTACCCAAGCAGGTTTCCTCTTGTGAGTATTCTTTTCTCAAGGTGGATCTAAAGGTTCTTGAGGTTCTTCTAATTCTCGATATTCTGCTTGAATTTCTTCATTCATGGTTGTGTCATGAATTATGGGTACTTCTGCTTCTTCAGGTTCTTTAGCAAGTCTCTTTCTGGATTTGTTGTAAGCTGAGTCTTTGTTAAATGTTACATCCCTGCTATTGTTGATCTTCTTGAATCCTAGGAAGTATATTCTTTAAGCCTTCAATCTTTCAGAGTATCCCACAAATATACCCTTCCTTCCTGAAGGATCTAACTTTGTCCTCTTTTCTTTCAGAATATGTATGTACACTGGACATCCGAATATTCTAAGATGGCTGACTTCTAGTTTCTTTCTGGAAAATACTTCTTCAGGTGTCTTGTTCTTGAGTACTCTGTGTGGAGTACAGTTCTGTACATAGACCACAATTCTGGAAACTTATTCCCATAGATGCATGGGAAGATCTTCATCATGAAGCATGGCCCTTGCAGCTTCTATGATCATTCTATTCTTCCTTTCTACAACTCCGTTCTATTGTGGATTATATAGAGTGGTTAACTCCCTCTTAATCCTTGAATCTTTGCATAATTCTTTGAATTCATTTGATGTGAATTCTCCACCATTATTTGATGGAAAGGTCTTGATCTTCTTTTCTGTGTGGTTCTCGATCAAGGATTTGAATTCCTTGAACTTGCTAAATACTTTATCTTTGTTCTTTAAGAAGTATATCCATGTCTTCCTAGAAAAATCATTTATAAAAAAAACATAGTATACATACCCGCTTAATGAACTGGATGACTTCGGAACACATACATCAGAGTGAATGATTTCCAAGACTCCTTTTTCTTTTCTCTCGCTACTTGGAAATGTCTTCTTTGTGTTCTTTCCTTTTGCACATCCTATGCAGACACCGTCATGTTTTGACTAAATTTCTAGAAGTCCTTGAACAACTTTGCTTGCAAGTGGTAGTGCTCTATAGTGCACATGTGCAAGCCTTCTATGCCAAAGTTCATTTGGCTCTACTGATTCATGGACCAAAGCTTGTTCGGGTTGGCCCTTCAATTTGTATAGACCTCCTTCTTGTTTCCCAATTACTACTACATCATCAATAGTCTTTCCCTTTGGCCACATGAGAACTTTTCCATCTAAAAATGCAACCTTCATGCCTTTTGCATCTAATTCAGATATGGAGAGGAGGTTCTTCTTTAGTCCTGATACAAATAATACATCCTTCATCTTTATAGACTTTCCAGAATCTAGCTTATAGGAGGATTCTCCACTACCTTTTATTGGATACTGGTAGTCATCTCCAAGTTTCACCTTATGGGGTGATTCGTGTTCTGATAGTTTCACAAAATATTCTTTGAATCTTGTCATATGTTTGGAAGCCCCACTGTCTATAAGACAATCACTGCTTCCATGTGTGATGTTTCCCGTGAGAGCAGATATCAAAACATATTCTTCATCACTTGAGGAATCATCACTTTCTTGTCTGATTCTCTTTGTGGAGGGTTCATTATCCTCTACAGCATGAGCATGATGTCTTCTCTTATTTCCCTTCTTCTTGTGAGAGACATTTTTGTTTCTAGGTGTTACAACTGATTTTACCACACATGGTGAATCACACTTTTATGGGCTTCCCCATCCCTCTATAGACTCTTTAGATCGCATGGACCATTTTTGTACCTTTGATGTTTCCAAGATCATCCCTAAAAACATGCAATATTTTCCATACGCGACTTTTAATCACTTTCTCGCGTATATACGCGGATTTGACCCTTAAACCCGCATACATCGGGATGTGTGCAAAAGGCCAAATTATTTTGGAGTTTTCCTTGATGTGGATCCGAATCACTTGTCTCCTGGCCTTCCATATGCCTCGAGATCACTCATATTCAACCTTTCACTACCCCATTGAATATCTATATAAGGAACCCTTTGGATACATTGAAGGGAGGAGAAATTGAAGAGCAAGAAAACTATAGTCCATTGTTGCCAGAGCTTACACTTGAGTTTGCATCCCTTTGTCCCTTGGAGAAATTTTGTGTTCTTCCCAAGATTTCATTATGCTTGTGAGCTTGCTATCGAGATATGGAGGATTGAAGTGGTGGAGGCCCATGTGTGGGACTCAATTTCTCCAATTCGCAGATGTGCCGAGTAATATCTATTGTAATCTTTGTTTTATATTAATAGAAATATCTTTTCCTGTCCAATAATGTGTGTTTAAATGAGTATTTGATCCATTGATGCTTTTAAATGCTTATATGTTATTGTTTATATATGCTAGAGTAGGTCTAACACAATTATATATAGCATTCTTGTCTTGTTTGTTGAGTGTTGAGGAAGTAATTTATCAATACAAGCTGGAGTTGGAAAGATCAACGAGGATCTACATCAACCGTCTGGAATAAGTTACGAATCGAGATCCTTTAGTGTTAGATATTTGGTTTCTCTTGCATATAGGAAATGATTGATTTATGGAGTCAAGCTATCTATTGTGGTACCCCAAGCCATAGGAATTTCTCTCCGTAATAGAATTGGTGACATTGCTGAGGGATTCCTAGTCATTGTCCTTTGGGGGTTTTTATTAGCATTCAATGTTCTTGAATTGCTCTGATTTCTCTGTTTATGAGTTGGGTCAGAGGTCATGTTTTCCTGGTAGTGTTTGATAGGTGTGAATTTTGTCTCAGCTTATCTGTTTTCCTTCATTTTTATCTCTTTTTCTTCCTGTACGTGAGTTTTTTCCTCACAGTCACATGTACATGTGGTTTTGCCTGAGATTTCTGCGTACATACACAGGTTTTCTGCACACAGTCGCATATGCCTTGAGATTTTCCTTTTAGAGGAGGATTTAGTGTTGCTGGGTGATTTTTTATGATTGCTGAGTCTCCTTTGATGCTTCTAGAGTCTGTATACACCTCTGTTTCTGACCAGAGACACCTTTTAGGGTAAATTTTTTTAAAGAATTCTCTTGTCATTACATTTTCGATTTTTTTTTTTGGGATTAGTGCATTAGGCCTCTTTTACCTTAGTGCTTTACGTGAGTATTGTTTGATTGTGCTTGCAGAGTCTAGGGGTGGTAGAGTCGTTTTCTTGCTTTATTATCTAATTTTTATTCAAAAAATCCAAAACTATTTGCTTCTTCCCATCATTATGCATCATTGCACTTTCATTTTGCATGATACTTGCACTAGGTTTGCTTAGAGAAGTATTAGTCAGGCTTTCATATAGGAATGATTGCATTTGTCATTCGAAGAAAATTTTGCATTTCATGCAGTAGGTTGCCTTGTTTTTCATTCGCCACAATGCATTTGCATTGATTGTTAGGTGTGTATTTTACTTCATGTTGCATCATAACACCATTGGTTGCATGGTCATCTACCTTTTTTGAGTAATAAATCCAAATAAAATCAACGCTTAATTAAAATGGATTACACTATTTTCTTTGGTAGGGTACACCAACAAGATTAGGTTTTAGGGTCTTGGAATAGTTCATTGTGAGTAAATTCTCCAAGACCACTAAACAACAACATGTATGTGTCCGTCCAAGTGAGAGTGTGAAATTCCTTGGTATAATTAGTGTTTCTCAAGATCCTCCTCTTACAAGGGAGTTAAGCACGAGGCGGTGTGAGCGGTTATTGATTGGGATGACCCCTAGTCATAAATGAGTTACATCGGAGATATTTATAGGATTGTATTCATATCTGGGGGCTCTTTCTAGATTTTTGGGCTTTGCTACCCTACCCATATGGTCAATCCCTCTTGCAACTATCCGCCTGAGCATTGATTATATTGAGGTGACCTTAGTTTCCTTACCTAGGTTATCGAGGGGGTGCTTTGCAAGGGTTATTCTGTAGGTGTCCCGGCCAGGTTGGGGTCGAACACCACGGTCGCTATATGCATTGAAGTTGAGGGCCACAATAATTAGTTACGAACCTTCGCTTGTTCTGTATGGGAGTCTCAAGCCTCTCCTAGGAGAGACATACATGCTTCATTCGGGAGCTCACATATCCTACCCTTGTTTGCTTGTGATTAGTTTTAGATTATATAGGTGTATGCTTTGTGCATGCTATCTTGCTCAGGGTTTGTGTAATTAGAAGAGTCGTTTTCATTTTTTTTTAGTCATTATGGATTCGGGTGTGGCACTTTATTGTTCTCGTCGTTTAGCAGGACTTCTGCCTTCTACATCTCCTCCTTTGGGAGAGAGACACAGATAGTCTAGGCAGACTACTTCTCACATTGATTCACACATGATGGGAGATCATGAAGATGAAATTCTCGAGCTTCCTTCTCCACCTCACGAGGTTGGGGAAGAAGATCCTACTCCTACATATGATCCTTCACCCGATATACCTACACACTCTTGGTATGATCCCTCATTCACAGTTCACTGGTATTGGTTTCCGGGTGATGAGACTCATCATGAACCTACAAGCACTAGTTATGACATGTCTAGTATTCCTGCACATGATTCGGCACAACATGCCAAGTCAGAGTTTGAACCTAACACTATGCTTGGGGGAATTCCTAGTCATTTCCATGTGGAGAGGTTTGGGAACACAAGTCACATTGCACCCTCCATCCCGGTGGTGGAGGCTACATCATATGTTCATCCTAGACCTGGTGTTAGTAGTCCTATTCGGATACGAGAACTAAGACGAGTGACTGTAGGGAATACCACTTACATTGTTTCACATGTCCCTTCATCCTTTATTCCTGGTTCTTCGAATGCTATTCCTCCCCCTCATTCATGTGGTCCTTCGGGCCAGAATGTTGCTACGAGTCATGTTCGTACTACTGCTAGTCTCGTAGTTATGTCTCAGGGGCAGGTACCTCTTGTTGTCTCAGGAGGTCGTATTCCTACTTCCAAAGGTCATATTCCTGCTTCTGGAGGTCATATTCCTACTTATGGAGTTTCTCATGGGATATCTCATGGGACGTATTATGGACCATATTATGGATTGCGGTATGGACAGAGTTATTCACCTTATGGGTACGGGTATCAACAACCTGCTTACTCTTCTAATTATGGATTTGTACCCCCACATAGTCAAGGTACACCACATTATGGTGGTTCCATGCCACCCTACATGTGTCAAATGAGAGGAGGGCACTATGGCCATGGCCATGGTGGTTACGTTAATCAGTCTTATGTGAACCAAAACTATCAAGGAGCGTGGCATCAATCTGCTTAACCTAGGCTCCCTTTCCTCAAAACGTTAAATCTACCTAATTTGTTGAGACTAACAAACGATCTAGTATCTCATGACCCGGCTTGGCCGGCTGTCCCTAATAAGCTTCCCTCAGACATTCCCAAATTCGAGGGAAAAATAGGAGAAGATCCAAGTGAACATGTTACTACATTTCACCTTTGGTGCTCTTCTAATTCCTTACATGAAGATTCGATCCATTTAAGGCTGTTTCAACACACCCTCATCAGTCCTACAGTGAAATAGTACATAGAGTTACCTAGGGGGGCATTCATTTTGTTCACTGACCTAGCTATGACTTTTCTCAACCACTTCCAGCTACCAGTGCATTATGACGTTGGTATGGAACTCTTGTCGACATTTTGGTAAGACAAAGCCATGCATATCTCGGACCATATCCAAGAGTGGCATAGACGAAAGAGATTGATTAAAGCCTTCATACCATTCAAGTTTCTCCTTGACTGGTTCCTTAAATCATTACTACCTTATATAGCGAAGGATGTTTCTACATCCGGAGTTCAGAACGACGAACAAGCCATTTTTAGGGCATAGAAATTGGATTTGATTTATGCTCAATCCAGTTTTCTATATGAGATCATTCCTAATGCTCCTCTTCTAGTTTCGACCCTGAGGTCAAACTTGGACCACATGCCGATGGAATTGTTGGTTGTATGCGTACCAAACCCGTGGATTTGGTGGTGCAATAGGTCATTCAATTGTCTATCAACCAATCTACCTTGGTACAAGCCATGGCTTTGTCTCAACCCACCCAAACGATGAGTGTGCTTTCGATGTAATCGTCGCACTAGAAGGGTAACTAGCAACTCGGAAGGAATAAGAAGAAGGGTAAAAAAAATTGTAAGGGTGGGAATAGGAATGAAAATTCCAATCCTAATGACAAGAATGCCCAAAATTCTAGGGGGGGACAAGCAGTATAAATGTAAGGTTAAGTTTCCTTACAAGTTGTGTAAGGATGACCACCTCAATCACTTGTGCCCTCATATAGAAGAAGCCTCAAGTTTCATATCGTAGGGCCTAGCTGTGCTGACCAACCCTTTACCCCATAATAAAAACATGAACTCAAGGTCCCATGATTAGTCTAGTGGATATCAAGATCTTTCGGAAGCTAGTAGTGGTCATGGTTGCATCAATATGGTGTGTGCTACTGAGGTTGTGACTCGTGCGAAGGACTATGGTTCATCACAACCTGAACTTGGAAAGGAAACTGCTCCACCTGGGAGTCCTTTGCGTATTGAAAACCCCGTGGATAAAATTGAAGTTGCACCTCACATTCCTAAGGTAATCCTTAAGCATTCAAGGCACAATCCTAATGCCCGAACCACCCAGAACTATTCTGTTGTCGAGGATTTGGGCCACACTCCTTGTGCAATGTCTGCACTCGAAGTACTTCAGAGTTGTCCTTCGCAAAGGAAGGATTTCCTTTCTGTGCTTGGTGTTAATGATGATAACTCTTCCTCTGTCATCAAATTTGAAACCCCGAGACTACAGCCTCTCTTTCCTTACTATGTGTCTCTCTTGATTCATGTAGAATGTCTTAACATGACCATCAAAGGTACTATGATTGACGAAGGCACTGCTGCTTCCGTGATGTCTTTGGCATGTTGGAAGGGTTTGGGTTCCCCCGAGTTGTCTAAATCTGCTACCATGTTGATGGATTTTGATGGTAGATCATTTCGGCCACACGACATTCTTCCTTCTCTTAAGGTCCTTTTGGGAGGGAAGACCATCACGATCAAGGTCAAGGTGGTTGATGCGCCCCTTGATTACAATCTATTACTGGGTGGGAATTGGATGTATAGTTTGCAAGTCATAGATTCTTCTCTATTTCAAGTTGTATGCTTTCTATTTAATGGGAAGATAGTTACGATTGATCAAACGTCATTCAAGAATTTGTGTGTTACTGCATATTCGGGATCTTCTATCCCAATTGTTGAGCACTCTCATCCAGCAACTGGGAGTGTGGGTGTTGGCATGTATCCATCCCTTATGGGATCCTTTAGTTGTCTGGAACCTGTTCTTATGATCAGGTCTAGTTCTAGTGAGGCTTTGTCGTCATTGATTTTGATGTCTTTTTGCACTACCCATATGGAAGCTCCTTGGATTCTTCTTACACCGAGTCCTTCGTGTGAGCCTATCGGAATGGACGTGTCATTTCCTGCAGCAATGATAGCATATCAAGTGAATATTGAATGTGTTGCAGAGCATAGTCTTTCCTCTTCATGAACGAAAGAGGAGGACCCATATTTGCTACCTACATGGGCAGTTGAGTGTTCTCACATGCATGACTTCCTTGATAATGTTATTGAGGCCACGTCTAGGGTTGAGCCACCTTGGGAAGATTTGCATCATATATTTTATTTTCTTCCTGAGCTTGACCGTTTGGAGTGTGAAGACATTAGGGAGATTGTTCGTGAGAGAATTGGTAGTCCCATGGTTCCATTAAGCTCTCCTGGACCAATGGCTGATGGAAACATGGCGAATATATCTCCTACCATCCCTATCAATATCTCTTGCAATCCTAGCAAGATTGATAATGTCTATATTGGGGAAGAATTTACCCAAGCTGAGATTCAAGAGTATACCAAGTTGTTCAAAGAGTTTCGTGATGTCTTTGCTTGGTCATATGAGGAAATGCCAGGTATCGACCCTTGCATTATTGAACACGAGATTAAACCGTATCCCAATGCTAAGCCTGTTCGACAATGCTTGCATGCGGTGAATCCTAGAAAAGCACCCACAATTAAGGATGAGATAGAAAATCTATTGAATTCTAGTTTTATCTATCCTGTTACCTTGACAGAGTGGGTTTCAAACCCCGTTCCGGTTGATAAGAAACAGGGAACGATCCGTATATGCACTGATTTCTGTGACTTGAATCGTGCCTGTCCTAAGGATAATTTTCCCACACCATTTATTGATAAAATTTTGGATGAGTGTGTGGAAAGTGAGGTATTTTCCTTTATGGACAGCTTTTCCGGATACAATCAGATCCATATTAAACCCGAGGACCAACATAAAACTGCATTTATTTGTCCTTGGGGTACGTTTGCATATCGGAAGATTCCTTTCAACCTTAAAAATGCTAGAGCCACATTTCAGTGACCTATGACCTTGATGTTCCATGATCTCAAATCGATTATTGAAGTCTTTTTGGATGACCTTGCTGCTCATTCTCATCAGAGGATGTGTCATTCCTACCATTTGAGATTAGTGTTCGAAAGGTGCCTCCATTACATGGTTAGGTTAAATCCTCATAAGTGCATCTTTTGCATGAAGTCTGGTCACTTATTAAGGTTCATTGTCTCCAGGGAGGGTATAAGAGTTGACCCTTTGAAGGTTGAGGCAATACTTCAATTGTCTTCCCCGAGAAACATTAGACATCTTCAATGTTTGCAAGGCATGGCAAATTTCATACGGAAATTCGTCGTTAACTTTTCCAATTTAACTAGAGGCTTTATTCATCTTTTGAAGAAGGACACTACCTTTTGCTGGGATGAGTGATCCCAAGAGTCCTTTGATGCACTTAAACAATCCTTAGCATCGACCCTGGTGATTAGTCCACCTGACTATAGCTGTGACTTTTTACTTTATGTGGCTGTGTCCATGGAGACGATTGGTATGGTTTTGGTTCAGGAGGATGAGGAGCTCCTAGAGCTTGTCATATATTATTTGAGCTGAAACCTTATAGATGCAGAGATCTGTTATTCCCATGTGGAGAAGCTTGCCTTAGTTACCGTTCATGCGGTTCAAAGATTGAGACACTATATTCTCCTTCACCAGACCTCGGGTGTATCCCTTGTCAATCCATTTCAGTTCGTCCTCACTAGAAGGATGATCGGGGGAAAGTATAATAAGTGGATTGTCATCTTGCAAGAATTTGATCTCGAGTTTCTTTCATAAAAATAAAAAATTTGTTGATTTTTGTGGAGCTTATATCTGATTTCCCAAGCAAGGAGGAGGAGGAGGTNTCTCAACTTTGGATCCATGGTATGGGGATATTATCATATATTTACAAACATTGAAGGTCCCTACTCACCTTTCATGGGATGAACGACGACGGTTACGTCATGTATCCAATAATTACCTCATAGTGGATAACACATTATACTTTCATGGGGTAGATTCCATTTTACGTCGTTGTTTAACTCATGAGGAGGCTGAGCTTGTGCCGAATGATTTCCATGGAGGGGCATGTGGTGGTCATTTATCTGGGTTTTCTATGGCCCAAAAAGTCTTAAGTGCTGGCCTTCAATCTTTAAAGATTGTGTCAATGTGGTTAAGAAGTGCCACCCTTACCAGTTGTTTGCACGTAATATGCGCTCACATCCTACCCTGTTACATCCAATTATCACTGCCAGTCCCTTCACTAAGTGGGGGCTTGATTTCATGGATTGAAACCCAGCTTCAGCTAGGAGGAATCATCATATTATCATAGCTGTTGACTATTGCACGAAATGGGTTGAGGCTATGCCCATGGTTAAATCCAACAGTGAGACAGACGCACATTTCGTATTCAACCAGATCATTACTTGGTTCAGTATTTTGAAGGAGCTTGTCACTGACCATGGTAGGCGCTTTTAGAATTGGATGATGGAAGATTTGGCCTCGAAGTTAGGGTATAAGCATGAGCATTCCTCTTCTTCTTATCCTCAAGCGAACGGACAGGTTGAATCAGTGAACAAATCACTTAATTCCATTCTCCAATGAACCATCGCACAAAGCAAGACCAATTGGCATATCATGTTATATCCTACTTTGTGGGCTTATAGGACCGCGGTTAAGACTGCCACCAGTTTTTCTCCATATCAGCTTATACATGGAGTGGATTCTGTCTTACTGGTTGAATGTGAAATCCCTTCATTGAATCTATCCATAGAACTCTTACCAGACACTTCCCCATTGGAGGAGCGTTTGGTCCACTTAGAGCAGCTTGATGAGCAGCGCCGAGATGCCTTGGTGGATTTAGAAGTGAATAAGCATTGTGTTAAGGTCCAGTATGATAAATCTATCCGTCGAAGGAATTTTAGTGAAGGAGATTTGGTCCTTTTGTGGGATCAATCTAAAGAACCCTTGGGGGTTGGAAAGTTTAACCCCATGTGGCATGGTCCTTATGTTGTTAAACGTGTGTTAGAGAAGGGTTCTTATGAGCTTGTACATTATGATGGGACAGCCTTGGCGGAGCCTAGAAATGGGATCTATCTTAAAAAGTACTATGCATGATTCTTAGCTAGGGTTGACTAATGTATATTATTGTACAATATTTTGCATAGTTAGGTTTTCTTATGGTGATCAGGTTTGTTGATTGGCTTCCATTTCTTATGGCAGATGTCAATGGAGTCTTTCATCTATATAGGATTCGCGAATGGTTCCAGCCATCACTCTCAACACTAAGCCTCTATTGCTTGGGTGATTTATACTCCTATGGGTCAAGTATTGTCTTCAGGAGGCGTATGTTTACGGACCTCTTCAAACAATGTTGCTGAGTATAGTGCCATTATCGAGCTTCTACGGGATGCCATTTCACATGGTGTTCTCTCTCTTGAGGTACATCTTGATTCACAGTTCATAGCGTCACAACTTAATGGCTTGTATCATGTTAGGGATCCAACATTATTAAAAAGATTCTTATGTGTGAGATTGTTAGAATGGAAATTCGACAACATAACATACATACATGTTCCAAGAATTTATAATCAAGTTGCTGACTCATATGATAAATATGTGTTAGATTAGCATTTGTTTCATAGACAATAATCTCATCACAATCATACATTTTTTACACATGTAAATAAATAAATTGATCATCATAAAAGTTTTTCATTAAACATCCAAATTGTGATAATGCATAAATGTCATAATATAAAAATGGGGCTTCCGAGCCACCAAAATATAAATACATGGTAGTACAAAATGTATCACTCCTAGGTATCTAAGCCTGGGGAGGAGGAGGGGGGTTCTGATCGTGGAATGTCACCATGGCTCTAGCTAGCCATCAAAATAACTACACCCATGCTCGTAGTACACCCACCACCTGACGCTACATGGCCTCATGCAAGTCCTTGACTTGCGCCATGGGTACCCTATGTGTCAGTCGCATGAAGTTGGTATGAATTCTTTGGAGCATCCGCTCCGCATACACACCCATGATGTCATCTCCTCTTCCCCTCCATCTATGACGAGGGAAACTGTCAGGCCACCATGGTCCTACATCTGCATACATATGATAGATCATCACTATGTGTTGTCACACAAAAACATGCCGTTTGGTTCCATATATCAAAAAGCACAAAAAATTAAATAATTCAAAAAACTTAAAAAGAGGGTTGGGATTCGTTACCAATGTCACCGTATGCTGATCCTGGTGGTAGAGGCATGTCGGGATCTCCCCGAAAATCTATTCTAGCATAGGGGCAATCATCAATGGAAACTATCTGCCACCGCCACCATGGAAAGAAATCAGCTGGATAGGGGTTGGACACTATACCTCCACCCAGTCTGTGCATCACATCAAACCAACGTCATTGGGCCAGATCTTGAACCCCTTGAAGAGAAACGTCAACTCTAGGGTTGAGTCCTAGAACACGCTTAAAGAACAACGTGCTCAGTATACTGCTGAAACCAAAGTTTTGTACCCTACCCATCTTGCAGTTGTTGAGCTATTGATTCATGTTACTCAACAATGCAATACTCCAATCATAAACTATGGGTCTCATGCACTTCACTGCATAGAACATCAAGGGCCATGAGGCTTGGTGGAGTGAGGCTAGCCTTTCTATCCTGCCAATTGTTAGTAGTATGGCCTTTATGCCCAGTACCTGTATGGAGTTATTTGGGATCTGAATCCCGACCTTCTCCGTGTCTGGATAATAGTATACAACAATATAATCATCTATGGTGAGGCCACCTCCGAGCCCGCGAGAACGTAGGTTCACCACTTCTCCCCATCAGGACAATCCTGTAATGAAGTATATGTCCTCCACCTCTATAGTGAGGGACATCTCATCAATCTGGAAAGACTCTGAGTCAGGATCCCAGTAGTCTACCAGCATCTGCAACAGTCTTGGTTTGGCCCTTAAGCCACAAAGACACCAAAACTTGTAGAGCCTGCATGCACGAAGAGCTTGTTGAGCCATTAGATCATCCTGTACTGCTTCTTCTACATCCCCGTGCTCTCATTTCGTCCTTTCTAGAACCATCCTGCACATTTAATTTAAGTTTTGGTCATTACATGTCTTAGAAAAACTTAAACGCGGTCGCATACGTGACTGTTTGAAAAATAGCTGCATATGTACGCAACTTTGAGCCATTTTTCTATGTATATCCAACCCTATATGTGGAGAAATCCTTGATTTCTGTGTGGGCCGAGATGCATATCTTAGAGTGACCTAGAAATAAATTTTGACCATGGAAATTTGAAAAATATACATGCAAATCAAAAACCAGGGAATGGGAAATTACCTAGAAAAAACGGTGTCGGATTCTGTCGGCTGAAACTCTCGGAATTCACGTTTGAAGTTTTGAGCTAAATTGGGTAAAAATTTCAAATGATATATAATGTTTTGAATTTTTTACTATTTATAGAAAATTTTCAAATTTTTGAAAATTTTAACTCCCTTTCTATAGTTTTGGACCGTTTCTCGCCCTTTTGGACCGTTTTTTACTAATATGATGATGTAGGAGACCGTTTTGAGTGTTGTTTCGACCATTGTTTTGACCCGTTCATGCTGATTTCCGGTATGATATTTAAACTGGCATATATGTTAGATTTCACCTCTGTTTGCATTTTGCATGACCTTATGACCATTTCATTATAACCTTAGGTACAAACCCATTCTATCCTGTCATGGAACCTTCTCGCTGTTTTAGAAGTGACATGATGAGAATGGTAGAGCTTGACCTTACATGGGTACCCTAGTTAACTCCTTGTTTGCATTTGGTGCCAATGCCGATAGTTTTTCCTTTAGGGTGTGGGATTCCATTGTATAGTATCACCATGACATTTCACAAGTGCCTCATACTCCTCTTGATCTTTTGTTGGATTGTTTCCTCAGGACTCCCTTATGTCAAGTTGTAATTGCAATATCATGAGCTTTGCCTTCCTCATTGAGCCTTACGCCGACTTCCCTAACTTTGAGTATCAGCCATACAACTCGAGCTTGTCTCATGTCTAGCCACGTAGAGCCATTTTATATATCCTTTGCATCTTAATTCCCTATTTTTACTAGGAGGAGACTTTCCCCCGAGTGTCTCTATGCTACACATGTATCTTTTCATGGAGCATAGGTATGTTCTGCTGCTTGGAACTAGTTTGTTTGCTCATTTGACACTCATCTCCTCCTAGTCTGTAACTTTAAAGCAATTTTATTATTTTTCAAGATTTTCAAATATTTGAAAAAGTCCAAAAAAAATTAAAAAACCAAAAAGCCGGACAAGAAAAGATGTTATCTTTGGCAACAGTCGAGTTGTGTCACCTTCGAAAAGAGCACTATATATCACATCCGTTGGTTGGGTTAATAGTTTGACTTTAGGAGCTATACTCATTTATCTGAGTTTATCTCCACTAACTGGTTAAGCTTCCAGTTCCTAAGGAGCCTTTATCGATGCCTCCTGTGTCGCAGAGATGTCCCAGTTTTGTATATCGAGTCTATGCTGCCTACATTTAGTCACCATTTGCCTTTATGCTCTTGTTTGAAGGAAGTTGAAACCTGAGTCAGCCATTCCTCAGTTATCTTGACTTTGCATGTCGGCCATTCCTGGTATAGTTACTAGTTCGTGCACCTTATGATCGAGTCCTTCCACATTATACAGCTTTGTTGAGGACCTCATGTTGGATGATGGGGGATGCCTTAATGCCATCCTTCCAAGGGATTTCATGCCATCGACTTCAGATCATTTATTCTGGGATAGGAATCTAGAGCTAGTTTTGAGTGCCTTGAGACTTGCAGTCATCAGTGGCAGGTTCTCTTGCCATAGACAATTTTTGGGAATACATTAATGTCCCCTAATCGATGGATTCTCTCAAGTGTTTGACCTCAATACATTTATTCACACTTGTTATTTTTCACTCTAGTACCTTGATTCCCATTTTCATTATCGGTGGGTGATCTCGCGTTTGTTAACGGTACACATCAATGACCAGTAATGAGACAATGGAATTCTATGATCGACCTCGACACCTCTATTCACATAGTAGGACATGTACTCATAGCAGTTTGTGTAGAAGACCTTCCAGTTTGGTGGCATCTCTTATATGCTACCTCCTTGATCATGCCAGTGTTCATTAGATTTCAGCTCTCGTGACTTGATTCCAGTATATGTCAGACATTTCCAACCATTATGGAGATCTTGGTCCATTATATATCTTCAGCCTTCATGGAGATCATTATCCTTTGTATATCTTCATCATGGAGACTCTGATCTATTTATATTATACGTGGCGATGACCACACATGTCATATTGTATCATGCCTATTCATGGCCATTGTACACTAATGTATCTACTTCCAGTTATATGCAGAGTTTTATCATTGTATTGTACCAATTGGATGGCTGGTTCTTCCACTAGGTTCTTCATCACTCCACTTCTAGGATGGACTTACAATGTATTTTGGCCATCGTATGACCCGTCTGACCTCACACATTAGGGGGCATCTGTAACAGCTGATCTTACCACACATAGAGAATCACACTTTTATGGCCTTCCATGTCCCTCTACAAACTCTTTAGACCCCATGGACCATTTTTGTACATTTGATGTTTCCAAGATCATCCCTAAAAACATGAAATAATTTCCATACACGACTTTTAATCACTTTCTCGCATATATACATGGATTTGACCCTTAAACCTGCGTACATCAGGATGTGTGCAAAAGGCCAAATTCTTTTGGATTTTTCCTTGACATGGATCCGACTCACTTGTCTCCTAGGCTTCCATATGCCTTGTGATCGCTCGGATTCAACCTTTCATTACCTCGTTGAAGAGCTATATAAGGAACCCTTTGTATACATTGAAGGGAGGAAGAATTGAAGAGCAAGAAAACTATAGCCCATTATTGCCAGAGCTTATACTTGAGTCTGCATCCCTTTGTCCCTTGGATCATTTTTGTGTTCTTCCTAAGCTTGCCTTTTTCTTGTGAGCTTGCTATCAAGAGATGGAGGATTGAAGTGGTGGAGGCCCAAGTGGGGGACTCAGTTTCTCCGATTCACAGACGTGCCGACAAAGGTTGTCACTGTTGTAATATTTGTTTTATATTAATAGAAATATCTTTTCCTATCCAATAATGTGTGTTTAAATGAGTATTTGATCCATGGATGCTTTTAAATGCTTATATGTTATTGTTTATATATTCTAGAGTAGGTCTAACACAATTATATATAGAATGTTTGTCTTGTTTGCTGAGTGTTGAGGAAGAAATTTATCAATACAAGTTGGAATTGGAAAGCTCAACGAGGATCTACATCAACCATCTGGAATAAGGTACGAATCAAGATCCTTTAGTATTAGATATTTGGTTCTCTTGCATATAGGAAAGGATTGATTTTTGGAGTCAAGCTATCTATTGTGGTACCCTAAGCCATAGGAATTTCTCTCCGTAACACTAGGACATTCTCTAGCATAGTGTCCTTTCTCATTACATGTATAACATCTGATTCTAGACAAATCTCTTATAGTGTCATCTTTCTGGTGGAAGTGCTTACCTTTGGGGTGATGAGAACTTCTTCTGCTTTTCTTGGAGTGTACTGTGAGAGCTTGATCTTCACTTCCCATCTTTTCTTCTTGAGCTATTATATGAGCTTATTCTTGTGAGCATTCTTCCCACAGTCTACTGGAATTGACTAGCTTCTTTCTGGCACAGATCCCTTGAATAAACGAGTCCCATGATCTAGGGAGACCATTCAAGATAGTCATCACAATTTCTGCATTCTCTACTTCTTCATCTACCACTTCCAGCTATTCCTTGATCTGAGATACCCTTGTAAAGTAAGACTGGATGGTTTCCGCATTCTGGATCTTTACATTCTTCAATTGGTTTCTCATAGTCATCTTCAGATTTATGCTCTTTCCTTCAAACTGTTTTGTCAGGGCATCAAACATAGCTTTAAGTGTCTTTAGGAAGGACACCTATGGTATGAGGTGATCCTTGATTGAATCAGCAATAATCCTCTTAGCCATGACCAATTTCTTTTTGTGTAAGGCCTTAGCGTCATCTCTCTCTGGAACTGGAACCTCTTCATTGATGTAAGAGTCCAACTCATTTTCTTCCAGAACCAGGGAGATCCTATACTTCCAGGATTGGAAGTTATCAGCTCTCTTAAGATTTTCATCAATCTTGGTATGATGAGACATCTTAACTGAGAACCTCAAATGGAAATACAAAATATTTAGGTATTACTAGGTTAGGATGTTGGAACTAGATATGGAGCTGAATTTTTGCAGAGTTGGCTTAGGAGTAGATTAGGGTTTGACTTTCTTGGAGTTATACCCAACCAAAAAATTTGATCTTGATCTCTAAACTTCGATTTTGAGGAGGAGATCAATCCAGGCCTGGGCTCACTCAAAAAATTCCACTTCTGTGGAAAGCCATAATTTTCGGTGGTAGTGTCGGGTCAAAAATTGAAAATACTCAGAATCAGATTCTACTTCGACAGAAAAATGCTCCTTGGAGAGGAGAGTCAGTCCAACCCTATTTTGCTAAAAATCTATGGAGAGAGATCTAAACAGTAGGAATCCCTAGTTTCTGCAGTTGTACAATGTCTTCTTCTCAAGTTAGCTCTGATACCATGTTAGAGTTTTATCATTCAAGCTAGCATTATCTTAGGATCTTTAACTGAGATAATAACAAGCACAACAATAAAAAATAAGAGACAATGAACACAAATTTTCTCCTCATGGAAACCATAAAGGAGAAAACCCCGCAACTTCCTCTAAGATAGAATCAGCACCAAAAGAAAAACCCCAAAAATAGTAAGATGAGGCTCCTGACAGCAGTAGTCTCTCTCTCTCTCTTGTCCCAACAACTTCTCTCTTTCAGTTATGCGCTACAACTGAGTGTGAGTGAATGTGTGATAAATAGAGAGGCTCACTCTCTATTTATACTAATTCATGACTTGACAATAACTCACTAGGGCTGAATTCTCTAGGAGAGTCTAATAACCCTAGGGACCCACAACTGCGAGGATTTTAACCCTTAATCAATAGGAGGGTTACCCACAATGACTTTACATGGCTTGTTTACATTATTGAATCTCTCGATAGGAACATCAAGGTATGACATGACTCAATGACATTATAGACACTTCCCGGAATAAGCATCGGGGTACAATACATAAGATATACAAGTGAATACTTTTCGAAGTTACAATTACATCAACAGGCTCTTCTATGTTTAGATCTTGGTTCTATTGTATTAATAATTTCTCTTATTTTAGATATTATGTTCTAAATTCACAACTTGATTATGTTCTATTAATAATTTCTCTTATTTTAGCCATTAATTATTGTGATAATGATTATGTGTAAAGGTTAAAAGGTAGGTGTTTGTCTATAATGAACAAATAAGGAGGGATAGAGGAGATTGATAATCATGTCAAAGCAATAAATGGGAACTATCTCCTATATTATAGGGATTGGCTTGGAAATATTTTAGGATGAAAAAATAGGGATGGATAGAGGAGATTTTTATCCATGTAAAACCTCAAGTAGATGGAATTCGTTTTGGAATCAATGTTAATGACTTGTATGAGATTTACTACAATAGAGGGTATAGATGCTTGAACATCTAGTGACAAAAATTATGCAATTACTCCATGGTGTCCATATTTTTAGCAATTTTGTCACGTTGTTAGAGCTTATCAATTTAGAGGGTTTCCCTCAAATACCTTTCAGATCAATTTCTTATCCTTATGAAGATAATACCATGAAAATTTCTTGAAAATTAAGTAATTATTTTGAATCAATGTAGAAATTGGACCGCTTATACAGCATCAACATGTAATATACCCGATTTCCTCAGCTCTATTTTGAGAAATGAGATATGAATTATTTTATTATTATTATTTTTTAATTTTTTACCCGTAACTAAACAACCCCAAACAGCTTAGTCTCGAAGGTTGAAAGTACATTTTTCACAACTTCATTTTTTCATATAAAGGAACATATTTCTTTGGAATTTTTTTGATATCTTAATCTACAATAACCACTTAATAATTTCAAGTCTTAATATTGTATCCTAATAAAGGATGTACATAGTACATGTCCATGTTACTAATGATACTAACACTCCAAGTAGTTTATGGGGCAATTTCTATTCCAATCAAGGTCTTACTCCTTTAAAGTAAAATTATTTTACTTGAGAAGTCAATCATCTTCTTATACATTCCATAGTACAAGTATATTAGCAAAACATGGTAACAATCCTTGTAATAATAATTATTATTATTTTTCCACTACTTACTAAATTCTTTTCAAGGAAACCAACAATCCGAGGGGTTTCAACAATATAGGAAAGGTTATCCTTCTACCACTATAAGAAATGGCCCTAATATTTCCATATAAGATAGCTCTTTTTAACATCTTATACATTCAATATCACCTCCATTATTCTATCATAATCATATGTAATATACCAAGACATGAAATGCTAAGAGTATATCTAAATATATTTAATATTGAAAGGGACCACTTTCCTCATTTAGATAGTGTTGTCTCCAAATTATCATCGTTACCTTACAACATACCATATTCCTTCATTACATACTAAAAATAGTATGATTACGTTTTCAAGTGATACCATAAATGCTAATAATTTAATTGTCTCCTATGTTTAATTTCATTTCCCACAATTAAACAAGGGAATCTATTCTACTTTATGAACTCAGTATACAATCATTTTATCCATGTGTATATATAAAAATATAACACTATTCCTTATTATTTCTATCATATAGTTATTCTAAAATATCATATGTTACAATTATTTTACATATAAAAACATAACACTATTCCTTATTATTGCTATCATATAGTTATTCTCAAATAGCATAAGGTAAACATAAAAGTAACAATATACTTTGTACATAATGAATTATCATTCTCTTTCTCTTTCATGGTTTACTTAAAAAAAATTCCTTTAAACAATGGACTAGTCTAGTCTTGTAATCATCTTATAACCATAACTAAAATACTAAGAATCATTATCCTAATTTAAGATAAATCAAAATCATTCAAATGCAATTAACTAATTTTAAATTAAATAATTTAAATCACACAATTAGACTACATGTTTATAGATATTTCCATAATTCCAAATAATGTCACCATTGATGCATCCTTATCTGGATTAAGAGGTATTTATAATGTCCCTAGGAATTTCTAGACAAAGACACAATTTGGGAAATTCAGGATTAACTAGTCTTGACTCTAGAGTATCCAAATGACATCATATGGTCCCAAATTTGAAGTGGGATGATATGGTGAATCTTAATACCTCTAAATAGACTCTCTCGTCACTTTATAACTAGTTTTATACATTTAAAAATTCATTTGGGGTTGATGACAGAAAGAGCAAATTTACTAGGAAATTGTGGTTAAATCCCCCCCTAGGGTGTTGGACAAATGGGATTCCCAACTCATGTACGGACATCCAAAATTTGTAAGAAGATTATGGTGAATAATATAAGACCTCATGGACTATAGTTAAACATGGTTATGAAGTTCTGCAAACATATTATTATTTCCAACATTTGTAGGCCAATTTTCATGGAAATTGGTCAAGGGAAATTGCATTACTAACTCGACTTTGACACATGAAAAGTAGAGTATATGGTTCTTAGAGTAATATGAAACATGGTGGTAATATATATAATAAAAATTTCTTCTTGAAAAGCATAAAAATCAAAGGAAAACCCACATATAAATAATGTTACATTACCCATGTGTTCGAATTTGAATGAAGATAATGCAACGTGTGTGGGGAATCTACTCATCCAAAGGATCCACAAGTTTCCAAGTTTCTTCATGAACCAATGGAACCTTATTTCTTAGAATTTATTATTTATCTGACCCATTTAAATGCAAATATGGTAAACTAAAGTCGTTTTGGGTCCCATATCCCCTTATTAAAAAAAAATATGTCTCCATCTCAACCTAGGGAACTATTAGGTTGGTGGAACATTATTTGCAATTATTATTACTTGGAAATTATTTAATTGGGGAAATGATAGTCCTTGCTGCTAAATATTTGTTTTCTTCAATAAATCTAAAACATGGATCTTGAATAACCTTCTTTCCTTCCAAAACTTGTCTTTAAACCTTAACTGCAATTTGAGAAATGACACTCATGCACTACAATTTGTGTTTCCAAAAGTAAATATATGTGGATATTTGAATATTTATACATCCCCTGAAATAACCACAAACATCAAAAGGATTAATAAAATCCATCAAAACAAAATTTTCACAAATAATCGTTACCTCTATCTTTAGGAAACCTTTTCTAAACTTTGAGCCTCATTTTTATTTCGTATAATTCTTTGAAGTTGGTACTAAGTTTCCAAAATTGAATTTCCAATATTCCAAGAAAGTTTTGAAGAGGAACCACAATTATTTTTGCTTCTCTACTCTAATTACAATTACCTTGTCAAGTGGTGACTCAATATCCCCTATTGTTTGTTTTCCCCAAAATTGGAACCAAGCAATACCAAGATCCCATTGCTTGTATTGCCCCCTTCAAAACATCATGAGTAAAAAATATGGATCATAAAAGTACAGAAAAACATCATACACATGTACATTAATAAGGTGCCCCATCAAATAATCATGAAAGTTATTTTACATTTGACTAAGTAGATCATTATGTGGCCCATACACACAAGCATCAGATATTTTATCAAATCTTCCCCACTAACATAGGTGAGGATCCCATGTACTATAATGCTGATCCAAAATAATATAAGTCACATAAATATAATAATCCATATATTATTTCATCCAAGAAGTGAATGAAGAACCTCCACCAAAATCTAAACCAAATAAGGAGCAAAGAAAACATGAGGTCTTCAAGTGACTGAAAGAAGTCTCATTATTACACCCATGAATGTATATATCATTGTGACATACCCATATAACCATATGAAAATGCATAGAATATTTTTTTTAACATCACACAAAGATAAAAGTTATAAGTCATAAACCATTCTCTTTCATATTTTAACGAAGGACTTCATGCTTCCCACCCAACTCGTTTTAAGGTTCTTCAACTTAAAGATGAGAAATTAAACCCCACAAAAAAATGAATACTTTGAAAATAAACTTAAGTATTTATCCTAAACCTTTATGAAATCTGAAATAAAAAAATTTCGCTTAAAATTATTAGAATAATAAACCCATAGCTACTCATATTTGACATTAATTAAATCATTTTTGTCTTATTCCTAGATTCCCTCTCTATACTAGTTGACTTTCACATCTTCCTAGAAGTCAATACTTTGTAAACTAGGTCATGGAGTTCTTTAGAATCATCCTAGAAACATATTTAGCTAGTCTGCTTTATTCCTGGTTCCTTAAAGTGCATATTTTGTTTTTCTAAAAGTTTCCTTGCTTTACAACAGTTTTAAGGCATAAAGGAAAAGCTAGTATAGGGGAACTTGCCTTGATTTTTGACCACATCGTCCTCCTTCCTTTTCTCCAAAAAAAATAGCATGAATGAGTTTTATTTCCACCACATATTAGATTTCCCACTTGCTTTATCTAATTCATGAGGATCTTCATAGAATTGGAAAGTCCTTTTTGCACCTATGGGGGATTTGACTTGATTTAGTAAGCCTGTTTTTTGAACAATTCAAATATCAACCTAGTAATTTTGAATATATAATGTAATTATATATTTGAGCATCCTATTACTTAATATGTTTGTATTATGTACATTTATTCAATACAGGATTAAGTTATGCTCCAATTTCAGTCTCCTTTTGTGTGAATTTTGCATGTTTTATTACCAATTTTGTGAGTGTAATTGATCTATCACTTGGGTTCAATTTCCACATGGTATTAGAGCATTTGTAGATCAAATTTTATCCTTCCAAATTGTTATTTTAGTTTCAACATCACTGACTGGGAGCGGATTCTGCTAACTGAAGGGCACAAGAGCTAAAATATGGACCAATCTCAAAGGATCACCTTGAATCCATTCAATTTATTCTAATGGAAAGGTGATATGGAGATATTATTTAGATATAAATGTCTCTACAGGGTTACTATGGCTCCTGAGGCAGTGCCTAATGCAGTTGTAGAGAAAATGAAAGGGCACAATAGGAGGGATGAGGCCTATGGTCTTTTGTGTTTGAGTATTTCAAGAGACCTCCTTTTTAATATTGATTCAACATATCCTAATGAGGTGTGGGAGAATATTGAAGAGATTTTCAGAAATATAGATGAGATGAGCGGACATAAAATCAAGAATGAATTGATCTCCTTGAGTCCCAGCAGCTTCGAATCATTGCAACTCTATTTTACCAAGTTTAATGCCCTTGTTTTGCAGTTAAAACAATGTGGGATTGAAAAGAAGGAGGAGAAAATTGTTTTGACCATTCTCTCAAAGCTTGGTTCTGACTATTCAGTGTTTGTTTTGACCTTTTATGCCACTAAATTTACAGCTCGAACCTGGAAGATTTCTAAGCTTGTTGAGTTCATGGAATCCCTCACTCAGAAGCAAGATAAATTGGTGGTGATAGGCACCATCAATCCTTGCAAATACCAATATTTGGTTGCTGGAGATTCGAAGGTGGATTCAAAAATAAAGAAAAAATCTAAAAGTCCACCTGAGCAAAATAGAGACAAGGAAAAGTCTCAAGAGGAGTCCCCAGGCCCCAAGAAGAACCCCCAGAAGAAGAAGAACAAAAAAGAAATGAGCAAGTGCACATACTGCAGTAAGGGCTATCATCTTGAGAGATCTTGTATGAAAAATAAAATTTACATGTTGACCCAAATCTTGGAGAAGAACAACATCTCCTTTCCTGATTTCTCAAAGAAGAGGGAAGGAGGATCAAATTCAGAAGACAAGGAAAGAGTACATGCCTTGGTTGTTGGCACCTCAAGCTCACCTAGCTTCATCATTGATTCTGGAGCTTCCATACATATGGTTTTGACAAGGGATATATTTTCCTCTCTTGACATGTCAAAAGTTCCACCAATACTTTTGGGAGGTAACTCTCTGACTAAAAGTATGGGAAAGGGTAGGATTGATCCGGTTTCACATCTTGCCTCTAATCTCTTATCAGTGTATCAAATGACTCACACTAGGTCTCCAAAGAAAGTCATCTTCTCCCCCAATGAAGTTGAAATCACTGATATTTTGAATGTTAAAGTCATAGCAAAAGGCGTTATTGATCACACTTTGAAGCTATACAAGTTTTCCCATTTTTGAACCTACTCAAACCCCTCTTCTCTTCTTACTCATGATAATGAATAAGCAAAATTTGGCATGAAATATTTGGCCATATTAACTACAAGTATCTTTCTGATTTGAGTGACAAAGACATGGTCATAGGATTACCAAAGATCAAGTTTTCTAAGGGATTCTGTCAAGGTTGTATCCTAGGAAAACACCCAGAGCACAAGTATGAGAGAGCTAGTCATGAGAGAACCTCAGAACCTCTTGAGTTGATTGACAGTGAAATTGCTGGTCCATTCCCTCATATGTCCATGAGTCAAGCTAGTTATACACTCACCTTAATAGATGAATTTTCCAGGTATCGTTGGGTTTGCTTCCTAAAGCATACATCTGAAGTTTTTGACCTCTTCAAAGTTTTTAGAGCCTTGGTTGAAAACCAGTCTAGGATGAAACTCAAGATCCTCAGATATGACAATGGTGGTGAGTATGTCAAGTATGATTTCATATAGTATTGCAAATATGTAGGTACCCATATGCAACATTATATTCCTTACACACCAAAACAAAATGGTGTTGCTGAGAGAAAGAACAGATCACTGAAGGAGATGGAAACTTGCATGATGGAGGCTAAAAATTTTCCACCAAAGTTTTGGGCCGAGGCTATAAAATGTGCATCCTATACCCAAAATAGGGTACCACATAAGCATATTTATGGTATGAATCCTTTTGAATCTTGGAGTGGGCACAAGCCATATGTGACCCATTTCAGGATTTTTGGCTCAAAGGTTTGGGCTAGAATTCCAACTGAAAAGAGGAAGGATTTGCAACCCCAAAGCTGAGAGTGCCTATATTTTGGGTATTCTAAATATTCAAAAGGGTAAAATATGATAAACTATAGCACTAACAAATATTTCATTGAAATAAGTGTTTAGTTTGAAGAAGATCCTTTAGTAGCAGTTGAAGTTGGAGAGTCTTGTTCACCACCACAACCATTGATTGTAAGTGAAGAAACTAATGAGTTTTCTGATTCTGATATGTATAATAATGATGAATTAATTTCTAATCCTAAAATCCCTACAATACCAAAGTGGGAAGAAAGGACCATTTATGCAGCTGGGGAACTAGCTGGAAATCCTAATGACACTAGGAGGACTATATCTCAATTTGAGAGTGCCCTTTGTGTGAAAGATCCAATTTTTGCTGAGAAGTGTTATTTGATGATAGATTTTGATCCACATACATATGAATATGCAACACATGATCCAATATGGAAAAAATCCATGAACAAATAATTCATCTTGCTCTAGAAGAACAACACATGGGAACTGGTTCATCTCCCCCCAGGGAGAAAGCTAGTGAAGTGTATGTGGGTATTTAAAACTAAGTTTACTACTGATGATTCACCTTTTAAATATAAGGAAATATTGGTAGAAAGGAATACTCTCAGGTACATGGTATTGATTACAATGAGACCTTTTCACCAGTGGCAAAGATGGACTCCATAAGGCTAGCTTTAGCCATTGCAGCATCGAAGCAATGGGAGGTACATCACATGGATGTGAAGTGTTCCTTTCTGAATGTAGATCTGAATAAAGAGATTTGTATGCATCAACCAGAAGGTTTTGTATCTAATCAATCTTTAGTGTGCAGGTTAAAAAAATCATTGTATGGGCTCAAGCAAGCCTACAGGGCTTGGTATGCCAAGATTGATGGCTTTCTGCTGTCACTGAGTTTTGTTAGATGAAAGTCTGATCCCAATGTCTATTTGAACATGATTCATGTTTCTTTAATGATTATTGTTCTCTACCTATTGATTACATGAAGTTCAAAGAAATATATTTCCTCCTTGAAGGATGCAATGAACCATGCCTTTTCTATGACAGATTTGGGATTGTTGAGCCAATTATTGGGTCTCAAAATTTCTCAATCCCAACATGGAATAAAGGTTCATCAATAAAATTATGCTTCAAATTTTCTCACCAATTTCAGCATGAAATATTGCAATCCGAATAGGACTCCATTCTTTTCATAAGTTAAGCTTGAGAAAGCAGGTTCTTCTCTTATGGTAAATAATACACTATATAGGAACTTGATTGGGTGTTTGCTTGATATTACACATACTCGAACTAACTTATATTATACATTTAGTGTGGCTTCAAGATACATGGATCATCCTCATGAGATCCATTGGAGAGAAGCCATGAGGATCCTAAACTTTTTTCAGGGAACAAGGACTCGTGGGATTTTCTACGAAACAAAATCTAACCTAGAGTTAGTTGGACTTACTGACAGTGATTGGGCAGGTGGCAACACATATAAAAAGTATACCTCAAGATATTTTTTCATGCTTGTAGGAGGACCAATCATATGGTCAAGTAAGGAGCAGGGTTCCATAGCACTCTCATCTATAGAGGCAGATTATAAAGGAGTTATAAATGTAGCTACTCAATGTTTATGGTTGCAGGGGATACTTGGAGAATGTGGTTTCAAATTAGAGTTTTCAACAATCATCTGTTTTGACAATCAAATAACCATTCGAATCTAAACTGATCCAGTTCAAATTAAAATAACCAAGCACATTGAGATCCATATGCACAATATCAGGGAGCTTGTGCATGATGGTACCATTGCTCTACTCTACTGTGCATCTTCAGAACAAGTAGCAGATATCTTCACCAATGTATTTTGTGAGAAGACCTTCTGTAATATCAAATCCCTATTGGGGATTGTTGATCATGTGGTTAAGAATGATTTATAACAACATTTCCAAAATTTTCTTTCGTGTCCATGTTTAAGGGAGGATTTTCCCATTGGGTTTTTTCCTCTTTCCTTGGTTGTATGGACACGTAGTATGTAAAAGGGTGACTAAGCCTTGTTTCTAGGACCTCTACTGATATTTACTCATAAATTTAGGCTTAAGGGAGGGTGTTAGAATAATCAACCCATAGTTACCCATATTTGACATTAATTAAATCATTTTTGTCTTATTCCTAGATTCATAGATTCCCTATCTATGCTAGTTGACTTCCACATGTTCCTAGAAGTCAATACTTGATAAAATGGGTCATGGAGAACTAAGGAATAATCTTGGAAACATATTTAGAAATTCTACTTTATTCCTTGTTCCTTAAAGTGCATATCTACTTTTTCTGAAAGTTGCCTTGATTTACTGTAGTTTTAAGCCACAAAGGAAAAGATAGTCTAGGGAAAATTGCCTTAATTTTTGACCACATCATCCTCCTTCCTTTTATCTAAAAAAAATCATGAATGATTTGTCTTTCCACCACTTATTATCTTTCCCACTTTATTTAGCTGATTCATGAGGATCTTCATAGATTTGGAAAGTCCTTTTTGCACCTATGGGGGATTTGACTTGATTTAGTAAGCCTGATTTTTGACCAATTAGAATAGAAGCATAGTGCTTTCAAATATATCATGCAATTATATATTTGAGCAGCCTATTACTTCATATGGTTGGATTATGTACACTTATTCAATACAGGACTAAGTTATGCTCCAATTCCAGTCTCCTTTTGTGTGAATTTTGCATGTTTGATTAGCAATTTTGTGAGTGTAATTGATCTATCACTTGGGTTCAATTTCCACAAAAGGTATTCTACAATAGCCCTTCCACAACAGGTTGTTCCTTCTTTAACTCCACTTCCATAATGCAGATTGCGGGTTGTGGGAAGCATTCAAGCTTATTTACAATTCTCCTTTCTGTAATTCCACTTTCATAATGCGGATTCTGTATTGCAAAAAGTGATTAAATCCTAAAAAAATTTCCTTTCCACAATTCTTCTTCTGAAATGTGGATTCCAGAGTGTGTAAAGTACTTAATCTAGTTATAACCTGACCCTTCCGTAATTTTGCTTCCATAGTGCGGATTGCAGGTTACAGATTGTGGAATCCCACCATTTCTTTATAATTCAAATCCCGCTTTCTGTATTCCTCAATGTGGATTGTGGGTTGCAGAAACCCTTAAGCTCTTTAAAGCTTAACTTATGTTTTTCACATTCCGCAATGCGGATTGTGGGTTGTGGAAACCCTTAAGTTCTTTATAGTTTACTTCCGCTTTCCTCATTCTGCAATGTGGATTACGGGTTACAAAAACCCTCAAGTTATTTATAATTTACTTCTTTCTGCATTCTACAATGGGGATTGTGGGTTGTAGAAATACTTGGTTTTTCTTAAGGGATTTAGGCTTCCATAGGACTTTTTGTCCCTATACCTTTTCTTAGTTTTTCTTGAGTTTATTTTTGGGTAAACTAAGGGATTAATCACCTTTTTTAACCTCACTTCCTTAGGTAGCAATTGATTCTTAAAACAAGTTTAGGACTGGGGATCCTATGGTGTTTTCAACAACCTATTTGGTGGGAATAATTCAGCGGGAAAAATTTTCTTTCATAGCTTCACAATCATTTAAGGATTAAAAGTACTAAACATGGAATTCACTAGGCTTGGAAGAAGTTTAAATACAGAATGGGCAATCGAATATTCCTTACAAGGGATCCCTTACATCTAAGCATTAGCAGTGAAGTCATAAATCATTCAGGTAAATTCTTTTCAAAAAGAAATATTATAAGAAAATAAAACATCCAACGAGATGTGTATTACAGACATTCAAAATAGAGTATGATTTATTATCTCATAAGAAATAATTTTCATCTATAAATCTAAGAGTTGTGCTGATCATTTCATTAGCATTGAAAACACACATTTACACATAGACATGTATTTCCTAAGATTGATATTCTTCAAATTTAGACATTGAAGAAACTTGGTTATACATTGAGATGAATGAAGAAGGAACAACCACATTCAACCCAACCATATATTAGGCACAGGTGTTATCTTCGCTCAATCACCCTCGAGATAAACTATGCATGCCAAGAGTAGTGACATCCAACCTCAGGTATAGTTCTCTAGTGAGAAATCACTTGCCTAACACATAATGCTTACACAACAAGTATTTATTCTAGTCACTAAGAGGAATTTATTTCATAACAGTTAGTGATGCCACATTTTTAAGGCATGCAGTACCGCTGCCAATATTAGATCATGTACTGCATAATTCCATTCATGTTCTCTCAATTTACAAGATTCGTAACATACAACATTCCCTTCTTGAGATAATACTCCCCCCAATCCTTCCTTAGTAGCATCTGTACAAGTTGTGTAGTCTATATAGTGGTCAACCACCTTTAATATTGGGGCCATGGTTAATAATATTTTTATATTTCCAAATCTCTCCTGACACTTTGAGGACCATACAAATTTTACTCCTTTCTTTTGTAAGGAAGTAATGGGGTAGGCTATCTTTGAGAATCCCTGGATGAACCTATGCAGTAACTGGTGAGTCCCACGAAAGATCAAATGTCAATGGAATCTTTAGGAACATGACATTCTAAAATTGCCTTTATCTTCTATGGATCTACCGCAATCCCTTTTTCTGAGATGACATGTCCTAAGTACTGAATTTCTTTCTTAAAGAATTCACATTTCTCAAATTTAGAAACAACTGGTGGTCTATTAGGATCTATGGTACGATTCTCAAGCGATGTGGAATTTCTTCTTTTGTCCTTGATTAGATCAGGATATCGTCAATGAAAATTAACACAAACTGATCTAGATATTTGTTAAAATTACTATTCATTAGACACGTGAATGTACTAGGGCCATTGGTTAAGACGGAGGGAATTACTACGAATTTGTAGTGTTCATATCGGGTCTTGAAGGTTTTTTTATTAACATCTTCTTCCTTAATCTAGATCTGGTGATAACCAGACCTCAAATCTAACTTGGAGAATGTTTTAGCTCACCCTACCTGATCGAACAGATCATTAATATGAGGCAAAGGATACTTGTTCTTGATGGTTACTTTATTTAGTTGTTTGTAGTCTATGCAAAGTAATAAAGTCTCATCCTTCTTCCTAACAAATAAAACTTGTGCTCCTTAGGGCGACACACTAGGTCTGATGTAACCCTTGTCTAGAAGTTCATGTAACTATATTTTCAATTCGGTTCACTCAGGAATGCTCATTCAATAAGGTATTTTTTATATTGGTGCAGATCTGGCTACAATTTCAATGGAGAAATATATTTCTCTTTTAGGAGGTATCCCTGGTATTTCTTATGGGAAAACATCCATAAATTCACCTAAGAATGGGTAGTATTTTATCATTGCTTGATATTCATTAAGGAGCAGGTTAGTGTCCCACACCGAATAAAGATTACAACCCTTTCTCAAACACTTATTTAATTGCATGGAAGAAATTTGTCTCAAGGAGACAAGTTTACTAATACCTTCCATCTTCCTAACATTTTGATCCTCAACTACATAAGTAAAGAGTTTATCAAAACAATTTAGTGCTACTTTATACTTTTTTATCAAGTCCATGCCAATAATCATATCATATGACCCTAGAGGAAAAATATCCAGATTAATACTAGTCACGTAATCTTGTAATTTAACTTCACAATTAGCAATGAAATCATTTACCTTCCTTTTTATTCCATTGGCCTGTTGGACTAACCAAGGTTTTGCATGCCTTACCTTGGCGAGTTGGAATTTCTCCATCATTCTAGTAGTGATGTAACTTAAAGTATCCCCTGGATCAATTAGTATGGAAATATTTTGGTTTCAAATAGTACCTTTGATCTCCACAATTGCAGATTAATGGTTTGGTTATCAATATTCAAGGGCTGCATTAATCTGGTGAAATTTTTTTCCAACTTCGCCAACAGTGGAATCTTGTTGCAAGTTATGAACGAACTTATTTGATTTGTTGAGGAGTGAGTCATTTCTTCATAAATGTGGCTCTCCACATTCCCAACACTTCAAGGGTTCTTTAGGGGTTCCAACTATCTCTTTGGGTGTAGGGTTTATACGATTATTACTCGTTTGCTGAATTTTCTCGTTTCTCTTGTACGAATTTTACGTGCGGGTTCCTTGGCATATTTTTGAATGGTGGTGGTTGGAATCCCTTCTTCCGCTGGTTGACATTTTCTTGCTTCTTATTGTTCCATGCCTTGGATATGTCTCTCCTTTTCTTATATTGTTCAAAACATAATATGGCCTTCCTTATCACTTCATCTATAGTATTTGGGTTTTCGAACTCGATCCAGTCCTTGTAAGATTGTAGAATTCAGCTTAAGAATCGACTTCACCTTCACCTTTTCTTTCTTAATACAAGACATGAACTGTTGTAGGTCCAAAAATGTATTGTTGATGTTTTCCATAGTCATTTGGTTGAGTTTCAATTCACATAACTCCTTTGTCTTTCTCTCATAATAGTTTTCTGACAAATACTACTTCTTGAACAATTTCTTAAACTTTGGCCATTCCAGGTTCTTCTCTTTTAATCCATGGAAATATTTAAGCCTTGCCACCAAATACTGGCCTTTTCCCTCAGGTTGTATACTTCCATCCTTAGCTTTATCCTACTGAAGTAATTGTAAATATGGAAATAATTTTTAATGTCCAACATCCAGGATTTTGCTTCTTCTTCGGTCTTTGATTCCCCATCGAAGATGGTTGGATTGATATTTTTAAATTATGCTTCTAGGTGGTCAATATTTATTTTACTGAAAGGTGTGAACTGATTTTCTGACCTTGGGTATCATTCAAGGAGCTACCATATCCTTCATCATCACCTCCATTCTCCTCGTTCTTCTTTGTCTCTATTCATTGCTCCTTCGTGTTCTTTATCTCATGTAGGATTTGTAGCAATATTTCGTTGATTTTGTATTGTTTTTCCTACGCTTTTTTCAGCTGCTCATTTTTTTCTTTAAAGCTCTGCATTTCTACAATCAAATTCCTCATTGTTTCCAGTAATTGACTGACTTTAGAGTGAGCTTGTCCTGGTTGTGTTGTGTACGGTTCCGATACAATTTCTTTAGTTGGATCCTCATTTTCATTTAGTGAAGCCATTGTTGTGCCCTCATTAAGAACAATTTTGCATGTATACAACACATCCCCCAAAAAACTTGTTATGGTTAGAACAAAGTTTCTATGATTCAGCAGGACTAGATGTTCTCAAAAGGTGACAGGGTTGAAACCTGTAGCTCTGATACCATATGTGAAATACCCATATAACCATATGAAAATACATAAAATAAATATTTTAACATCACACAAAGATATAAGTTATAAGCCATAAACCATTCTCTTTCATATTTAACCAAGGAATTCATGCTTCTCACCTAACTCCTTTTAAGGTTCTTCAACTTAAAGATGATACCTTAAACCCCACAAAAACAAAGGAATACTTTGAAATATAAACTTAACGATTTTTCCTAAACCTTTGTAAACTTAGAAATATAAAATTTTATCTTAAAAGGTCTTCCACAACAACCCTTCTACAATGGATTGTTCCTTCCATAACTCTGCTTCTGCAAGGAATATTGGAGGTTGCGGGAAGAACTCAAGTTTCTTTACAACTCTCCTTTTCAGAATTCTGCTTCCGGAATGCGGATTGTAGATTACAAAAAGTGCTTAAATCCTAAACAAATTTCCCTTCTGCAATTTCGCTTCCTTAATACGGATTACAGATTGCAGAACGTACTTAATCTCTTTATAAATTGACCCTTCCACAATGTGGATTGCGGGTTGGATAAGTACATAAGTTCCTATCAAATTTACCTTCCACTTTTTCGATTCTGGAATGCGGGTTGTAAATTGTGGAAACCCACCATTTCTTTATAATTCAACTTCCCCTTTTTGCATTCCGCAACACAGATTACATGTTGGGGAAACCCTTAATTTATTTATAGATTAACTTTTGTTTACTGCATTCTACAATGTGGATTGCAAGTTGCATAAAATCTTAAGTTCTTTATAGCTTACTTCCTCTTTCTAGATTTCGTAATGCAGATTGTGGATTGTGTGACCTGGTGGATCTCTCGAAGGCCAAAATTGAGGAATTAATACAGTTAGATCTCAAAAATGTCAAAAAATTCAAAGTCCTCTGATCTCAGCAAAAATTATACCTTTTTGAAGAGCTCGACGAGAGCTTCCAATGGCGCGAATGGTTCGAAAAACGGACTTCGTACGAGAAAGTTATCACAATCTAAATTTTTCATCAAACAACAAAAGGATGATGACATGGCAGTACTGATGACATTAGCAGTGATGATGTGGCAGTGTCTTGGAGATGACACATGGCAATGATGACACCAACATGCTAACATGTCATAGACGTGGCAGAAAGGTGGCAGCTTGCATGTCACTGATGTGGCATATACATGGACAAATTAAGGGCTTCCACATGGTCCAATCAGAGGGCACCACATGGCACCATCGGAATCTAAAAGGTGGCCTAAAGATTAATTTTTGGCCTCAATGGGGTTCAACCCTAAGACCTCATGCATACAAGTCCTAAGTCTTAACATTAGATTGTGCACATAAACCTTGAGATAACTTTGGTTTATTATGGCTTTGTTATAAAATTAACTTTATAATAGAGTTAAAAGATAAATTTTTGGCCTCAATGGGGTTTGACCCCAAGACCTCATGCACACAAGTCCTAAGTCTTACCATTATATTGCACATATAAACCTTCAGATAACTTTGGTTTACTATGGTTTTGTTATAAAATTAACTTTATATTAGAGTACAAAGGAGGGTCAGCAAGGTTTGAATTTGTGACCTCTCCAACCCAAGCGCCCAACCGTCATCCATTAGCCAACCGCCCTATGGGATTTTCATTACATATAACTGTCCGTAATTTGTATTTAAGTATGATATTCGAAGAAGGTGGAGGTCTGGTTTTTTTGGCCACGGTTTTTCAATAGATTTATAGCATTCATGACAGTAACTGATGTGACCGTACGGCCTTGGTTTCCAGGAGGATTGAAGTGAAAATATAGAGTGTTTATACTCATTTTTGCAGGTTTTTCAAGCAAGATGCAACCATACAGTCAGAATTCTAATATGAGTTTCATATTTTCAGAGCATGGGCAGAAGTGAGGTATAACCTGTATTTTCGCCATGTATTTGTAATTATTGTTATTATTTGATGAGATCAATAGAAAGAGCCTTCCCCACTTGAAGCAGGCCCAGAGGCGTAGTTCCAGAGGGAATGAACTCCATTATCAATTTGTGTCTTGTTTTTATTGCTTAATGCTCTCTTAAAACCCTTATGTTTTTTTTACTGTTTTTCATTCATATTTGCAATTTTAAAAAGCTCATGATAATCAAAGAATAAAAGATCTTAGATTTTGATCATGTGGTATCAGAGAAGGGTTCTTTGATTTGAGTTTTGTTTTTGAGTGTGAATGTTGCAGAATAGGTTTAAAGGGCATCTTGAATGTTGACATGATCAAAGGCTAAGCTTATCGCAGGAGAGCTTCAAGCATTCAAAATTGAAGTTGGTGTGAGAATAACCTTTTGGAAAGTGGAAATGTCTGAAACTAGAGAAGATGGGGGAACCCCCTCAATATAAAAAAAATATTTCTTTGACGCTTTTATGACTATGAAAAGTATGGTTGAAGAGTTATACAGTGAAAGAAGAGAAAGGGAAAAAGGCGCATCATCAGTTAAAACTAAATTATTTGAAGGAGTAGGAGGTGGTGGTGAGCCTCCTGACTCTTCAAATCCCCTTGATTCTCCTTTCTCTCCTCATAATTCTTCCTATGATCATAAAGAGAAAAATATTAATTCTTTTAGAAAACCCTTACTAAAATTAGATGTTAAATTTGATTTACCTATGTTTAATGGAGAATCTAATGCAGATAAACTAAACAATTGGATTCAACAGATAGAGGTTTATTGTCATGTGCAGCAAATCGAAGAGGAAGAAGTAAAAATTCAATTGGCTTCTCTTCGGTTGGAAGATACCACTCTCACATGGTGGGAAAGCAAACTAAAAAAGGGTAGAAAGCATAATGGTAAACTTATAACCTCTTGGTCTGAATTCATTTCTGCTTAAAAAAAACAATTTTACCCATTAGGCTATGTGCAAAACGTAATGATGGAATGGCAACATCTAAGACAAGGAAAGAGTCAAAATGTTCAAAGCTTTACAGAAGAATTTAGAAGAAAAGCTCTTGCATTAAATGTTTCTTTAGATTCACCTGAAACTTTGAAGAAATATGTAGGTGCTCTTCATAGTTATATTCATCATACATTAGTGTTGTTTCAACTTACTAATCTTGATGAAGTTAGTGTGAAAGCCACACACTTGGAAAATAGAGGTAAAAATGTGCAGGAAAATTATTCTAGTAAACCTTCTAAGTTCCATCATCATAACAAGTTCAAAGAAAAAGGAAAGAATAATAAGAAGACAACTACAACAAAGAAAGAAGAAGGGGATGTTGGAAACATTTACCACCATACACACTCTTTTTGGTCAAATTGTCCTAGTTAAACCACTATCCTACGTATAATTGACATTAATTGACATCAGCGGAGCATTAATTGGCATCATCCAGTCACACCCACGCCTACCTATAGTCAAGGAGGCTAACTTAGCCTTCTCCTACACTCAAGGAGGCTAACTGGAGCACTCTGGGGGTGATTTGAGTGATATTAATGCACCTAATTGCTAACTGGTGGTTACAATCAGTTCAACTAGTCAGTTAAGGTGCCTCCTCTCATTAGATATATTATTTAATGATTATTTATTATTATTTAATGATTTGGAGTCAACTGGGGTGCCTCCCCCAACTTATGATGATCAGTTCAGCTTTATTTAACCTCATCGGGGTTCATTGAAGTCATTCAGCACTAGCACTTAATGGTTGGCTTGCTATGACATGTGTTTGATCTCCTTCAGTTGAGATTCAGTCATTTATTGTACTCCGACTTCAGTTAGGGTTTGGTGAGTCAATGAGGGTTTTGGTCAAGTGGTTAATTGAGCGTGAACCAATGGCTTGCAGTCAGTTAAGCCAGACTCACTCATTGAATTCGAACGACCTCCTAAGGTATTCGAATTTCTCATTGATTCAAGCTATTGCTTGACATTGTTATTGTAACCATTCATTGTTTATTGAATATACACAGAGGAAACCATTCTGGTTCGGATTAGTACCATTTCTAAGTTATTTGTTGATTGTTTCTTGATGAGATTGATTATTTGTTCCTAGATCAATGTGCAATATTAATATGGTATCAGAGCATATGGCGGGACAAATATCTATCTCTCAATAACAATCTTTTTGACATATTTCTCCATGAAAAGTGAGCAATAGCTCAAAAATCCAGCACTGCACCAGAAGCCAAGGCTTACCACTCAATACCCTAAGTAAAGAACTTGTTGATCAAGCTTGCTTGATTGACTATGTTGGGTGTGATGAAAGCCTAGAATGTATAGGCTGTTCGACATTATTTTTCCCTTTCTATTTTGATTTTCAGGTTTCTACAGGTGACGCATTTGCTCCAGCACATCCAGATGGCTTCCTCAGTAGATCTCTTGACTCCATACAATTTCCACTCATGGAAAAGTGATATGGAGATTTAGCTGTGCTCCAAAGGACTTTTTAGAGTCACCATGGACACTGAAGTTGAGCCTGGATCCACCGTAGAAAAATCAAGATTATTGAAGAAGAAGGATTAAGCTTTCGGTTTCTTGTGCCTCTCTATTTACCAAGACCTTCTCTTCCATCTTACAGATTTGAAGACACCGAAAGAAATATGGGACAAATTGGAATCTCTATACGGAAAACATGAAGACTTGAGGGTTTACCAGCTCGAAAATTAACTCATGTCTCTCCAAACTTCCAATTTCGAGACTCTGAATGATTTCTTTATAAAGTTCAAGCATACTGTTTTACTCTTGAAGCAATGCAACATAGAGAACGAGGATGATCAGCTCATCCTTGCCATTCTATTCAAACTCGGGGATGATTGTTTAGTTTTTGTTTCTACATTCCATGCGGGGAAGCTCACAACCCCTGGATGGAAGATTCCTACACTCAATGCCTTCATTGAGTCCCTAACAAATGAACATAAAAAGCTTGTCGAGATGGGGATCATCCAATATTCCTGTGATCAAGCCCTCCATGTCTCGGGGCCCAAATATCTGAAGGGTAAAGGAAAGCAGCAAAAAAATTGGAAAACTAAATTTGATGCTCCCAAGCCTAGAGTTGAAAACCAGCAGCATGATGAATCTTCTGGCTCAAGGAACAACAAAGGAAAAGGGCACAATGGGAAATAAAAATTCAAGTGTTCTTACTATGGGAAGGGTTTTCACCCTAAACATTCCTGCATGAAGAAAAATATTGATGAAGCAACCTCTCTCCTTGATAGAAATCATATCAATCTTCCAGAGATCTTTCGGAGGAGAGATCATCAAGATCGGGAACCACAGCATGTGAACGGTCATGCCCTCATGGAAAGCACTTCGAAGTCCAAAGCACCACTGATTGACTCTAGATCTTTGAATCACATGATGGCTGAAAAAGACTCCTTTTCATCCTTGGAGACTGGCAAATCCATCCCCATCGACATGGGAGATGACTCCACCATCATTTCCGAAGGACAAGGTACTGTAGATCTTGAAAATGGTTTTTTCTCTAATGTTTTGTATGAACCATCTCTAGTAGCAAATATCCTTAGTGTCTATCTGATGACACATACACGAATTCCTAAGAGAGTCTCTTTCAGCCCAAATTATGTTGAGATAACAGAAATTGCATGTGGGAAACTCATTGCAAAAGGACTTGCAAATCATCATGCAAAAGCCTATGAGTTCTCTCACTTTATTGCGGATGCAAAGTCCACTGCTCTGCTAACTCATGGAAATGAGGTTAGTAGGATGTGGCATGAGAGGTTTGGCCATATTAATTTCAAATATTTTCAGAAATTACAGAAAACTCCATGTTTGAAGGCCTCCCGGTCATCAAGGCAACCACGGGAATTTGCAAGGGCTGTGTGATTGGAAAACACCCCGAGCACAAGTTTGATCCGGGGAAGGAAAACCGAGCTACAAGCATATTGGGGCTGATACATTCTGATATCAGTGGTCCTATGCCTATAACATCCATGAATGTATCAAGGTACCTCCTTACTTTTATTAATGCTTTTTCAAGGTATACATGGGTTTTCTTTCTCAAAAAGAAATCAGAAGTATGTGAAAAAATTTCTGAAATGGAGGCCTTGATCGAAAATGCCTCTGGGATTAATATCAAGATATTGAGATCTGATAATGGAGGGGAGTATGTTAGTAATGATTTTCTATACATATTCTCCCAAAGTGGTATTTAGGTCCAGAATTCAATTCCCTACACTCCCTAGCAGAACGGAGTAGTGGAAAGGAAGAACCGATCTCTCAAGGAGATGACCACCTGTATGTTGGAGTCAAAGAAGCTTGCTGCAAATTTGTGGGCTGAAGCCATGCATGCTGCAGCATACATTCAGAATAGGGTGCCACACTCATCCATGAAAGGAAATATTCCTTTCAAAGCATACTTCGGACACAAGACGGATGTGTCGAACCTACGTGTGTTTGGGTCCACTGCATGGGCTCGGATTCCGCTTAATAAAAGAAGGGATTTGCAACCACAAAGAATAGAATGTATGTTTATTGGGTATCCTGATGAATCTAAAGGATTCAAGCTACTGGATTTCAATACCAAATAGATCATCATCGAGATAAGTGTCAAGTTCGATGAGCCTCTTCAGGAGATGGAACTAGTGAAGGAGAAAACTGATGAATTTCCTTCCTATTCTACTAAATATTTGGATGATGAAATTGGGTGTGATGACCTTGATTTGGAACCTCTGATTTCTGATATCAGTGTGCAGAAATAATAAAATTATGAATTATAACTTGAAGTGAAAAATCATCTTCCTACATGGGCCCAACAGACACTCTCCTCCGCAAGAGACAACATTGGAAATCCAGATGATCCAAGGAGAACCCGCTCTGATTTCCAAACAGCAGGTATTGCGCTCTCTTGTTCTAATAATTTGCTGTCCAAAACTTTCTATTTGATGATTATTTCAGATACAAAATCCTACTACCATGCTTGAAATGATTCGAGATGGCAAGTTGCCATGGATGAAGAGATGAATTCTCTTCAGAAAAACACTACTTGGGAGCTAGTTTCTCTTCCTCCGGGAAGGAAATTGGTTCAATGCAAGTGGGTGTTTTAAAAAAAAGTTTCTGATGATGGAAGCACCTAAAAATATAAGGCAATATGGGTAGAAAATTTTTTCTCTCAATTCCAAGGAGTGGACTACCATGAGACCTTTGCACTGGTTGCAAAAATGGACTCCATCCGCCTTGTTTTGGCAATTTCAGCATCCAAGCACTGGGAGGTGCATCACATGGATGTTAAGTCAGAATTTATAAATGAAGATATTCATGATCATATATACATGAAGCATTTTGAGGGCTACATCACTGATCCATATTTTGTTTGCAATCTAAAGAAGTCACTATACGGGTTAAAACAGGCCCCAAGAGAGTGGTATTCCAAGATGGATGCCTTTCTTCTCTCGCAAAAATTTCAGAGACGTAGATCAGATCCAAATGTGTATTTACAGAAGCATGATGGTCATATAATTAACATTTTTTTATATTTTTAAGAATTACTGATCATAGGTAGCACAGTTTCCTCCATTTCAGCCATCAAAACTGCTCTCCACAATGCCTTTGAAATGAGTGATTTGGGGCTTCTAAAACAATTTTTGGGGCTCAAAATCGAGAAAAATTATGATGGGATTATGGTCACTCAGTCCAAATACACTTCATACCTATTATTAAATTTTAAAATGGATTAAAGTAGGCCTACACCATTCCTTTTTCTTTCAGGGATCAGCCTTGAAAAAGGAAAACACACACCTCCCATGGACTGCACTATCTATCGACAGCTGATTGGTAGCTTGTTGTACTTGACACATTCTAGGCATGATATTTGTTATGATATAAATGTTGTATCAATATACATGCAACAACATCATGATATTCATTGGAAGGAAGTGAAGAGGATCCTCCAGTATATTCAGGGAACCAGGACCTACGACATTCACTATGTTGCAAACTCCGAGCTAGAGCTGGTTGGATACACAAATTCCAATTGGGTGGGTGATTATATTGATTGAAAGTAAACTTCTAGATATGTATTCATGTTTGGTGGTGGCCCCATTTTCTTTTCAAGCAAAAATAAGGCTTCCATAGCACTATATTCAGTAGAGGCTAAGTATCGAGGAGCGGTGAATGCTTGCATCCAAGCAGTTTGGTTGCAAGGCATTCTTTCAGAGTTTGATATTGGTAGTAATTTGTCCACTGTCCTCTTTTGTGAAAACCAGAGTGCTATTAAGATATCCATGGATCCAGTTACCAGGGAGAGGACCAAGCATGTAGAGATTCGCATGCACTACATTAGGGAGCTAGTGCATGATAGGACCATCATTCTGCAATACTGCCTCACTGATGAGCAGATTGCAGACATCTTCACCAAGAGATTTTTAGAAAATAATTTCACTTACCTCCATTCACTGTTGGGGGTGAGTTCATCAGGGTGATTCAGACTACTTTCAGTGTTCAGCTTGAGGGGGGGTTTTCCCACTAGGTTTTCCCTCTTTTCCTCGCTTAGTTTGTTTTGAGCATTGTTTTAGTTTCAGCATTGTATAGGGTGACCTATGGCCTTAGTTTCCATGGCCCTAGAATTTTTATGCATCTCTATTTTCTAACTCTTCCTAAGTAAATCTTAAGGGGGGGTGTTGGAGACATTTACCACCATACACACTCTTTTTGGTCAAATTGGCCTAGTTAAACCACTATCCTAAGTATAATTGACATTAATTGACATCATCCAGTCACACCCACGCCTACCTATAGTCAAGGAGGCTAACTTAGCCTTCTGCTACAGTCAAGTAGGCTAATTGGAGCACTTCGAGGGTGATCTAAGTGATATTAAGGCACCTAATTTCTAACTGGTGGTTACAATTAGTTCAACCAGTCACTTAAGGTTCCTACTCTCATTAAATATATTATTTAATGATTATTTATTATTATTTAATGATCTGGAGTCACCAGGGGCACCTCCACCAACTTCTGACAATCAATTCAGCTTCAGTTAACCTCCTCGGGGTTCATTCAAGTCATTGAGCACTAGCACTTGATGGCTGGCTTGCTATGACATGTGTTTGATCTCCTTCAGTTGAGATTCAATCATTTATTGCACTTCAACTTCAGTTAGGGTTTGGTGATTCAATTAGGGTTTTGGTCAAGTGGTTAACTGAGTGTGAACCAATGGCTTGCAGTCAGTTAAGCCAGACTCACTCATTGAATTCGAATGACCTCCTAAGGTATTCGAATTTCTCATTGATTCAAGCTATTGCTTGACATTGTTATTGTAACCATTCATTGTTTATTGAATATACATAGACAAAACCATTCAAGTTCCCATTAACACCATTTATGAGTTATTTCTTGATTATTTCTTGATGAGATTGACTATTTGTTCCTAGATCAATGTGTAAGATTAATAGGGGAGCCATATTGCAATCATTGTACAACAAGCGGACATGACAATGAGCATTGTTGGAAGTTAGATCTTGAATTGAGACCGAAGCGATTTGCAAACAAAGGTAAGAAAAAGGCTATTGCTACCATTCAACAAGATTTAGGTTCTCATTCATGTGATGAAACACAGATTGCAGCCATGGGAATTCAAGGTACAAATTATTTTCATGTTAATTCAAATTCTACAACAAAAAATTATAATGATAAAAAGAGGAATGAATTGTTTCATATTAGAGTTGTTTCTAAACATACAAAAGTTGATACATTATTTAAACCGGGTTCTCAAGTAAATTTAATTTCTGAAAAGATAGTCAAGAAGTTAGGACTAAAAACAACACCTCTTCCCAAACCGTATCGTCTTGGTTGGGTTTGTGATGATGCCAAACTTAATGTTACAAAACAATGTAAATTTAGGTTTGTTATAGCTATGAAATTGATAGAAGTAGAAATGGATGTTGTTCCTCTTGATATCTATGGAATAGTTTTGGGAATCCCTTATTTCTATAATAGGGATGAAATTTTCTTTAGAAAAGAAAACAAATATCATCTCACAAAAGGAGGAGTAGAATATGTTGTTAGGGCACATAATAAGAAAATTAATGCAACTCTTGTAAGTGCAGGACAAATGAAAAGACTTAATAAGAATAATAAGAAATATGTACTTATGGTTGTAAGAGAAAAACATGTTGAAAAATCTAATGCTTTCCAAGAATGTGATTCTCCTCATAAAACGAAATTATATGATATTGTTTCTAACTATGATGAGATATTTTAAGAACCAAGTGGTTTAACTCCGAAGAGGGAAATTCAACATGAAATACATCTTCAACAAGATGTCCCTCTTCCTAATGTTGGCATGTACAGGATGTCTGCAGTAGAGATGTTTGAAATAAAGAAACAAGAACAAGACTTTTTGGATCAAGGTGAAATTAGGCCAAGCACCTCTCCATGCGGTCCTCCAATTGTATCGGTGCCAAAAAAAGATGGCACATGGAGAATGTGCATTGATTATTGGTATTTAAACAAAATTACGGTAAAAAATAGATATCCTCTTCCTAGAATAGATGATTTACTTGATCAATTGAAAGATGTTGTTGATTTCACTAAGTTGGATTTGTGCAGTGGTTACCATCAAATTAGAATTGCAGATAATGATGTGTGGAAGACTGCTTTAAAAAAAAAGCGAGGACTTTTTGAATGGCTTGTTATGCCATTTGGAATTTGCAATGCTCCAAAAAAATTCATGTGTATAATGAATCATGTATTTAGAGAATTATTAGATGAATTTTTAATTGTCTACTTACATCATCTTATTACGGTAAAAAAAAGTTAGCAAATTGTCTACTTAAATAAATAAGAAAGCAAATTATCGGGCTTTAAACAAAATTACGGTAAAAAAAGATATCATCTTGCTAGAATAGATGATTCACTTGATAAATTGAAAGATGATGTTGATTTCACTAAGTTGGATTTGTGCAGTGGTTACCATCAAATTAGAATTGCATATAATGATGTGTGGAAGACTGCTTTAAAAACCAAGCGAGGACTTTTCGAATGGCTTGTTATGCCATTCGGAATTTGCAATGCTCCATCAAATTTCATGTGTATAATGAATGATGTATTTAGACCATTATTAGATGACTTTGTAATTGTATACTTACATGATATCGTAGTTTTTAGTAAAAATTGGGAAGATCATGTAAATCATGTAACGCAAGTTTTAGAAAATTTGCGAAGGAGAATTTGTATGTAAAGTTGTCAAAATGTGAATTTGGAAAAACCTCTTTAGTTTACTTAGGTCACATTGTAGGAGAAGGGAAAATAAAGATAGATCCTTCTAAAGTAGATGTGATTGTAAATTGGCAAAAGCGTACAAATGTAACAGAAGTAAGAAGTTTCTTAGGTGCAGTTCAGTATTGGAGAAGATTCATAGTGGCTCCTTTACATGCTTTAACAAGTGTAAAGAGATCCTTTCAGTGGGAAGGAAAACAAAAAAAATATTTTTATACCTTGAAAGGAAAAATAAGCACATCTCCAGTATTAGCTTTGTCAAATCTTCAACAACCATTTGAAATTCAAACTGATGTGAGTCGTTATGCCATGGGTGTAGTTTTGATGCAACATTGCAAGCCTATGTGTTTTCATTCGGAGGCATTTTCTCAAGCAGTAGTAAACTATCCTACATATGATAAAGAACTTTATGCTTTGGTTCAAAGTGTAAAGAAATGGAAACACTATTTTCTTGGTAAGGAGGTCATACACACAGATCACCAGCCCCTACAATCCCTTCAGTGACAAACCAAATTGCAGTAGTCTCGTCACTACAGATGAATGGGTTTCATCCAATAGTTTCACTTGGTGATAAAGTAAAAGAAGGGTACTCATAAAAAAGTAGAAGATATGCTTTCTATACCTCCTATTGTTGCATCTATTATTTTGAAAAATACTTCTTTAACTCATGATAGCTATATAGAACAATATGATAATGACAAAGATTTTAGAGATGTATATGAGAAACTAACTCCTGGGATGCAGGTAAAGAATTTTTATCTGCAGGATAAGCTACTTTACCATTTGGGAAAATTATGTATTCATGTCAGTGAAAGAGGCCATGTAATTTGAGAAGCTCATACTTCTCTTGTGTCTGGTCATTTTGGTGTAGAAAAAACTATGTCTCGTTTACAAAGGATTTGTTATTAGCCTCGAATGAAAGAAATTGTAAGTAAATATGTAAAGGGGTGTGTGATGTGCTCTGCTTGTAAGCCCACTAATAGAAAATTGGGGCTATACACACCACTCCCTGTCCTGTCTCATCCTTGGGAAAGTATTTCCATGGATTTTGTAAGAGGTTTACCCATGTCAAAGAGAGGTCATGACTATTTGTATGTCGTAGTGGATAGGTTTAGTAGGATGTGTATCTTAATTCCTTGTAAAAAGTAGATTACTACTCAGCAGACTGCTCAATTTTTATTTTGGTATGTATGGGTTCATTTTGGACTACCCACATCCATCATTTTGGATTGAGACACTCAATTCCTTGGTGAATTCTGGACAAGCTTGTGGAGAATGATGGACACCGAACTGAAGAGGAGCATTGTCTTTCATCTATAGAATGATGGGCAGACATAAGTTGTAAATAGAACAGTGGTCCATTTGCTTCGTGGATATTGAAACAAAGATCCTAAGTTATGGGATGATCAGATTCAATATGTGGAAGATGCATATAACTGAGCTTTTCACTCTAGCACAAAAAGTTCACCATTTGAGACATGTTTTGGGTATTTACCTAAGACTCCTTTGAGGTTGAATTTTGAGAAGGATGATGATCTCATAGAATGATAAAATGAAGACAAATCCAAAAATTTTGTTCAAAGGATTTAGTAGATACATCAAGCGGTGCAAGAACAATTAGAGAAAAGCCAGGCTCAGTATAAAGCACAACACAACAAGCACCGAGTTGATCACAAGTTTCAAGTAGGGGATCAAGTATGGTTTGACATCAATAAAGTTAGATTGAAAGGAGAAGGAAAGAAACTCAAGCCCATCAGATATGGTCCCTTCATTATCTTAGAGAAGATTGGCACAAATGCCTTCTGCTTAGATCTACTGCCATACATGCAAATATACTCAGTTGTAAATGTAGAGAACTTGAAACTTTATGAGCCTCCCATTATTATGAATGAAAGGGAAAATGTTCAAGTTCCATCTATAGAATAATTTTCTCTGGAGTACTTGGACTAGTTGAAGGAATATATCATCCTGGACAGTGGGACCGCAACTTCACGTAGAGGCAATGTTGATTATCTTCAAGTGGGCCTTAAGCGCACCCATCCAAGAAAAGCATGGTCGATCAAGAAGGAGAAGGTGATGGAACTTTACCCTCATGTATCTATTGATTAGTAAAGCTTCTGGAGGCCAAAAACTCTTCAGTGTGGAGGATTGATCCAGTCGATCTCTCTAAGGCCAAAATTGAGGGATTAATATAGTTAGATCTCAAAATGACAAATAATTCAAAGTCCGATCTTAGTAAAAAGTATACCTTTTTTAATATCTTGACGAGAGATTTCCAATAGCACAAACAGTTCAAAAAACGGACTTCGTACGAGAAAGTTATCATGATCTGAAGTTTTCATCAAACAACAAAAAGATGATGACGTGGCAGTATGGATGACATTAGCAGCACTGACGTGGCAGTATGTATGATGTAAACAGTGATGATGTGGCAGCATGTTGGAGATGACACATGGAAATGATGACATCAACATGTTGACGTGTCACAGACATGACAAAAGGGTGGCATCTTGCATGTCGCCGACGTGGCATCTACGTGGACCAATCAAGGGCTTCCACATGGTCCAATCAGATTGTGCCATGTGGCACCCTCAGAATCTAAAAGGTGGCCTAAAGATCAATTTTTGGCCTCAATGGGGATCAACCCCAAGAACTCATGCACACAAGTCCTAAGTCTTAGCATATATTGCGTACATAAACCTTGAGATAACTTCGATTTATTATGGTTTTGTTATACAATTAAGTTTATAATAGAGTTAAAATTTAGGTGGCACCCTCAGAATCTAAAAGGTGGCCTAAAGATCAATTTTTGGCCTCAATGGGGTTTGACCCTTAGACCTCATGCACACAAGTCCTAAGTCTTAGCATTATATTGCACACATAAACCTTGAGATAACTTTGGTTTATTATGATTTTGTTATAAAATTAACTTTATAATAGAGTTAAAATGAGGGTAGACAAGGTTTGAACTTGTGACCTCTCAAAGCCAAGCACCCAACCGTCATCTGTTAGCCAACGGCCCTATAGGATTTTCGTTACATATAACTGTCCATAAATTTTATTTAAGTCCCATTTTCGGAGAACGTGGAGGTCGTGTTTTTTCTGCCACGATTTTCAAATAGATTTCCAACATTCATGATAGTAATTGATGCGACCATACGGCCTTGGTTTCCAAGAGTCTTGAAGTGAAAATATAGAGCGTTTATACTCGTGTTTGCACATTTTTCCGAGCCGGATGCAACCGTACAGTCAGAATTCTAATATGAGTTTCAAATTTTCAAATCATGGGTAGAAGTGAGGTATAACCTATATTTTTTCCATATATTTGTAATTATTGTTATTATTTGCTAAGATCAATAGAAAGAGGCCTCCCCACTTGAAGCAAGCCCGAAGACATAGTTCCAGAGGGAACAAATTCCGTTATCAATTTGTGTCTTGTTTTTATTGCTTAATGCTCTCTTAAAACCCTTATGTTTTTTTATTGGTTTTCATTCATATTTGCAATTTTAAAAATCTCATGGTAATCAAAGAATAAAAGATCTTAGATTTTGATCATTGTGGAAACCCTTAAGTTCCTTATAATTTACTTCCACTTTCTGCATTCTGCAATGCGGATTGCAGGTTGCGAAAATACTTGGTTTTTCTTAAGATATTTAGGCTTCTGCAGACCTTTTTGGCCCTATAATGTTTCTTAGTTTTTCTTGAATTTTTGTTGGGTAAACCAATGGATTAACCAGCTTTGTTGACCTCACTTCCTTAGGAATAAATCAATTCTTAAAACAAGTTCAGGCTTGGGGATCCTATGGTGTTTTCAACAGTCGGTTTCTTGGGAAGACTTCATAAACAAAAATTTTCTTTCACAGATTCACAATCATTTAAGGTTAAAAGTATTAAACATGGACTTCCCTAGTCTTGGAAGGGCTTTAGCTCTAGAATGAGCAATCTAAAATTCCCTACAAGCAATCCTTTACATTTAAGCATTAACAGTGAAGTCATAAAGCATCCAAGTAAATTATTTGCAGAAAACATCATTATACCAAAAGAAAACATAAACCAGATGTGTATCACAGTCATTCAAAATAGAGCACAAGTTACTATCTCATTAGAAATAATTTTCTAGAAGCCTAAGCACTATGCTAATCATTTCATTAACATTGAAAATCTTTGTTGGCCAACAGTTTTGCGGACCCATGGTATTGGGTTAACCGTAGTATTTTTCCCATGGTATTTCCCTATAAAAGGAAGCATTGTAACATTGCTATGTAGGGTATTGTATTGTATTGTAGCATTGTAAACAATATCTGTGATTGTGTGAGAGAGACTGTGAGAGCATGAAGAGGAAGTGTAGCAGTATTGATGTAGGTTGTATCCCTTCATCTTTATTGAAGATAATAAAAGGACTGGAAATTTCTGTGGATGTAGCTCATCGTTTGGGTGAACCACGTTATATATGTGGCTCTTTGTAATGTGTTTAATGTGTTTTGCATCTTGTTTAATGATTTAACAATATATCTGTTATTGCTCTGCAGTGTTGTTTTCTAGCAATTGGTATCAGATCCAAAAGGTCTATTTGGCTGGTAAACACGCAGGAAAGAAGGGATCCTGGTTTGAGTGGGAGAAATGGAAGAAGAGGGAAATATTAGGGTCGAGAAATTTAATGGCCAAAACTATCAGTTATGGAAGATGCAAATGGAGGAATATCTATACCAGAAGGATTTGTACCTTCCATTGGGCGGAAAAACCAAAACAATCGGTGACTATGAAGGATGAAGAATGGGAGGTTCTTGATAGAAAGGAGCTAGGAACAATACGGTTGTGCCTAGATTTGTCAATGGCTTTCAATATTTCAAAAGAAAAAACAATAGAGGGTGTGATGATCACATTGGGGAAGCTCTACGAAAAAACCTCAGCTTCTAACAAGGTATTTTTAATGAAGAGTTTATTTAATATGAAAATGTCGGAATGTGGATTTGTTGCTCACCATTTAAATGAGTTTAATACACTTACCATTCAGTTAAGTTTTGTAAAAGTGAAATTTGATGATGAGGTTAGGGCTCTTCTAATCTTGTTCTCATTTCCAGAAGGTTGGAATAGCTTGGTCACGGCTGTAAGTAACTATGTCCCTAGTTCAAACACTCTTAAGTTTGAAGATGTTGTTGGTGTTATTATTAGCAAGGAAATGCAAAGAAAAAGCACAGGTGAGACATCAGGTAATGCATTAGAGAATAGGGAGACAAAATGAGAGAGGAAGGAGCCCAGGAAATTACAACAAGTATAAAAAGGGCATATCTAAGTCCAGATTCGGAAAAATAGAGTGCTGGAACTGTGGTAAGAAAGGACATCTGAAGAAATACTACAGAGCACCAAAGAATAAAGGTGAGAGGCAGGAATAGACTAATCAAGAAGTGAATGTACTAGCAAGTGATGTGTTACAAGATGCTTTGATTCTTACATTAGATACTACTAGCGATTATTTGGTATTTGATTCAGAGGCTTCATGTCATGCTACACCCCATAGTAAATTATTTCATGATTATGTTCAAGGTGATTTTGGACATGTTTTATTGGGGGATGATGAAACATGTAAAATTGTTGGAAAGGGTAAGGTACGGATTAAGTTAAATAATGGAAGTGAATGGCTGCTAAAAGATGCAAGGAAAATTCCTGCTATGAAAAGAAATCTGATCTCAACAGGTTAGTTGGGAGATAGCGGTTGTTTCTCTACATTTGGAGAAATGTGGTGGAAGATCACTAAAGGATCACTGCTAATAGGAAAGGAGATAGGGTAGGTATACTATATTTATGTCCTCATAATACCGATTATTCTATCTCTGTAGCTTCCACAGATTCAGGTGTAGAATTGTGGAATCATAGGATTGGCCACATGAGTGAGAAGGGGATGTAGATTCTCCACTCAAGGAATCTGCTTCCAGATCTGAAGCAAGTAAGTTTGGAATTATGTGAGAACTGTGTTTATGGAAAACAAAAGAGAGTTATATTTCTAAGGGTTGGGAAGCATAATAAGAGTGAAAAATTAGAGATTTTCCATATAGATGTATGGGGACCATATCATGTACAATCTCTTAGTGGCTCTCTTTATTATGTTACTTTTGTTGATGATGGAACTAGATAAACTTCGGTTTATTGCATTAGAAAAAAAAATGACGTGTTTGATAATTTTAAGAAGTGGAAAGATTTGGTTGAGAATGAGATAGGAAAAAGGTTGAAATGTCTCAGATCTAATAATGGAGGTGAATACTGTAGCATGGAGTTTGATAGTTACTATTCACACAATGAGATTCGCAGAGAGAAGACAGTCCCTGGAACACCACAAGAAAATGGTGTGTCAGAAAGGATGAATAGAACGATCATGGAGCATGCAAGGTGTATGAGATTGCATGCAGGGTTTCCCTTACAGTTTTGGGTTGATGATGTAAACACTGCTACTTATTTAATAAACACAGGTCCTTCAAGTGCTTTGGATGGTGGGATTTCAGAGGAGGCATGGACAGGTAAACAGGTAAAATACTCATTTCTGAGAACTTTTGGTTGTGAAGCATTTGCCTATATTGATAAATATGATAGAACAAATATTGAATCTAAATCCAAGAAATGTACCTTTATTGGATACGGGGTTCATGATTTTGGTTATTGCTTATGGGATTTTGAAAATCACAAAATCATTAGGAGTAGAGATGTAGTATTCAATGAAAATTTTATGTACAAATATCAGTTGCATGGAAAGAAACTGGAAAAGGAAAACATAGAGTGCATAGTGCTTGACGAAATTAAAAAAATGAAGTTCCAAAGGAACCAAAAAATCAAGAGCAACAACAAGTACCTCAAAATCCTGCAAATGTAATAAAATCTACCAGGTTAAGTAGACCCCCTGAATGATTCTCTCCTTCATTGTATTATTTATTGATTATTGGTTCTGGAGAACTAGAATGTTATGAAGAAGCAATGCAGGTAGAAACTAGAAAGTAGTGGGAGCAAGGCATGGATGAGGAGATGGACTCATTGGTAAGAAAACAGACTTGGGATTTGGTTAAGTTGCCTGCAGAAAAAATGGCATTACAGAATAAATGGGTTTATAGGTTGAAGGAAGAAGATGAAGACAAGAAGCGGTACAAGGATAGACTTATTGTAAAGGGGTTTGCATGCACAAAAGAAAGGTATAGACTTTGATGAAATATTTTCTCTTGTTGTTAAACTTGACTTCAATTAGAACTATTTTGAGTCTAGTGGAGATAGAATATTTGCATCATGAACAATTAGATGTAAAAACAGCCTTTCTCCATGGGGATTTGGAGAAATATATTTATATGCAGCAACCACAGGGGTATGAGGTCAAAGGGAAGGAGAATTCAGTTTACAAGCTGAAGAAGAGCTTGTATGGCTTGAAGCAAGCTCCAAGGAAGTGGTATTTAAAATTTGATAAGTTTATGACAGAACAAGGTCATGATAGATGTCATTTTGACAACTATGTTTATTTCAAGAGGCTAGATAACATAAGATATATTATATTGTTATTGTATGTGGATGACATGCTTGTTGTAGGGTCTAACATGTAGGATATAAATGTGCTCAAAAGAAAAATAGCTAAATCATTTGTGATGAAGGATTTGGGTACTGCAAAGCAAATCCTTGGTATGAGAATAACAAGGGATAGAAAAAATCGCAAATTGACATTGTCTCAAGGTGAGTACATATAAAAGGTGTTGCAAAGGTTTAGAATGCATAATGCAAAACCAGTAAGTAGAGCTTTAGCCAACCATTTCAAACTAAGTAAGGAGATGTGTCCAAAGACACGGGAAGAGATAGATTACATGTTCAGTATTCCCTATTCATCAGCGGTTGGAAGGTTGATGTATGCCATGGTGTGCACAAGACCAGATATTGTACATGCATTGGGATTTGTGAGAAGGTATATAAATAATCCAGGTAAAGAGAATTGGAAAGGAGTACATTGGATTCTCAGGTATTTGAGAGGTACCACTTCTCATGCATTATGTTTTGGAGGTTAAAACATTGTTCTACATGGATATGTTGATGCACATATGGATGGTGATAAATACAGCAGGAGGAGCACCAAAAGGTATGTGTTTAATGTGGGTGTAACAACAATAAGTTGGATTTAAAAACTACAACAGGTTGTTGCACTTTCAACAATGAAAGCATATTATGTTGTTGCTATAGAGGCTTGTGAGGATATGATTTGATTGCATAGGTTCACGGAGGAATTGGGTAAGAAGAAGGAGAATAGCAGGGTGTACAGTGACAGCCAGAGTGCTATTAAACTTGCAAAGAACTCAGACTTTCATTCAAAAACTAAGCATATACAGCTCAAGTACCACTTCATAAGATCTGTTCTAGATGAAGAACTTTTAAAACTCAAAAAGATACATACTAGCCATAATCCTGCAGACATGTTGAAAAAGGGAGTAACCAGAGAAAAATGGAGTTCCTTCTTAGTTTATGTTGGCCTTCAAGCATGAAGGTGAAAATAAGAAATTCTCCAACTCTAATGTCTAGAACATAGTCCAGCAAGTACAACAATGGTGGAGTTGCTATGATCAGTCTCCAAGTGGGATATTGTTGGTTATGGAGCCTGATGTTCTATATCCAGAGATATTATTCATTTGTGTTTGTACCCCAAGTGTACTGTGCACTCGTTCCCCCAATTGGAGGTTCGGGGGTATCACCCTTGAGAAATGGGTGTTCGGGGCCAAAGCTCCCAAGAAAATTTGTTGGGATGTTTGTTGGCCAAATTTTTCAACAGACCCATGGTATTGGGTTAACTGTAGTAATTTTCCCATGGTGTTTCCCCTATAAAAGAAAGAATTGTAACACAATTGTGTAGGGTATTTTATTGTACTCTATCATTGTAAATAATCTCCGTGATTGTGTGAGAGAGACTGTGAGAGCGTGAAGAGGAAGTGTAGCAATTTATCCCTTCATCTTTCTGGATGATAATAAAAGGACTAGCAATTTATGTGTGGACGTATCCCATCATTTGGGTGAACCATGTTCTATATCTATCTTTATGTAATGTGTTTAATGTGTTTTTCATCTTCTTTAATGATTTAACTATATATCCGTTATTTCTCTATGGTCATGTTTTCTAATAGAAAACACACATTTACACATATACAGGTATTTCCTGATACCGATAGTATGCAAATTTAAACATTAAAGAAACTTGGTTATATGGTGAGACGAATGAATAAGAAACAACCATGTTACATCCAACCGTATATTAGGCATAGATATTATATTCCCTCAATCACCCCCTAGCTAAGCTATGAATGCCAAGAGCAGTGACATCCAACCTCAGGTACATTTCTTCAGTGAGAAATCACTTTCCTAACACAGAGTGCTCGTGTAGCAAGTATTTCTTCCAGTCTTTCCTAACACAAAGTGCTCACAAAGAAAGAGTTCAATACTTTCACAACATACTCAGCTGCGTCTTTCCTCCTCCCATATGCTTTGTTTTATAGTTTTGTTTTTTTGTGTAATGTCCCAAAAATCCATAAATAAATAAATAAAATTCGTAGGCTAATAAAACTGCTACATATTAAGGACATCTTGATTTTACTACGGAATACAAAACTTCGATGAAGAACTATGCCTAAGTTTTATTTGTGTTTTACCTAATGTGTGTTTTATGTATGATAATTATGTTTACATGTCACTATTATGATTCTCGATGCGCTTGTAGTTTATGTACTTACTTATCTAGTTTACTGATGTTTTTGATCTTACGCTATTCATGTCTTGCTTTCATATTATGTTGATTCAGTTTATTTATTTGTTTATAATGAAGAGGCTGACTTACCTCTGTTTGTCAAGGGGTGGAGTGGCGGGTTTTCTGTCCCTTAATGACTCACTTGAAAAGGAAAGGTTCTTATGCTACATATTTTACTTAGTTCATTGTGAACTAATGCAGGTGTACCTATTCTTTTGCAGGTGATTTCGCCTATGAACCTAATCTTGTGAATGTGACGGAACATAATCCTAGCATATACAACTATATGAACCTGAGAAATGCTAATCCTATGCTCATCTAAAGGAGTCAAGGTTCATGTGCCTAAATGTAATAACACATCCTTTATAAGACATGGTGAAGGGGGTTTTATACTATATGCATGTTTAAACTATGGTAAAGAGGGTTTAAAACTTTGGTTGTAAATATTTTATGCTTATACTATTGTGGAGGGTTTATTCTATTGAATATGTATGTAATCGAAACTATAGTATATATATAACACTAGTAACTATGGAAGGGTTTAACGAAATTGATGGAAATAGTTTGAATCCAACCTATAGGCTTGGGGGTTTTGATTTGGGTGAAGGTGGTGGAGAGGTTGGCACATTTAGTTCACCTTATGTTGCGTAGTCTTCATGCCTTATGCATTGCACTATGGTTTTGTTGGTCATTCGTTTGGTTCTTTGTTTGGTTTTGGAGGGAGGTTTCATGCTCCAGATGGGAGTTGCGCATACCATGCAGAACTTAGAGTGTTGTCCACGAAAAAATTGACAGGTATGTCAATGATCAATATGGTTTCACTCTTTGACCTTTGTTTAGATTTATAATTTTCTACATACTTCTAATATTTTCTTTGGTTTCATTGATTGCATGTTTAGGTAGCAAGATAGGTACTCTGATTTAAAGGTAAGAGCATGGGTTGACTGCGCAACAATTTGGCTAATCCCACATATAGTAAGGGCCTATACCCAATGTTTAACTTGCTATGTTGTTACATGGTTTTGATTCTGGGTCGGGGAAATGTTAGTTGTAGCACTTAAGCTATTCATTGTTGGTTTGAATTTTGCGGTTCCTTTAATTTGTTTGGGCATTTTCGATGTGTATGCATAAATGTCACTTGTATGGCTCTGTAATGTAAATATGTGATGTTTAAAATTTAATAGAGACTCAGGTCTACATTTTTGGTTTACCATTTGCTCTCTAATGGATTTTTTGGGTTTAAATAAACCTTACTATGTTTCTTTGTTTTATTATGGATCTATAAATTTGAATGGACGTTGTAGCAGGGATTTCTGCCTACTACAGGGGCAGGAATGGCTCCCTTCTGTCTATAGGACAAAAGGGTAGGTTCATGCTGGTGGGTAAATGCTAGAAATAAAATGAATTATAAATGGTAGAAATGAAAGCTAAGCTACGAACAGAAAGAAGATAGAAGCATTGGTGAACCCCTCTGCAAACACGAGTTAGGGTTCCGCCTCCAAAGACTTGCAAGCAAAGATTGAGCTACAGTAAAACCTACAAAACAATATTAAGCATAAAACTTGCAAATGGAAACAAGGGTTAGAAAGAAAATACAACAAAGAAACAAATAAACAAGACATGAAAGACAAGCTATACCTTCTCTAGTGGAAATGGACCACCATGCCCTAGCTTGTGGAAGTACTCCTCTCTCTTGGATGGGGAGAAATGGCTCAATGGGAATGGAGGAGAGGGAGTGTGGAGTGTGGGTGGCTTGAGAGGCAAATGTGTCTGAAGGCATCCACGGGCAGCATAACAGTATGCAAGGAAGAAGTGTTTTGAGAGTGACCCCCCACCCTACTTTTATAGCTTTTCCAAGGGGTTTTAGGGTTTTAAGCCCTTGGTCAGGGATTTAGCCCCTTCCGCCCTAAATTTATCCCCTTTTAGGGTTTTAGCCCCTTTTTTAGGGATTTAGCTCCTAGGAGGCTATTTTGGGCTCCTTTTTGGGGGTTTTAGCCCCTTTTCTTCATCCTTAGGATATTTTGAGGGTGTGGGGGTCTAATGGAGGGATATGAGTGTCATGAGATGGTGTCCTTAGGTGGTGTAGGCCATTTAGACCTTAGTGGGGGGTTTTTGGGTTAACAGACGTGTTAATAATTGATAATAGTGTCATTTCTCTACAACGGCAATTACAATGTCATTGCTTCGATATTTGATAAGAACTGTGGACATGTGGTTTAGTTGATTTGTTGAATTATAATGAGGATGCTTTGTTTATGGAATGATTTGGTTTTAAATGGAATATTTTAGCTCTGTCAAGAGATAAATTTCTTGTTTCATAGGAATTCGTAGTGGCCTAGCCCACAAATTATGTAAATAATGCAGTGTGTTTGTTGGGTTTATATGTTGGGATATATTGTTAATATTATTTGGTTGATTTGTTTATAAATGTTTAAAAGTTCCCAATTGGGCTCTACGCAATTCGATCCTGGGTAGATTTACTTAGCTGGAGTTTGCATGTTAATGTTGTAGTTTGATGTTTTAATGCTGCAAATATATATTTACCAGTTAATAAATAAGTCAGGGTTTATCAGTTTCGGTTGTGGGTCACGTGGGTAATTGATTTGTGATATTTTTAATGGTCAGTTCAATAATTGGTATATGTGGATTTTATTCTGTTCATTCTTCTATTTATTTCATTGCTCATTTAGACGAAATGTATAAAATTGAAAGACTTGGTTTTCAATTCTGCTGGTTATTGTAGTTTGTTAAACTAGTTTCGTAGATACACTTTTTTTGGAAAAGAAAATGGCTTGCTATAATATCGTGAATTTCAGACCTCACACTTATGGGCATGAGCCCCATTGATTATGATGGTACCTTGATGTTTTATTTTGATATACTGGGTCAAAGACCACACTACATATGAGCATGATGATTTGTTTGATATACTTGGCATAAGCCAATTGCATATGATATATACATATATGGATGCTTCTGTTAGGCGTGGACCCTAAAGCACATGATTGATGAGATGTTTTGTGTTGAGAGAGGAGATTTGGAGCACATGAGTAAATTAATGTTTTTGTTGAGAAAGAAGCTATGGAGCACATGAGTGCTTATATTTTTGTTGAGAGAGAAGCTATGGAGCACATGAGTTTTGAGACATTTTTTTTAGCGTGAAGCTCTGGAACACATGAAAAGATAATTTGGAAGTGTTGCGCATAAGTCCTGGAGCCTTCCATGTTGATATTGGGCATAAAATATGGAACATCGGATCCTTGGCCATTGTATCCCTAGGTGTATCTTACAAGTACATCCCAGCATTAGTGTTCAGCGAGGAGCTCTAGAATTGCACTAAGTTTGTAACTTCTTGTTTATAGCATGGAGTATGGGCTCTGGTAAGTGCTAGGAGTTACTAAAAAGAATTAATGATTCCCAAGTGAAAATGACTCAAGTAAATATTGATCTCATCTGACTTATTTATAAGTGGTTAAATGAAATCTTGAATTTTTGTATCTCATCAAGTACTGAAAAACTACCATTTTATATGAGGGAATCCAACATGAAATGATGTTTAGAGTTGCCTAGCCTAGAAGACCTAACCATCTACCTGATGACCTTAATGATGAAAATGCATGAGTCTAAGGATCACAATATGTGATACCCTAAGAGAAAAGTTAACAAATAATATATTATTATATATTTTATACAGAGCATGTATACATAGTACACATAGTAATAATATTAATAATGTAAGAAAGAAGGAAAAGTTCCATCTACTATTATTATTACTAAGAGAAAATTTAATATTATAATACCTACAAAAGTTCAATTAGGAACTAGTTAAAGGTTCCTAAGTTTAAATATTAAGAGTACCTAAATTAAATAAAAAGGGTTAAATCAAGAAATCAAATGATTCTTGATTTAACTACCCCTTTGACTAAAAATTCTATCTATAAAGTCCCAAGCCAAAGAGAGGGTTGTGGAGATCTTCCATCTTTTTGGAGTCATTATTCTGCATGATTATTCTCAAGAGAGTATTATATATACGACATACTAGTTTACTCTAAGAGTATAGAGGAACACGAGGAACACCTCTGCATAGTGCTACGATTGTTATGAGAACACCAAATCTATGTGAAGTTCAGTAAATGTGATTTTTACAAACCACTTATACAGTACTTGGGTCACATTATCTTTGAGACAAGGATAGTTGTAGACCTGGAAAAGATTAGAGCCATAGAAGACTAGCCTACCCTTACTAGTGTCACTGACATTAGGTCCTTTTTGGGATTAGTTGGATATTATAGAAAGTTCATTGAGAACTTCTCGAGAATATCTTGTCCCATGATTAATTTGCAGAAAAAGGAAAATAAGTTCTTATGGACGACCAAGTGCGAGGAAAATTTTCAAATGCTTAATAATTTTTGACAACCGCACCAATACTACAAATTTCAACTCTTAATAGGGAATTCGTTGTTTACACAGATGTAAGCAAGGAAGGGCTTGAGGGATTCCTCTTGAAGAATGATTCTGTGATCTATTATGAATCACAAAATTTAAAATAAAATGAGCAGAACTACCCCACACATGATCTTGAGTTAGTTGCCATCATTCACGCCTTGAAGATGTGGTGGAACTACCTCATGGGAAGGAAATTCCTTCTGATTACAGACAATATGAGTCGGAAGTATTTATTTGAGCAACTAGATCTAAATGCTAGGAAAGCCATATGGTTGGATTTCCTTAGCAAGTATCATTTCAAGCTAAAGCATATTATAGGAAAAGAGAACAAGATTTCTAATGCTTTGAGTTAACAAAGTCATATGATATATGAGGTGAATTTAAGTCAAACTGATTCAGATTTGCACAAGAGGATTAGAACGACCAAAAGAGTTGACCCTTTCTATGTACAAATCCTTAAGAAAGTCCAAGAGGACAGGTAGTTTCAACAACAAAAAAATTACAGGGTAGGCAAAATAGGACTGCTATGGTCTAAGGAGAGATTGTATGTTTTAGAAGGAGGGGACATTTAGTTTGGAATCCTCATGAAATTTCATTGGACACCCTACTCGGGGCATCTAGGATATAAAAAGATGATATCCTCCATTATGAGACACTTTTCTAGCCTAAGTTAAAGGCCGACATTGCATTGTTTATCATGAAATGTCATGAATGTCAGCTGGTCAAAGGTGAGCATCAACATCCTTCGAGATTGCTGAAACCACTACCCATTCCTGAATGGAAGTGGGATGTTATTAGTATGGATTTTATTATTAGTCTACTGAAAAGTAAGAAATAAAATGATTCTATATTTGTAGTAGTTGACAAATTGTCAAAAGAAGCACACTTCATTCCAGTGAAGTCGAACTACAAGGTAGTACAGATTTCTGATATCTTCTTGAAGCAGATATTTAGATTGCATGGGATACCCAAGGAAATCATCTCGGATTGAGATAAAAATTTTACCAAAATATTTTGGAGATATTTATTCTCCGGATTAGAGACGCAGTTGAAATTTAGTACTGCTTATCACCCACAGACACATAGAAAGGCAAAAAGGGTAAACCAGATTATTGAGGACATGCTTAGGATGTATGTCATGAACAACCCCACCAAGTGAGAAGACTACCTGCATCTCAGAGAGTTTGCATATAACAACGGTTACCATACTTTTTCCAAGATGAGTCCCTTTGAGGTACTCTATGGATGGAAGTGTAGAACACCAGTTACTTGGTATATCCAGATGGATCGACTCATGTTAGGGACTGATTTGTGAAAGGACATGGAATATTTGGTTACCAAGGTCCGGGTGAACCTTAAATAAGCACAAGATCGCTAGAAAAGCTACACGGATAAGAAAAGAAAAGATAAATATTATCAAATAGGAAACCATGTCTACTTGAAAGTAAAAGCAAAACAGAGCTCGTTGAGATTGGAAAGGTGTGGTAAGCTAGCACCTACGTTTTGCAGACCCTTTGAAATACTAACCAAGAGAGGGCTAGTGGCATATGAACTACCATCACCTACACACATAAGAGTCCATAATGTTTTCCATGCATCATTATTAAATAAATATGTTTATGATACTAAACATGTGATTGATTGGTCCTTATTACAAGTGGAACCTGAAGGGGAGTTTGTGCCTGAACCTCTTCATATATGAGACAAGAGAGAGGTGCATCTCAGGAAGTGCACTGTAGTCAAGTTGAAAGTGTAATGGAAGCACTTCGAAGCCGATGAGGCTACTTGGGAGAATGAATCCACCATGAGAAAGGATTACCCCTCCTTGTTTTCTTATTTCATTTCGACTCCCTAGAACACCAAGGATGGTGTTTTTATAAGCGGGGAGGGATGTAATATTCCAAATATTGGACCTAACACTTATTCACATGAGACCCATTTATTATGATGTTACCTTGATGTTTTATTTTGGTATACTAGGTCAAAGACCACACTTCATATGAACATGATGATTTGTTTGATATACTGGATGTAATCCAATTTCATATGATATATATATATATATATATATATATATATATATATATGTGTATGTATGTATGTATGCTTGTGTTGCGCGTGGACCCTGAAGCACATGATTGATGAGATGTTTTGTGTTCAGTGAGGAGCTCTGGAGCACATGGGTAAATTGATGTTTTGTGTTGAGAAATAAGCTCTAGAGAACATGAGTTTTGAGACATTTTTGTTGAGCATGAAGCTCTAGAACACATGAAAAGATAATTTGGAAGTGTTGGGAATAATACCTAGAGCCTTCCATGTTGATGTTTGGCATAAGCTCTGGAACATCGGATCATTGGACATTGTATCCGTAGGTGTATCCTACAATTACATCCTAGCATTGGTGTTGAGCAAGGAGCTCTGGAATTGCACTAAGTTTGTAACTCCATGTTTATAACGTTGAGTATGGTCTTTGGTAAGCTCGAGGAGTTACTAAAAAGAATTAGTGATTCCCAAGTGAAAATGACTCAAGTAAATATTGATCTCATCTGACTTATTTATAAGTGATTAAATGAAATATCGAATTTCTATATCTCTTCAAGTACTAAAGTACTACCATGTTATACAAGGGAATCCAACATGCAAGGATGTGTAGAGCTTCCTAGCCTACTAGACCTAACCATCTACCTGATAACCTTAATGAAGAAAGTGCCATAAGTCTACGGATCACAATATGTGATACCCTAAGACAAATGTTAACAAATAATATATTATTATATATTTTATACAGAGCATGTATAAAAATTACACATAGTAATACTATTAATAATGTAAGAAAGAAGGAAAAGTTCCATCTACTATTATTATTACTAAGAGAAAATTAAATATTATAATACCTACAAAAGTTCAATTAGGAACTAGTTAAAGGTTTCTAAGTTTAAATATTAAAAGCACCCAAATTAAATAAAAAAGGTTAAATCAATAAATTAAATGATTCTTGATTTAACTACCCCTTTGACTAAAAAGTATATCTATAAAGTCCCAAGCCAAAGAGAGGCTTGGAAATATTTTCCATATTTTTGGAGTCATTATTCTGCCTGATTATTCTCAAGAGAGTTCTTGGAGAACATTTTCTTAAGAGGAAAAAGGAGAACTTATCCAGACTTGGTATACCAGTTAGGGCATCGTTACCTTAGGATATCTAAGCTGCTGGCATGTTGAACTAGCTTGGGGGGATTCAGATTAAAACAAGGAATGGTTTCAAGTCATGGTTGGGTGGAATGTGGAAGCTCCCAAGTGATTCAATCATCTATATATAGGCCAGATCTGCCGATGAATTGTTAATCCTGAGTAATTGAGTGTGCAGGTTTTAGCCATTAGAAGAGCTTCACTTTTTAGGTATGAGGTTCTTGACTTCCTATTTCATTATCTAGAATAACTCATTACTAGATTATGCAAGTATTTATATTATATTTATAACCCTATGTGCCTTTGTTTTCCTATCAAATTCTTTTAAAGTTTACATTTTAATTATAAACCCTAGGCTGTAATTTAATTCCTGTGTAAGAATTATCAAGGTTTTTTTTTTCATTTTTACTTTTGTATTTTCATTTACAACTTAAACTTGGGTTCCTAAGACCTAGGAACTATCCTAGCGGGGCCTATGTGTTTATTTGCCTCTAAACTCTACCGACATATTTCATATTTCCAGTAGAGCTATGTGTAGAAGTAAACAACTATTTGAGATTAATATTTAAACAAAACATAACTATAAAATAGTTAACTAATACCATGTATAAACAGAACCCTAACTCATTTTAAGCTATATTATAACCTCAATATTCTACATCTAAGAATAATCATAACATCAAATATTAAAGCTAAGATAAAAATCAACAAAGACCTTTCAGGGTCTGTATAAAAATTATCATTCTTATTTTAAAACAAATATTATCATAAATCAAAGCTACAGACAAAGTATCAAGACCATATAATGGTTCAAGATTTATTACCAACACCTACATCCATGAATTCGTAATACAGTAAACCAATTATACACATAAATAATCCATTGCAAGTATAACAAATCAAACCCTTAAATATCTACGAATCACATTATAAATCGCATGCCATAAACAAAATTCCATACATAAATAAAATCCAACATAATATCATTTACAATATTCATTTAAAACAAATATAATTGCATAGAGGTCACATGATCGATTCATGTGGGAATTAAAACCCAAATCATATCCATATAAATGAAATCCTCATCACAGTAAACAACCCAGGATCGAATCCTGTAGGGTCTATTAATATTTTACAAAGCCACGCTATATTATTTATACGCAGGATGTAAACAAAACACAAACTCTCTACACAGTGGTCGAAAGATCCAAATAAACATATACACGTTGTAATCTATGGACCTTGGCCTTTTACATATCCAACTCATTATAATAGTCAACATTTCTAAATATTACAACCCTGTCTACATTTACCAACATTGATGACTGATAGTCGCAGGGTTACACTAGACATCCCCCATATCATTTACACAACGAAATCATAAACATTAATCATGCTATTGCAACTACCATGGCGGGAAATGCCTATCCATATATGGCATGAACCCAAATTCATAATGTTGTCACACATTTCATCCATACAACTAACGCATACAACGAAAGCGAATCCACATAGTCCACAAAATAATAACCATCGAAAATCGACGCAACATATATATTTAAACAAAGTCTATATAAAATAATTAAAGAGTTTACCCAGTTGTTTACTAATAGCCTTGCACCATTTCCAGCAATGGTTCTTCCCATTTCCAATACCCTAATCCAAACATTATTTACAAAATACACAAAACCTGTTGAGAAGTTACCCAGGCCTTTTCCCTACACAGAGCACCCATTTAGTAAACCCCATTACATTTCAAGCTTAGGCTCGAAGGCAATTAAAAATCCAACAACAAAACCCCAATCCTGTCACATTACAAAACGTAGAGCTCACTTAAGTTACATTCAAACCCCAACCCAAAACACATCCATTAGAAACCGGACTCAAGCAAATCCAACCTACGACAAGTGACAACTCAGTCATAACCATGTAGCTAAGAGGGGACAAGTAAACACTTGTACATTAGGCTTACCCGAATGGGTATGTCTTTTCCCACGACCTTTCCCATAAGTAGTGACCTAAGCTCGTTTTTCCACACCCTGTAACCTACAACAATAGATAGAAAGCATGATGGGAAGTATGCCATAATCAAACTTAAACAAGCAAATTATGCTTTGAAACCAGAGTACCATAATATTTGTTAAGCCATTCTTGTTTCACCTCTATCAACCACACAAGAGCAGAGCACAAGCAACAAAGCTACGAATGAGCCAAACTAACGACTGAACCAAGCCCTAAGTTGGGTTTCCACCTTTCCCAAGGCACATTTATGTTGCCACCCTGGCCTCCAATATCATTTACAAAATCCCACAAACACAAATTTCTGGTCATGACATTAAACTTTGTCCAAAAACCATTGTGAATTCAATAAGCCCATTCATGCATCAAATGAATTAGGCTTTAAGTCCTAAGTCCATGGCATATGAAATATTCCATGGAATATTTAAGCCAAGGTTTTCACAATTATATTACCAACTTTAAAACCATATAGTAAGAATATGTTAGGGCATGAACAAGTCGTATGCATTTACACCATGGAAAATAAGTGTCACATAAATAATAAGTCTGTGTCACACAACTAATATGTGCAGTAGTGACCTCGTCACTATCATAAAGTCCATAGTGATAATACAAATAATCAGTGTAATGTCACTAGGATAGAGCTGCAAATGCAATTGCTAGTGACCAAAATGATAAACCCTTTTCATTAAGATTTATAAACAAGTTTTTTGTCGTGAAGTATACCTGCACGCAAATGGGCACTAGTGGAAAATGAGAGATTAGTGACCAGGAGACCAAACATTTTGGTCACCATAGTTTTTTTCAAGGGATAAATGACCAAAATTGATAAATTTAAGTGAGCTAACTAAAAACTACCAAGATAAATGACCACTTTTGGTCACGAGATAAAAAACAACTAAAAACTACCAAGATAAATGACCAAATTTGGTCATGGGATATCTAGACTAAAAATGGCCACATAACAATTGGTCATTTATTTGGTCATTTTTAGTTGTCACTCCGACAATAAAAAAAATTACAAATTTGACAATGAATTTGTACATTTCACTAAATTCTAACACTGCAGATGGATTCAGAGACCCCTTTAAGGGGTCTCTAAATCCATCTACAGTGTTAGAATTTAGTAAATTCTAGCGCATATAAAATATATATTTACACGTCCCTATATTAACAAAACTGAATTAATGCAACCCAATTATATGTTAATTTGGACATGACCTAGGCATATAAAAAAACCCACTAAACCTTGGCACGTATGACCCATTCAACATATTTTCCAAGTCGTTTCTTTTACATCTGCATGATAGTCTAGTTAATGTTGTGTCTCAGAGATTGGTTGTTTCTCATTAAAAGCATCATCATGTCTTGAATTTTATACTACTGTACATGTTCAAATTATCACACTTAACATGTTCATATTTAATTTGGCCCAAATCGTCATCATTTGTCCCCTTTGACACTCAATTGAAGCTTAGGTAGGTAAGAGCAAGAAAACTATTTTTATTTTTATTTTTGTCTCCTTTATTAATTTGTATGATGCGTCCATTTGATAGTCTTCTCATTACATCTATGCTTCGAAAGTTGAAAAGTATCCCCCTAAGTATAATAGTAAAATAAACCAATATCCCTTATTTATTAAAAAAATATGAGCACTTCCCCTTTTAATTATTTCCCCTATCCTAGCTTTTAAACCCTTTTCTATCCAAAGTCCTCACCACTTCCCATTTTCATTTACATAAAAGAAATAAAACACCTTTAAATTCCAAACCCCTTTACCTTACCCTTAAAAAAGTCTCCTCCATAGAGATCATTTTGTCTTATCTAAGTTCTTTATTCCCTTGTTTAAATGAAAAATGTGCCCATTTATCTAGTCCCTAATCCCCTTTATAATAATTAAAAATTATCAAATTAAAGTAGAAAATAGGATTCTTTCTCTTAATACTCTTTATATTATATATTATAATGTATTTGTATTATATATTATATTGTATATTATAATATATAACTTAAAAACAATATATATAACATATAACTTATATTAAATACCAGCCTAGATTCAAGTCCTAGGCTCTATCAAGCGCCGAGTGGGATCAAATATTCTGAGGTTCAAACCTCTTCTAAGGTATTCCATGCAAGGAGCTATTGAAGAAGAAGTTTACACCTCTGGAGATTTGATCCCTCTCAATTCTTGATAAAGCTTAAGATTTGGATCTAAGATTACATTTATAGAAAAACATAACTACATAATTTTTTTTTAAACTTAATTTACTTCAAAATATTTATATTTATATTTATAACATTTAAACACCATTTTTAACTTAATTTACTTCAAAATATTTATATTTATATTTATAACAACATTTAAACAACAAACAATAATATTTTTGTTGACCCAATATGCATGGCGGGATTATGTTGTGTATAGGCGAGAAATTAAAAATGTTGGTAAAATATTGGGTCTAACTTGGAGCCTAATCTCCTTTTGATACTAGGGCCTCTTATTAGATCAGCTCAAAAAAATTTCGAAGCCATAAGTCCAACCAGACCATCTGTCAAACACCAAACACAAACTTGAGAAAAACCCATCACATAATCCCATGACTTGTATTGTGTAGAAGGAAAGGGTTTATCAAATCCATATTGTGGGCATACTGGTTTCAGATCCTTGGATTTAGAGAAAATTCAGCCATATAGAGCTTCATCGCTTTGAATCTATTATGAGAATCAAGAATCGTTGAGGTTTCAGCCGCAATGAGGTACTTCCTGAAGTACCTTTTTCTTTGCATTTACATATGGGATTTACGTATTTCAGTGCCAATCCTTCACAGACCTATTCCACTATGCTTTTGGGTTTCCAACAGGATATGCTACTGGAGTTTCTCCTTCCATTGATGATGTTGTAGTTTCTCTATATATAAATCATGATTTATTCTGTTAAAAACGTGGCTTCTCTTTTAATTTTTTTTGCAAAACAAATGGATCTCCACATTATTTCATTTGTGAATTATTTTAATGCTAAAAAGAATACATGTTTAAGCATGATTCATTTCCAAAGTACGAGCTTACTTGTTAATGATTGATGGATATCCTGGTTATAATTATTAAATTCCTTCCAGTTCAAAATTTGTGTGTTGAAGTGTGACTACAGGGCAGGTCCTGCATGTACTAATTTCATGTCCAGGGATTCGAACTTTTTTCTCTGGGAAACTATATATTTTTTTAATTGGGAACAATTTACACAATATTAAAATTTGAGTGAATCTAATGGCAAGTAGCATAGATGTATTAGATAATGAAGACACAATTAAACCAAGATAGAATGTTTGCATTCATATAATGATGATTCTATGATAATATTTGAGAAGCTATTGGTATAACGATTTTGATTTCTCTTATATACTTAAGCAAAGAATTACTGAAACCTGTGTTTTATCTAAAGAACAAAAGAACATATTTAAAAACACGTTCCTTGACTGAATTGATAGGTTCCAATTCCTATGAGACAAAATCTATGGATGTAATGATTGGAATTTCCAAAGTCCAAATTAGGGGCAACCATGTGGATGTATAGCCTAAGAAATGTAAACTTGATAATGTGAAAAATAGGCTAATATACTAGAGGAGGAAATATATGTCCGTAGATCTATGTCGCCCTGGTGCTCCTAACCTTGATACTCTCCCTTTTTTGTCTTGAGATTCCATCGTATTCAAATCCCCACAAACCAACCAATTAGCCTTGAAGGAAGCCTCTAATGCCAAAATTTCTCCCATTCCTACAACCTATGCATGTGATCCCTACCCCCGAACCGACCTCAACTCCTGACCAACCTATGAAGATACCCCTAACATTCTGACTAACATATGAATATACCCCTAACATTCTAGTATATGCACACCCATACAACTTGCCATATATGTAGTTGCTAGGGAATAGGTGTAGTATATATACAACCAACTTAGGCCATGGAACATTATGGCATATATATAGCTCTGTTGGGTACAATGCTAGTAGCGAGGGACATAGATTCTATATTTAAGGGGAGAGAAGGAGAGCCTTATACATATCATGGAGCAAATTGAATAGAAAGGTTTATTGTCTGTGAAGTGAATTCAGAGTAGACATGTGAGATTTTATTTCTAATTGATAGGATACTAAAGGGAACTACATGCAAGTACAAAATTAGAATGCTCCTAGAAAATCGAAAGGTTTGAAGTGCATGTTAGGTATGGTTAATTATTACAATAAAAGTGAATCCAATACAAATAAAGTGGTTTCTCCACCTCTGAGCTTAAGTAATGGTCAAATAGAAATATGGCCAAAAATTGTTTCACTGTAGTTATGTTCATAGCTGGCCAACACTGTAGAAACCCATGAATGTTGACTCTTTGAGTAAAGACAGTTTGCCTTTTGTAATAACTGGTAGAGATGACGAATGTAGAAATTTTGCTTTCACCTTTGCGGAGCTTGCTCAGATTTGGACGGGTAGTTTAGGTCTAAAGTCATTTTTTGATGAATTAATGATGTAGGGAGTGGAATGGAATGGGAAACACCATCACAAAGATATGTCTATCATAGATGTAAAGTTACTCATATGTTCATCATGTCTAGTAACTTTGTAAGCAAATTGTTCATTAAGAGCATGGTTAATGGGATAGATATGGGTTCTCACCATCTTATTTGTTTTCTCTAGGACATTTCATCTAGCATTGTCCAACAAACAGGGATCCCAATTTTTACCTCAAAAGGGTGAAGACTCTAACTGGAATTCCCAAATCAATGCTTGTTGCTACTCCCGATGGCTATGATGGATTGCCAAATGGGGCAATTGCAGTTTTGAGGCCTAACAAGTAAATCATTTGAACCAAACCTTCATCACTAACAAAAATATAAAGTGGAAGGTCTATGAAATTGGCTATGCATTGCTTCTCAATTATTAGCTATTGATTAAAATTATTTGTCATGTAGAGTTGCTTTTGACAAGGAAGTTGAGGGGTTCCCATCTAACCGTTCTATTGGTGAACTACCACCTGAATTGCATTGTCCATTATGCAAGAAAGTAATGAAAGATGTTGTGCTGACCAGTAAATGATGTTTCAATAGCTACTGTGACAAATGTAAGATAATCGGAGAAAACTTACATTGATCTTACTCTGGTGTGATGTTTTCTAGATTCTGTGATTTATAGTCTATGTTTTTGTCTAGCACATGTTGATAGTGTTTAAACCTATGGAATTTTTTCCAATTATTTTAGGCATTAGGGACCATATCATATCAAATTCCAGATGTGTATGTGGAGCAACAAACATTCTTGTAGATGCTCTATTTCCAAATAAGACTCTTTGAGACACCATAAATCAAATTTTGGAGGCCAACACCAGTAGTGCTGAGAATGTTGGCAACTTGCTACAAGTTCAAGGTATATTAGTCAACCAAAAAGTATGCATGAGTACAAGTTCATATTAGATACCTATTTATGGCTATCTGATGGTCCAAGTATTTTCTGTTGCAGATATGGAGTCAGCCAGGTGTTCCAGGTCTAAAGTTCCATCTCCTTCTCTTTCTGCCTCTCTTGGGTTTTGTCTCCTTCATGTTTTACATCAATGGTGTATATTCCGAATATTTTAAATATTGTAAATACATCTAAATGTTGGAAGATACTTTTCATTTGAGGAATTTTTATTCATCATTTACTCATAAGTCTTGCAATATGAACTTTGCATCAATAGGTAGTCTTTCCTGATTTCAAAGGGCTTATATGCTTGAATTGCAGATTGCATGTCTTCCCTGTCAGAAGGCATTTTTAAACAAAATCGCCTTTAAAGTTTAGTCAGAAAATTGTAGCAGAAAGCAAAAGGAAACCGTGGGACATAGGGAGGTTCTTGCAAACATTATACTTTTTCAATGGACCTCCATCACCGGTGAAGGTAAATTTCCTCCAGATTCACTGGACTTGAAGAAGCTCAGAATGCAAGAGTTCAAGCATAAATTTCACCCATTTCCAACTCTTTATTTTTAACTTTTCATGAAGTACTAATCTGTCCCGTGTGGCTTTGTTCTGTCAAGTTGTTTCAATCTTTAATAGAGCAATTATCAGGCTCTTCCTCTAGATAGTCACCAACTGAAAAGGAAAAGATGGATATTGTACTGGTGGCTGGTGCAACCGGTGGTGTTGGTAAACAAGTTGTTGATGTTCTACGCAACAAAGGTATCCCTGTGCGTGCTCTACTATGATACTCTACCCTACCAAAAATATTTGGTTCGTATTTATGGAAGGTTTAATAAGTGTTTTTTCTTTAATGTTCCACCTTAGCTCCCAAACATCATACTTGAATATGTCATTGATTATGAGTAAAGATGGAACTAATTTTCTCAAGTGCTGCAAGTCCTAGTCTTACCTCGACCTTTTGTTTTCACACCTTTTTATTTTTTTTACGTGATTTAGGTAAGGAATGCAAATAAGGAAAGATCTCTACTTGGCCCTGATGTTGATTTGGTAAGTTGTTTTGTACATGTAAACTATATCATTATTGATATTCTAGATGTGAATTACTAAAGTGTAAAAATTCCCATAGCAATATTAAAACTAAGTAATATACTTATTAAAATGTTATTTTTTGGCTATCCAGATAGGACAAATATAATCCATGCTACCTATTGAGGAATATGCTAAGAGGTTTTAACTTGTCTTGATGCACATTATGACTATTCAAATAGATTAGTTATGTTTTTGGCATCTACATATTAAATCAATTGGAATATGAACAAGGCCAACGCAATCTTGTGGGTTTTTTTTGAGCTAGATCCCTCTTATTACAATGAGGCTAATGTGCCCATATTTAGCAATATAGGGGAACCATTAGCACCATTCAATACAATCACCATCGGCTTAAATAATGTGAATCGTGTATATCTATTCTGTCAAAACTACCCAGGACTTCCACTTGGCCCCAACCTCTGTTGTGTACACTGGTCTGCATCCACAAGTATGAGCACAAGCATTAGCATGTCACTTCGTATGACTTGAAACCTAGTTGGGGGAACATTAGCTACTCACTTTCATCAACCTGAAAAGCCACCATTGACATATTCTTGTGGTTTGAAAACATTGCATGGAGATTTATTTTCATGTAATCCTAATATAGTCTGTAATGTTCTCAGGTTTATGGTTCTGACATGCATGGCTGTGTGCCAATTCTTCATGACTTATTTAGTCATTCAATTGTGTGGATGATGAAGCCAATAGATATTCTATTTCATCTCTTAGGAATTGCAGTTTCTTCCAAGGCAGTCAATTGAATCTTTCATTCAACATTGAGGGAAGGATCAATGCATGGATAAAGTGCATGCACATGGGAGGATAATTCTGTATTAAGATAAAGAAAATCTTTAAATGTGTAACATCTTTTGGTACATGCAGAAACGATTGTTTCATGAAGATAATAATGAAGTAGAAAATATAATATTTGAGATGCATGAAGATAATTTGGGTATGGACTCTTATAGTTAATGATAACTTATCTAGATAGATTAATTATAAAAAACTAGTGGATAATAATGAGTAGGAACTCTATTTAAACTTTAAAGAGGATGACATGTACTTTTGAAGACAGGAAAAAATGATATGGTTGTAAGGAGAATTTTTTCAAATCAAAGTGTTTTTTAATCTTCAATCTCATTTGATTTCTAATTTGAGAATAAATCTAAAGGAGTTTGTAGCACTTATCAGAGCAACAATATGGCATGTACAAGAAATACCTTAGGCTGGGGCGCATATTAGAGGAGCCAAAGGATATAATGAACTTGATCAAATATTGGAAACCCTAGAGAGGGGATTGAGGATCAAATATTTTGAAGATGAAGCAAGCATTGCCCCCAATTTGAATGAAACTCAAGATCCTATAGAGATGCTTGTTGAAGCTATGTCAAGGCAAAGAACTCAAATCAGATGTGAAGTGTCAAAGTTCTGAGGCGATTGAGTCCAAATATATTAATCAGTTGGATCGATGCTTCAACATGGAGAACATTGCAGAGGATGACCTGGAATGGGAAAAGCTTCCCATGTCAAAGATGAAATACCATGTAGCTTCATGGTAGAATCAGTTGCGGAGAAATCGAGAAAGCCAATGTGAGGGAAAAATCAAAGTTTGGTGAAAGACATTAAAGAATTTGCAAGCATCTTTTTAACCTGCAAACTATTATCAGACATAATTTAGGTAGTTTCACGATTTCAGATAAAAGGATTTATATGTACATGAGTGTATTGAACATTTTTTGAAGTTGCATATTTAAACAAATCTGCAGGAATATGATGGAAAATTAGTAGCCAGATGCCCTAATGGATTGCCTTTTCATATATAAGATGATTTTCCCATGGGGAAGTTGTATTCAGTTGATGAACAACTCCATTATGCATTGAAGGTAGAAGAGAAGTAACAATAGAAATAGAGGTAGAGCATCAACTAAGAAGGGTTTCCACCTGCAGGTCAAATCTAGAGATAAGCAAAGATAAGATAGTTTTATGAATGTCCAAAAAATGACCATAAATAGGTCAATGGAAATGCTAGGTACAATAGTGTGAGATACAATGTGGGATCACTAAGGCCGCTCCTAGAAAAACATGATATAAATGAAACTAGCCTATGCTGTAAAAGATCTAAAGTCTACAGCCTTAGAGAATGGAGCGGGGAAACAAATCAAATCAATAGTGTAGATATGTGAAAATTTTGTGGAAAACCCAGGAGAAAAACCAAACACTATCAAAGGGGAAGGCTTACTTAGGGGGTGATCAACCTCCCTTCAAAGTTCATGCAATCTCTACCGTTGGAGGTTGTAGAGAAGAAACTCCTAATAGATGTCTGACAAATGAACTTAAAATACACCTACATTTGCTCCTATTGAAAACTATAAGGCGACTCAAAAGATGAGAGAAGAAGATGTTGAGAGATAGGATGTGGAAGAGAGTAAAAAATTTCTCAAAGTTATATGATTTGCTAAATTGCAATGTTAAGGGTCATAGAGCTTATGATTGTCCACAAAAATACAAAAACACTAGCAAGAACTTGATTTTGTTGGAACAACTTTAGGATGCAAGCATTGAAGCTGAAGTAGGATAAAAATACGAGGTTGCAGAAGACATTGGTAGTTGTAAATGGTGAGGCTCAAGAACCAGGTTGGAGAAGGAAGAATGCAGCTAGCTACTGAACTTTTTGCAAGTGTCATTGTAAAATGTGCAAGCCTACAAGGATATTCTTAAGACGGGATCCTTAGACATCTTGTTAAGGATAGAAATGGTTCTAAATTTGAACTCGACCTATTTCCTTATTTGACTGTTAACAATTTTCTTTGATTCACAAGGATCATAACTTCTTGGTGAATAAATCATGTCATATATATTTTAATATCAGACCTGTTATGCTAGATTTAGTTGGAATATTTTTGAGTTTATTTTTTTCTTTAGCAAGTGATCTATCCCAAGCAATTGTGGCCTATTTTCTACTATTTATTGGACCTGTTATCACATAATATGGTGATTTCTATATCGACAGAGATTGATGATTTCCAAACCATTGGAACCTTGGGAATATGCCCTAAATTGTCATGCCAGGATAGGTCCCCCCTCTTTAGTTTTCCTAGTTCCACTGAGAATAGATCTAGACTAACCAAGGAAGGTGACCCCAGTCCAACTTTCCCAAATACTTGCCGATGGAACCAGCATTGTCACAGTAGTTGAAGGACCAGTTTATCCTTGAGTGAGAAAACAATGAAGACCCAACATATGTCAGAGTGAGCAGAAATTCAACATATAGACAACCTACATGGTAAGATATTTGTCAACCGGACTGGTGCCCTTCACTATTAGTATCAAATCACTTTGACCATTTAAGGTCTCAGGTTGTGTGCCATTCCTGATTGAGCAAATCAGAAGGGAAAAGAGACTCTTTGGTATGCAAATAAGGGCTAGACTTGGGTTTAGAGGTGGTTGTCCTAAAACTTGACTACTATAGAAAATGGACCACCACATAAAATGAGTGCATGAATCTATAAAAAAAAATACCAGAAAGACAATGTGTTAAGTAGAAAATTCTAGCTCTTATCCGAGCCAAATTAAAGATCATTTTAGTTTGAAATGCTTATGCAAGGATGTAAGAGCTGGGTTTGATTTAGGAGTATCTTAGCACTAAAATAGCATGTTGTAGATAAAAAATCAGATCTGTACTAGTTAGAATAGAAAGAAAAATAAACATCCGTATGGGGGGATTTAAAGCACCCACATGGCTAAAAATGATATTTATGAACCTGTGCCTATTCCTAGGGTAGAATGAACTCAAATACTTATGATTTTGAAAAGGAATCACTCTAGAAATGCACAGTAAGCTACAACCACATAGACACAATAAAATCCTACACATATGCAACACAAAACATAGAGAAAACAGTTGTAAGAGATGACTAATGGTGTGGCAAATGAAATAGAGGAGTTTTTAGTACTTCCTTTTGTTCTTTCTGAGAGAATGAAGTTGCTCCACCCTTCAAAGCCATGGAATTCATATGTTGGTACCACTGAGCGAAAAAATACAATGTTTGAAGGCACCAACCCTCTAGGAATCAAACCTGGGCTATTATGGAAAACTACCAGTGATTAACTGTTGGAACGATTAACCTCTCAGGGTGTATAAACCCTTCTTTTTCTACTGTGATTTTATAAATTTGTGATTTTTTTAACCTGGAAAGTTTATTTTCTTTACATTCATTAGTATACATCCTTTTCAGGCTAAAGAGCCTACCCATCCCCTACATAGTCAAGGAGTTCCATCATATCTCTCTTGGCCCTGACTCAAGAAAGGATACATATTTTCTAAAGGATTAAATGTTGGCCGATTTTTTATTTCCAGCTCTGATTTATAAGCTATAACTTAACCTAATTCACTGCTAATGTAACAAACATTAATCACAAGGAAATGTGCAGGGTAATGTTTATGTATCTTGGGGAAGGGTTATTCTGTGCTTCCCCGTGGAAATCAACAAGGAATATAAGTCCATATTTCTTAAGGGAAAATTTCATTTGTATTGATCTTTCTAAGTCTACAAGTGTGTAGAAATATCAGCAAGAAGAGTTGCTTAAAGAAGATAAAATTTTAAAAGATTGTCGTGTTTCTTCATCTAGTATTGTCAAACTGAAAATGGGAGAGGGTGCCTTATTTCTAGTCTCTCCTTAAAAAATAATTAATGCTAGGAGGATACATGGTGATCTAGATGAACTACATTTTTCTGCTCATAAATTTTTCATCATCTTAAAAGATAAAAAAGAGGATTATTCAATCCTTGGCATCCAATGGCTGGATAATCCTGGGATAGGGCCAAGGAATGTAGAGAGAGTAGGGGAAGAATCCAATGAAAATGGGACAAGAGGAACTGTAAGTAAAAGAATGAGTGAAAACAATTCAGAATTTCTTGGGGAAAATACTGCAGGTGCATCAGAATTTACTAATGCTTATGATCGAAAGGAGATGATTCAGAGCTCTGCTATATTGATTCACTTCTAGTTACCACATGCACAACTTGATATTTATGGTCTTGAGCACATTCTAGTAGCTAATATTCTAAGTCTTCTCACTGATTGGATTTTTTTTTGAAGGGGACAAAGAAACTTGTTTGAATTCAGAAGGAAAACCGATGAAAAAAACCTCTCTTTTGCAAGTAATGGTTCTACTTCTCACTCAAAGGTATCACAGTCCACATTTCTGTTTGAGTATAAAGCTGTTGAAATTGCAATTCATTTGACAGAGTCAATGAATATAAGGGATTCCATAGAGAAGGAACTTCTTGGATCATGGGATAGTTTTTGATTAACAGTAAGTAGTTTTGAAGTTCTGTCTATATAAAATCTTGGAGGTGTGTCTAATGCCAACTATATTTGGCTAAATCATGATGAGGGATTATTGTATGGATCATTGAGTGACAAAATGGAGCAACCACAATCTGCTAGAAAATTTAGATAATTATGTTTACTGTGCTGCAAAACTAATGTTTTAGGGTGTGGTGATGGGGGAGGTAGAATGCGTTGGCTAGAGGAAATGCAGGAACAAAAATCATACATCTTGATAACCCAAAAAATTTGCAGAGTCTTACATCTGTTACAATCTGATGTGGAACACTTGTTGCTCCTGGTGGCCAGCTTGATTGGTTGGCTTCACTCATTTCATTGTTTAGTCAGTCTGCTAATAATTAGCAACAAATTGATAATATTGGTACACAAGAAGAGCTTTTCAAGAATGGAAACTCCTATACTACTTCCTTTTTTCTAGAATTATTAGATATCACTATGAGTTATGAGCCTTTTCTTGAAGCCTTAAGAATAAACAGTTTCTCTACAGATGGTCCCATTGAAGAAGCATGTGCACCGGTGCCATGCATCTTAGCTGCAACAACACTGAGGCTTTCAACTAAGGTGAATCCTAATATAGACAACAAAAAGTACATTATCTTATTGGAATATGTAGGTCTTCTTCTCATAGATTTATCGAAAGGAAGAAACAATAAGCATGCTTATGATGCTGAATTCTTACATTCAAAAGGGTATGTGAAGATTGTTGGGGAGGGAATAATGAATCTGGAGGTTGAAATGAATTTCCAGGACAATTTTCTTTGGAAATTTACCTGTACAGAAGGTAACATTTGCTTGGATACTTTCCATGACACAACTGCATCTCTTATCCTCCTAGTTGTGTAGCTGCAACAACTATTTGCACTTGATTATGAAGAGTCTGTCATTCATTTACAAACAAGGAAAGATACTGGGAAGCGGGTTAGTTGCTTTAAGGTGAATGATGGAATTTTTTATGAGACATCGCAAATTTATGGAAGTAGTGTTGTATTTCCTGCAAAAAAGGAGCATTCAGATATCTGTCATACTTCTGAAGCCACATCAGTTGAGTTGATGGATGTCATAGTGGAGAATGATTTTTCTTTAGGAGACCTTGCAAGACTTAAAAATGAAAAGGCTCTAGACTCTACAGTGAATGGTCATTTGACTAAGTCCTGTTTTGTATTAAGTGAACTTACACTGGATAAAGGTTGTGCTTTTGAAGTGAGTGTATATGCATCTATATTTAATGTAGATCCTTCAGTGAAAGAAAGAGCGAAATGTGAGCTTACATCAAGCATTTGAACAGAGGATATGCATGCCCCAAGTCAACGAGAGACTTGCTTTTCATTTACAGAAGATTATTATATTCCTGAATCATTCCCTAGATTGCCAAGATTCAAAAGCAAACAATTAAAGGTTGGAGAATCAGGTAAGACTAGTAATACCACAGTGGATGGAAAGCATGGATGGTATGAGGACAACACATTGAGAATACTGGAAAATCATATTTCAAACACTAATAGAATGCAATACAAAGTGGATAGCTCCAATAGTAGCTTTGGAAGTTCAAATTTGGCCAGGAAAAACATTCAGCCAGTTGGTCAAATTTCACTCAAGAACTTAAGGGTCACATGGAGGATGTGTGCAGGTTTCAGCTGGCCTGCCTAGAAAAAGTGTGATTCCCTTCCCATGCAAGTCGATTCTCCAAGAAATTCAATTTCAGTGCTGGAAGTTCGGTTGCATGGAATGAACTTCCATTATGATACTATCCATGAGGGTGGGCTCTATTCATCAAAACTTGTTGTTTCAATACAAGACCTACAAATTTTAGATTGTAGTGAACATGCCCCATGGAAAATGGTATAAATTGAACTATAATATTATTATGCCCTAGAGTTTTTGAAAATATGCACTAATTAAATATATATTTTTTTCTTCTTTTCCTCAACATAGCATGATTACATCTTATGTAAAACCTGATCCTTCAACACCTCTTGAAGAATATCAGCTAGAAATATTCACTTTTTATCTCAATGTGCTATTTTTTAATTTATGATTGTGAAAATCATTTTCTTTGTTTTAAATTTTCATAGACATTTAAAATTTTTTTATTTAATGTGAAAAG
>LPNX011020517.1:70312-235693 GCA_001517045.1 Pseudotsuga menziesii | reverse complement strand
TATATAATGACTCTCCCAACAAGTAGAGATTGCTTGACTGTAATTAGTTATGGCGATGTTAATGTACTAGCAGTTTCCTCATTGAATCACGTGGATGATTTTAGCTCAGTATGTATTTTACTATCTATATTCCAAGGTTGATTTCAAGAATGTGTTGTATCTTACCTTTTCTTAACCAACTATAACCTTTCTCAAGGCATCAGAATCTATATTTGAAGATAATCCCTTAAATTTATTTTTAGTTTTTCATGCAAACATATTAGGCATGGTTGAGTACTACACTTTAGGCATCGGTGAATTTGATGTTCTATTGTTTAACATTTAGTCCATGACCCAACTATTGTGTACAATTCCTTTCTCCAGGTCCATGTTCTTCTTGATGGAGGCTTGGGATTTAGAATTTGAGATGGATTGTCCACCATGAACCCTCAGTCAAGATCCTATACATGTTTCCCTTTATTTTGCTACAATTTGGATGAGATAAGATAGGATATACCTTAGGTGCTCCCTTTTGCAATGTGTTTTGAGAATGTCTCACTTTTAGGGTAGCATTCTATTCCCTATGTAGAATTACATCCAAACATCTGGTTTGTGAAAATGTAAACAAAGCATGTGTGACTATGTCTGTGTGTCAATCTGTGTGCATTAAAATGTTGGGAGTCTTCGTGCTTGAAATAACTCTCATGTCACCTTCCAATAAACTCTCTCTGGTGGTGCAATTTTATACTTTATTCCAAGATGAAACGAGACAAAAATAATTACTACAAGGAAAGAGCCTTCTGATCAAGCCGTTTAGCACTTGCAACCTGGTTCATTCCAAACCAATCTATAGACATTTTCATAAACTTATGTGCAAAATGTATTTTCATAGGTTATTTTTAGAATCCAAATGGTATAAAGCGAATCTTGGAAGGATCATGGTTATAGAGTAGGGCTAGTCCTTCTGTGAAACCATCATTTCCAAACTTTGACCCAGTATCCATGTTGTATAAAAAACCCCTGTGTGGCTTAGACTTCACGGTATTCCTTTACATATTTGGCATGAGGAGGTCATGGAGGTATTTGGTAATACTCTATGCAATTTCATTCTTTCTAACAAAAGTTAACTCAAGGAAGGTTTTATGTTCTATGCCTGGCTTTGTGTAGAACTAGATTTAAGAAACAGATTGTTGGATAGTATAATCCTTAGGATAAGTGTGATGGGAACTATGCTAAAGTGTGATAGGAATTGTTGTAACCATCCTGTACTTTAGGAAAATATGGATTTTAGATAAAATATGTTCCAAAAAAATAGAACAAACCATTAGATAGAAGATCATCCAAATTAGTTGCAACAAGCAGGTGGAAAAAATTACACTACCACAACAGACCATATTGGTTTCAAAAAGTGAGGAAGAAGAAAGAAATGTAGTTGGGTGCAAAAATGGCTCAAAAATACCTAGGAGAGAGGAACTAGTTGGCCATTCCGAAACAACATTGATTGAGGTCCATAGGGAAGAATCCCCATACAGCAAAAGATTAACTAGGTAAACAAGAGACAACATCAGACAATAAAGAACCATTTGTCATATTCTCAGCTACAACATGAAAGGGAATAGTATGAGGAAAAGCTTCAGGCTTTGTGAATTCAAGAATATATTGTTAATAAAGTATCCAATCAAAGAAAATGAATTATCAAATCATTGAAGTTTCACCTAAAGGCTAAAGCCAACATCTAGGGTGGTGTTCATTGGTTCTGATGATATTTTTAATTTTTCTAAGTGAATATCAATCTCTAGTGGGGGTCATGACCTAGGAGTGTTTACTGGTGGTACTGTTATAATTACTCCTGCTTTTAATTTGCATGCTTTAAATCTATTGGTCTTACTGTGATTTTAGTTTGAGTATCATAGCTTGGTATCTCCAACAAGTTTGACAAGGACCTTAAGATGACGATACTCCCGGTATTAGCCATTGTGTTGAAAAGAACATGGGAAGAATGGCACCCAAGGCTTGCGAATTTGTCCCCATGGTTTACCACAAGGTAGTGTTTCAATCCCATCACCTCTAAGAACATGATATGTGCATGAATTCTAGAATCTTAGGAGCCATTTGATTGGCATTTCTAAGAACAATAAAAATTACCAAGGTATTTTAAGTTTAGGTTTAATGAGACTACATGTTGTGACTATCATGCAGTGCAAGGAAACAAGCCCTAATTTGTAGGAATAACCCAGTTGCTAATGTGATCAACACTTGTTTCCAATGATAAACACATTTGAACAACTGCTTTACTTTATTTCTTCTATTGGCATCCAAATTTAAGCAACAAAGCATTGTTGGAGAAGAAATGTCTACCCTTTAGCTAGTCATAGTATGAGATCTGAGCTTCACCAGTTCAAAATAGAAAGTTATAATTTTCCACATGCATTTTCTTGTGTTTGTGAATACCTAGCTAACAGATTAAGACTGGAAACATTGGGAAAGCATGTGTGACTGTGTGTGTGTCAGTCTGTGTGTATTAAAATGTTGGGAGTCTTGGTCCTTGAACTAACTCTCGTGTCACCATCCAATAAAATCTCTCTAGTGGTGCAATTTTATACTTTATTCCAAGATGAAACAATACAGTAATAATTACTACAAGGAAATATCCTTCTGATCAAGATGTTTAGCACCTACAACCTGGTTCATTCCAAACGAATCTATAGATATTTTCGTAAACTTATGTACAAAAGGTCTTTTCATAGATTATTTTCATAATCCAAATGGCAGAAAGTGAATCTTGGAAGGATCATGGTTATAGAGCAGCCCTAGTCCTTCTGTGATACAATCATTTCCAAACTTTGACCCAGTTTCCATGTCGTATACACAACTTTTGTGTGGCTAAGATTTCCTAGTATTCCTTTACATATTTGGCATGAGGAGGTCATGGAGGTAGTTGGTAATACTCTGTGCAATTTCATTCTTTCTAACAAAAGTTAACTCAAGGAAGGTTTTATGTTTGTGCCAGGATTTGTGTAGAACTAGATTTTAAAAAATTACACTACCACCATCCACTAGATTGGTTTCAAAAAGTGAGGAAGAAGGTAGAAATGCAATTGGGTGGAAAAAATGGATAAAAAATACCTAGGAGACAGGATCTAGTTGGCCATTCGGAAACAACATTAATTGAGGTTCATAGGGAAGAACCCCCATGCAGAAAAAGATCAACTAGGTAAACAAGAGACAATATCAGACAATAAAGACCCATTTGTGATATTCTCAGCTACAACGTGAAATGGAATAGTATGAGGAAAAGCTTCAGGCTATGTGAATTTAGGAATATATTGTTAATAAGGGATCCAATCAAAGAACATGAACGATCAAATCATTTAAATTTCACCTAAAGGATAAAGCTAACATCCAGGGTGGTGTTCATTGGTTCTTATGATATTTTCAATTTTTCTAAGTGAATATCAATCTCTGGCAGGGTCATGACCTAGGAGGGTTTGCTGGTGGTACTGTTATAATTACTCATTCTTTTACTTTACATGCTCTAAATCTGTTGGTCTTACTGTGATTTTACTTTCAATATCATATCTTGGCATTTCCAACAAGCTGAACAAGGACCTTAAGATTATTGTACTGCCAATATTGGCCATTATGTTGAAAAGAACATGGGAAGAATGGCACCCAAGGCCTGCAAATTTGTCCCCATGGTTTACCACAAGGTAATGTTCCAGTCCCTCTTGTTGATCCTTGAGCTAACATTTCAGCTGATAAATATTATGATACTTGTGTATATCACAGCCATGCCCTAGTTGGATACTTTTCCAATTGTATCCCCTCTAAGAACATGATCTAGGATTGGATTCTAGAATCCTAGGAGCCATTCGGTTGGAATTTCATGATTCAAAGATAATGGTTATTGCAAGATTTGATAGGTTGTAGCCATAGGAGAATGAATATCCACCCTTGGAGGATGAAATGTATGAAAATCTCCTGTTATAGTTCTTTTGCAATCGGTTTTCACTGCTTTTGCTTTGTCCAATATTTTGTGCTGAGAATAGAAGTATTAGCTCCAAAAATCCTCATAGCAAAATTTACTTTGTTGATTCTCATGTTTATGATTAATATGTCAGTTTGCATGGCCTAGTGCGAGGGGAGAATATGGATCTTGGTCATGATTCTGATACAGGTGGAAAGGTAAATTTGTTACAAAACATTTCTATTTTTTGTATTTTCCTTCATCTGTTTGTAGCATATTGAATAGTTGAGGTCAATTTGCTCACAAAGACATTTAGAAAAGTATGGGATCAAAGATTGATTACCTTATTTTGGTAGGACTAGAATTGTATTACCACCAAGTGAAATGTGTCTTCTTTGTTCATGCAGGTGAAATATGTTGTAGAGTTTGCAAAAGCGCTTGCAAAAATGCTAGAAGTGTATAGAGTGGACCTACTAACACGTTAGATATTTTGTCCTGAAGTGGATTCTAGCTATGCAAAGCCAACTGAAATGTTAAATTTTGATCACGATGAAGAAATTCATGAGAGTGGAGGGGCATACATAGTTCAAATCCCTTGTGGATGCAAAGAAAAGTATATTGAGAAAGAATTATTGTGGCCATACATTCCAGAGTTTGTAGATGGAGCATAGGGTCATATTCTCAACATTTCCAAAGCATTGGGAGATCTGATTGGAGAAGGTAGATTTGTATGGCCTCATGTGATCCATGGCCACTATGTAGATGCAAGGGAAGCTACTTGCATTCTTTCTGGTGCTCTCAACGTTCCAATGGTTTTGACAGGTCATTCTCTAGGCCGAAATAAAATAGAACAAATATTGAAACAAGGATTGCATTCCTAGGAGGATATCAATGCAACCTACAATATCATGCGTAGGATTAAAGCTGAAGAATTGTGCATTGATTCTGCTGAGCTTGTGGTCACAAGTACAAGGCAAGAAATTGAAGAACAATGGGGCCTGTAGTATGGTTTTAATTTGGAAGTGAATAAAAAACTAAGACATCGTGCTAGTGGAGAACCCCTTGTTAGTAAACTAGATATTATTATCCAAGAGATTATGAATGCAGTTCTCTCTTCTGGAAACTTCCCATCTCTTGGATTCATATTATCAACAACATTGACAGTTTTAGAAACTCTTTCTGTGCTTCAGTCTATTGGAGTAAAATTGTCTGCATTTGATGCTCTAATTTGCACTAGTGGGAGCCAACTTCTATATATAGCTACTGATAGTCTATATTCACACATATATCCAGATCCAGATTATGATTCTGATATTGATTATCGCTGGGGTGCAGAGGGGCTGAGAAAAACCATGATAAAACTGAGAGGTCCACAGAATTCTCGATTCCCAGTGGAGGATGCCGAAGCATCTAACCCCCATTGCTTGGCCTATATAGTCAAGAATATATCCACTATAAGTTTCAATTCTATATGTCATTTTCAGTAACAGGTATATGTTCTATGTCACTACAAGAGTGGTATTCAACCTCCTGAAAATCTAGAAAAATATTGCTTGTTGACTAAGGCACGGTTGAGGCCTGGAAATTAACAGGCAACAACAACAAGGGATTCTCCCCAGTCAACATTCCCAACTAGCCCGTCACTGTTTGGTATAGGGAATTCGTCCGGTTTGCGGTCCGGCTACCATAGGTCAAGTAACAAAAACAAAGGGTTTTACCGATTGCGTCCCGGTCCACCGTGTATATTTTTGTATTTTTTATTTTAAGTATGATATGCAAGCGCCTATATAAGGTGTAGATTGATAAAGAATGCGAGGAGTGGTCACAATGTGATGCGCAAGTTCTTACCTCTCATCTTAGACTCTCTCACATCTAAATCACACACAACTGAAAAACAATATTAACTAAGCTGTCCCTAGGGAGGAAGATTATCCATTAATGAGTAATGTAATATTGTTCATATGTTAAGATAAATCACATATATTAGTTGTTCTTAGAATCAAAACACATAAACATGAACAAAGATATGCACAACAAGATAGCTCGTCGTCTGTTAAAACATTCATTACTCATAGTGGAAATGATCACAAAATAAACCAGAGAACATTCATATAAGAACATAGGTTCAAAAATTTAGAACAATCTCATAGTTAATGAAACATAGCTGAAAACGAAATAGTTCCCCTTCAACATTGTTCATTCCATCACATTTGTACATTCCACGCAACACTTTCTCCAACAGGAAAAACTGTAATTTATTATTGCAAAACAAAATAGTTCCTCTTACAACAAGTAGTTCACAAGTCTCTCCAGGAAAAATCCCCCTACTCCCTCTCCCTCTTCTATATTTATACAAGAACCAGCTCAAAACCCCTTCGGTTTCCCAACAACCATTTCAATCTCTAGCCTTGTCATTTTGCAAATTCTCATAATTTCATGTTACATTCAAATAAAGACCTTTATAAAACGGGCATAGCTAGTTAACTGATGAAATGCCCAATCCCGGGCCTTTTCTCTCTAATGATTACACTCTACCATTCCTCGGTCCCTCTTCAGACCCTTATAATTTTCTTCCTCAAGCAATGACTCTGCCTTTTTCTTTAACATGCTTTGTCTTCCAACTGCATCTTCTTCGCCGCAATAATCTTCAAAGGGATCTGAGAAAAAATTGCCATGTCTGTTTGAGATTAAATGAGAATTCATCATTTATTCTAACTATATTTAATAAACATAAACCATAATATCAATAAAATGAGTACTACAGAAGAGAAAACTGGAGCTTGGCTCTTATGTGCAAAGATCAACCTAAAAACAATGCTCATCAGTCTCTTATGAAAACAGTAATGATCTAATAACAATCGGCGGGAAAACGATTAAGAAATGGGCACATAAAAACCCCCATCGACAGATCAAAACACTCGAAATCGGTCAGTTACTAGACTACGCAGTCGCAACGATGGGTAACCTACAATCTAGGGGTCCTGACACACAAACCAAAATTGGCACGATGAAACCTTGGGGTTCGGCTCTTCCGTAGGCATCGGATTGTTAGTGAGATACACAGCTGCAACGGTGGAAGTTAAAAGGTCAAGGAAATCCGCAGACTAGTCAACATTAGAGAAACAAAGAACAGGACATTGACGAAAAGACAAATAGTCTGGCGGGCAGTTAGTCTATTTTGGGGCTGCAACGGTGGAACTCCAACAGCCTGCGGCCTCTGATCAAAGTCGTAACACTTTCCAAAAAAATCACAAGTCAAGGTCTTTTTTCCAATAATAAAATGCGGGCTCAGCGAAAGAATTTAATTATCGACACAATGTCTGACTGACCTCCTAAAAACGGCAACTGAAAATCCCATTTTAAACCTGAATGATAAAACATCGTAAAACCTGCTAAACCTTATAGTCCAAAACAAGCACAGACCCAAATGAAATCCCGAATAGCAAAACAAACTAGCCTCAAACAATCCAAACATGTAGCAAAGTGGGCCAAACAAAATAAACAAGGAGGGTCCAAAATTTTCAGAAATTTGGGAAAAGTTGCAGCTGCAACAATTGGCGGCTCACTGGTGGACCCAGAATCTCTGAATAAACTCCTCCTTAAGAAACAAACTATTTAGCAGTGAAACCGACATGCTGAATTCTTCTAGATTTCTAGATTCCCATAATGTCACATATATGTACTTGTAATCATTGATGATAGTCCAAATTTTAGGGAATGGAAACCAGAATCTCAAAGTCAGGATAACTCTTTTGAGGCTTAAGTAGGCATATTTGATTTTAACTTTTTCTTTGGGTAGCTTCCAGCTTAGACACCATAGGATTATAACACATGGAAACATAAGTATTTGTTTATTCCCCATTCCCATGCCACTTGGCCCTTTTCTCTTGTGGAATTTTTGTCCTTTAGAGTCCTCCTCATGCCTTTCTTTCTGAATTTTATTCAGGCTCTTCCATCCATAGTGTCCTTTTGTGTGAGAGATGCATTTAATGTTCAGCTCATGGATGGAGAAGAAATTTCGGCACTCTGTACTCATATGATTCAGTACTTTGTTTCGATAAATATTACTTTCTTAGGAGTTTTGACTCTTATTAGCCTTTAGCTTTCAATTCTTGGAATGGGATCATTTAGATAAAATATGTTGTTTTCCCTGTTCTCATTTCCCTGGGTCTTTTACTGTAATCCCCTGGGACATTTTAGATGTGAAATGGATGGAGCCTCGAAATAGTATTCCAGACCTTTTGATTCTGAGTTATTTCAGGGATTACACTGGACCTTAATGTGTTCATAGACATTTAGGAAAACTACTTACTAGAAGAAATTCCATCATATTCAAACAATAAGACACAGTCTAATGCCCAAAGAATATCAGTTTATCAAGTGTTCTGATGCTCTCCATGCAACCAAAAATTTTCTTCTTTTATTGGAATCAGCAGAAAACTAAACTAAACAAACAGGAAAGGAACAAATCAAAGTGGAAAAACAAGTCAATTATTTATGTACAAAACAGAACAAAATAAAACAAAATCAAGAAAAATAAGGTTTAAGAACTAAACCATTTACTGGTAAGTTCTCCTCCCATCCCTGTAAATCCTGCAACTTATAGGTTGAGGGGCCAAGATTTGCTGCAATCTAGAAAGGGCCTACCCATAACTATTGAAACTTCGTGTGCTTTCCCTTCTCATCATGAGCGTGATTCCACTTGAGAACCAAATCTCCTACTTCAAATTATTTTGTCCCAGCTTTGTGCTTATCAAACCACCTCTTCACTACCTCCTGTTGTTGTTTAAAACATTCTCTGGCCTTGGATCTAGATTCCTCTGCCTTCAAGAGATTATGTATCCTCATATGCAAGACTTCATTATCTGATCCTCTTAATTCTTGAGCTATTATGGAAGAGGGTAGCATGATATTGGGGGGTAGAATGGTCTCTTTTCCATAAACAAGGGTATATAGGGACACACCTAATGAAGTATTGGGGGTGACCCTATCATCCCAAAGAGCATTTGGTAATGCTGAATGCCAACTTCTCTGGTTTTCTATCATAGTCTTTTTTAATATTCTAATCAGATTCTTGTTCGTAGATTCAGCCAAACCATTTCCTTGTGGATAATAATTTGTAGAGTAATGCAACTTAATTCCTTTTTCATGAGCAAATGCAATTAATCTAATAGAGGAAAAATAAGTAGCATTATCGAAAAATAGAGAAATTGGAACTCCAAACCTGGTCATAATATGATCTTGCAAGAAATCCATGACCACATCTTCATTCACTTTACGCAACGGAATGGCTTCGACCCAATGAGTGAAGTAATATGTTGCCATCATAATATACTTGTGTTGCAAGGAAGAATTTGGCTTTATTTCTCCAATGATATCCATTACCCAGTGCTCAAAGGGTTCTGGTATCACCACAGGATTTAATGGTCCTGCTGCTTTAACTTGTCTTCCACCACACCTTTGACAGATGTCACACTTTCTCACATGGGCATGTGCATCTTTGAACAGTGTGGGCCAATAGTATCTGGCTCTGATAATTTTATGGGCTGCTGTATCTTCGGAAAAGTGTCCTCCAGCAAGCCCATCATGTAAGTCTATCATGACCTTCTTCGCATCTTCTTTCTCTAAGCATCTAAGAAGAGCTCCATCATAATTATTTCTGAATAATATTCCTTCAATAATCTGATATGAGACTGATTTAAGACGCGGTGCTCTTCTTTGCTTCGAATTCCAATGTTCCAGTAACAATCCATCTTGAAGGTAATGCACAAGGTCTCGGTACCAGGAGTTTAGAGCTGTGAAAAGAGGACATACATCCATCAAATGTAACTCCACTTTGTCCTCCCAGTTATTTTCTTCATTGTCTTTACTTTCATTCATTAGTTTGCACAATCCTTGCCCTTTAACTATGGAGGCTGGCTTGAATTCGAGGTTGTACTCCTGTAGAGTTGTTACCCTGTTGCCTATTCTTTCTCCTAATTCCTTTTCTATGAAAAGAGACCTCACAGCTGGGTGTGGAACTATTACCTTTGTCCGGTTCTTAAGTATATATGGTTTGAATTTTTTTACCACTTTGAACACTGCGTAAGCTTGTTTATCCATAGTTGGGTAATTCAATTTGGACCCTTTTAGACCAGTGCTCTTAAATGATATGGGGAACTCATCTCCTGCATCTTCCTTATGGGTAAGCACCGCTGCTAGTGAATCGTCAGATGCGAAAGTGTACAAAATAAAATATTTCTCAAAATATGGACTCTTGAGTGAGGGTGTGTGCACAACAACTATCTTTATTTTACTAAATGCATTCTTCTCTACATCAGTCCACTTGAATTGTACACTTTGCTTTACCATTTGCTGCAAATGTTTAACAATTTGAGGGAGATATGGCACAAACCTTTGCACGAAATTTATTGTCCCCGTAAATGATTGCATGCCCTTTTTATTATGGGGTAAGGGAATCTGTTCAATAGCTTTGATCCTATCTGGGTTTATGGATATCCCCTTCTTAGAAACCATGTGACCTAGTAACTTACCTTCAGTAACGGCAAACAGGCACTTCTTGGGGTTTAATGAGATACCATATTTTTTACAGTGTTCAAAAATCTGTTTTATATGGAATGTGTGTTCCTCCCTTTTATTTTAGAATATTATGATGTCATCAAGGTATACTATAGCACTGCGGACAATCAGACCATGCAAAGCTATGTCCATAGCCCTATGGAAATTAGCTCCATTGTTTATGAGTCCAAAGGGCATCCTTCTGTAAGCAAAAGTCCCCCATTTGGTTCTAAATGTAGTTTTAAGTGTGTCTTCTTCAGCTACTAACACTTGATTGTAGCCTGAGATTCCATCTAATAAAGAAAATAGTTCAGAACCCGAAACCATTTGCAATATATGTTCCATGGGTGGGATAGGATAGTTTTCTTTATTCGAAGCACGATTTAGGTTTCTGAAATCCACACATAGTCTAATTTCTCCAGATTTCTTCCTTACGGGTACCATATTTGAAACCCATTATGAGTGTCTAACTTTGAAGATAATTCTAGCATCCAACAACTTCTTTACTTCATTCTGAATTAGAGGCTCCAGTTTTGGATGCATTTTCCTTAAAGGATGTTGATAGGGCTTGACCCCAGATCTGATGGGGATAACATGCTGAATAATATTAGTGTCATATGTCTTCAGATCCTCATACATCCAGGTGAAAACATCTTTGTATTGTTTGAACAGACTGATGAACTTATTTCTTTCACTTGGAGAGCAACATTTTCCCAAATTCACATATTTAGGCTCAATTTCAGTCCCTAAATTAATTAACTCGAACTATAGAGACGAGCTATGAGTCTTCACATTAACTGGCCTTCTGAATTTCTTGTTTAAATCAAACATTAACTCTAAATTCTTGACTCCTTTAGGAATAAAATTATTGAATTTTAGCTCGGCTTGATGTTCTTCATCATCAATAATTGCCCCTTTGAAGGTCTCGTCATTTGTCAGGAATTCTAGAATCTGTTGATCATCATCAAAAACTCATAGATTGGTAATCATATATGGAACCGAAGGCTTGAAAAGAAATTTAATATAACACCGGTTATTAGAGGGCACCAGCCTCGCAGCTGAGGTGGCCAACAAGTTAGCTGCCGCATTCTTAAGTCTAGGAATCGATACAATGTTAAATGCATGAAAATATTTAAGCAAATACCATACTTCATTTTAATAAGCTTTTAAATGAGGAGAAATGCAATGTATTTGATTTCGAATTTGTTTTACAATTATTTCAGAATCCCCATACACTTTCATATTTTCTACCTTTAATTCAATTGCTTTTCTTAGTCCCTGAACTAGTGCTTCATATTCGGCTGTGTTATTGGTGCATTCAAAATCTAAACTACGTGAAAGAAAATGTTTATTTTTCTTATGATCAATCAGGACACAGCCGGCTCCTGACCCCTTGAAAGTTTTAGACCCATCAAAGAAAAGAGTCCAAAAATTGCTTACCACTACTATGCATGAAACATCTACATCTATAGCTAAGTCTACTATTTCACAATCAATTTCATCAGCCTGTGAAAAATGAAAGAGATCAGGCTAAGCAACTGATGTATCACTGGCTTCTTCCACTTGATAGTTTCCCCGTTATAGCTCAATAAAGTAATTTCCCAAAACATAATTCACTGGTTCGTTTTTTCCTTTGAACTGAGTAACATTGTGTTTCATGTGGGGCTCTCTTAAAACTTTAATTTGATTTGGGATTCCTTTATAAGGTAGCCACAGATGTGACCAGTTCGAGGAAAAATATCCACTCAGCTTTGCCGACCAATCTATGCTCAAAACAAGTCCATAAGCTTCAGGTATGTTAGCTACCACAATGTCAATGAATTGACATGCCTTATCATTTGAAGATAAGCGAATGAGAAAATTCTCCATTTCCCCAATTACCTTCACATTCGTTCTATCCAACCGAATGACCCTCTAAGTAGATGGTTTAGGTTGTCCATTTATCTTTTTGCAGACTGACAGCGGCATAACATTGACTGATGCCCCCGAGTCTACGAGACAATTGTGCACGTTGTGGTTGAAAATTTCAAAAGTCAGGAGAAAAGGTGGATTCTTGCATTTAGTCTTACCTCCCACACTTTCTTCACCAATTTATTCTTCTTGGGGCTGATTGTCAGTGGGGATTTTATCCTCTGATATTTCAAGTGCCTTCAATAAATTTTCTTTCTGCTGCGGCACATTGCACATCTCAAATAACGATATATTTGCCCTTACCTTTCTGATATCCTCCACGATGTCATAATCCATCTTATGTTCTGTAAGATTCATTTTAACATTATTTATTTTCTCTTCAATGGGCTTAGTACGCATGTTGATCTATTTTGGATTTTGACTGGTGGTGGTAAATTCTGGAATTTTATTAGCTGAGGTGTTTTTTTGAAATTTATTAACATTCTTTTGAATTTTCTTAATCTTTGGGAGCATAATACTATTTTCCTTAATCAACCCCTAGCTTCTCATTGTTACATTTGTTTCCAATATATCTTCATGTCTTAGATCCTTTTCTTCCTCGGTATCAAACAACGATACACAGTCCCATAAAACCATGGCCTCATCCTCTTTTTTTTCTATTGATTTATTGTTGTCTTTCCCTTCTTCATCATTATCCTCGGTTAATTTGGAATCCAACAGCTAATTCATAACCAACATCACTGAATTTATCCATTGAGGACAATTCTTTTCAGAATGGGGTTGTTGGAAAAAAGTGCAAAAGTTATCCATCCCCACCTCCATTAAGTTCATCGATGTAAGACCATGTGGAGGGGGTTGGGATTGATTGTTATCTTCCCTTTTCTTGTATCAAGGCTTATAAAGATTATGGGATTCCTTTTACTTTTCCAAGTATATTATTATGTTAGAGATATTCTGCATCATCTTTGCCATTCCTTCGAAATCTAGTGATTTCTCCTCTTTAGTCTTAGTAAATAACAAATCTTTCCTCCCAACATTTTTTTCTCTTGACTGCTCAGGATAGTCTTTGATTCTTTCCTTTTCAGCCTCTACTCTTTCTGCTTCTTCATAAGTCTCTGCTAGCATAGGTTTGGATTTCATTTTGGAAAACATGGCCAAATCAAGCCCTAGAGCTGAAGTATAATACTCAATCAGAACTTTATCCAAGGGTTTGTCAGCTTTAGAAAAATTCTTAAGATAAGTTGTGAATCTTTGGGTAAAACTATGCACCTTCTCTTTTCTGTCTTTATTTAAGGCACACAGTCCTTTCATGAGATCCACATGAGTTTTTTGGGCCGCATATTTACTTCTGAAAATCCTTTCAAAGGTATCCTAGCCTAGGATAGAGTTTGCAAGAAAACCAAAATACCATGACACTGCTGCTCCATTAATGGTATATGGAAAAAGTCTACAAACTACATCCTCATGTTCCCCAGCCCTCAATCCTTCTATTGCCAAACAGAAACTTTGTAAATGGTCATATACTAACATCTTTTCATTTGGATCAAACTTGGGAAGCATCTTTTCAAAATCTTGAGGTAAGTCATGCAATAGAGGTGTTAAGTTCAAGGGTGATCTAGCTTTCCAAGCTAGTGGTGGATTTGGTGGGCTAAGTGGCTGATTGGCATTAACGCCTGCCATGAGTTTGGGTGGAGAGTGAGGAGGTGAAGGAACAAGAGTATGCACTAAAGAACAGTAAGGTGTGTTTGGTCCTACTTGATTCAGAGACTGAATAACCTCCTGTAAGGCCACTTCTACCAACTCTTCCAAATCCCCAACAAATGCTGAATCTTCCAAGATGGGATGATATTTCTTCTTGTATTCTCTTCGGGGTAAATTAGGGATAGTGGGTAATCCTCCAATACTCTTTACATAAGCACATGTGTGTCTTCTCAGATCATTGATGACTTGGGTTTCCACAAAAAACAAATGTTCTTTATTCTCTTCAGGATTTGGACCAGGAAATAAACTACTTTCAAAACTATCACTGGTGGAGTAATTTCGAGGGAATGGATTTACCCAACCAGCCATGCACTGGTGGCCCTCCTTCTAGCACCAGAAAACTGTTGAGTCCTAGAAATTCGTAGGCAACAACAACAAGGGATTCTCCCCAATCAACATTCCCAACTAGCCCGTGACAATTTGGTGTAGGGAATCCGTCTGGTTTGCGATCCAGCTACTGTAGGTCAAGTAACAAAAACAAAGGGTTTTACGGGTTGTGGCCCAGTCCACCATGTATATTTTTGTATTTTTTACTTTAAGTATGATATGCAAGTGCCTATCTAAGGTGCAAATTGATAAAGAATGCAAGGAGTGGTCACAATGTGATGCACACGTTCTTACCTCTCGTCTTAGACTCTCTCGCATCTAAATCACACACAACTAAAAAACAATATTAACTAAGCTATGCCTAGGGATCAAGATTATCAATTAATAAGTAATGTAATATTGTTCATATGTTAAGATAAATCACAGATATCTGTTCTTAGAATCAAAACACATAAACATGAACAAATATATGCACAACAAGATAGCTCGTCGTCTATTAAAACATTCATTACTCATAGCGGAAATGATCACAAAATAAAATAGAGAACATTCATATAAGAACATAGGTTAAGAAAGTTAGAACAATATCACAGTTAATGAAACACAGCTGAAAATGAAATAGTTCCCCTTCAACATTTTTCATTTCATCACATTTGAACATTCCACATAGCACTTTCTCCAACAAGAAAAACTGTAATTTATTATTGCAAAATGAAATAGTTCCTCTTAAAACAAGTAGTTCACAAGTCTCTTTGGAAAAAACCCCCCTAATCCCTCTCCCTCTTCTATATTTATACAAGAACTAGCTCAAAACCCCTTCGGTTGCCCAAAAACTGTTTCAATCTCTAACCTTGTCATTTTGCGAATGCTCATAATTTCGTGTTATGTTCAAATAAAGACCTTTATAAAACGGGAATAGCTAGGTAACTGATGAAATGCCCAAGCCCGGGCCTTTGCTCTCTAATGATTATGCTCTACAATTCCTCGGTCCCTCTTCAAACCCTTATAATTTTCTTCCCCGATCAACGAATCTGTCACCTTATGCTTTAACATGCTTTGTCCTCCAACTGCATCTTCTTTGCTGCAATAATCTTCAAAGGGATCTGAGAAAAAATTGCCATGTCTGTTTGTGATTAAAAGAGAATTCATCATTTATTCTGACTATCTTTAATAAACATAAACCATAATATCAATAAAATGAGTACTAAAGAAGAGAAAATTGGAGCTTGGTTCTTATGTGCAAAGATCAAGCTAAAAACAAGGCTCACCGATCTCTTACAAAAATAGTTACGATCTCATAACAATCGGAAAGAAAATGATTAAGAAACGAGGACATAAAAGCCCCCATTGGCGGATCAAAACACTCAACATCGGTCGGTTAGTGGACTACGCAGCCGCAACGGTGGGTAACCTACAATCTAGGGGTCTCGGTGCACAAACCAAAATTGGCGCGATGAAATGTCGGGGGTTAGATATTTTGCAAGCATCGGATAGTTAGTGAGCTACATAGCCACAACATCGGAAGTTAAAAGGTTAAGAAAATCTGCAGACTAGTCAACATAGAAGAAACAAAGAACAGGACATCGATGAAAAGACAAACAGTTCGACGGGCAGTTAGTCTATTATGGGGCCGCAACGGCGGAACTCCATCAGCCTGCGGCCTCCAATCAAAGTCATAACACTTTCCAAAAAAATTGCAAGGAAAGGTATTTTTTCCAATAATGAAATGCGAGCTCAACGAAAGATTTTAATTATCGGGGCAATTTTTGACTGACCTTCGAAAAATGGCAACTGAAAAATCCCATTTTAAACCTCAACGATAAAACATTGTAAAACCTGCTAAACCTTAGAGTCCAAAACATGCACAGACCCAAACAGAATCCCAAATAGCAAAAACAACTGGCCTCAAACAATCAAATATGTAGCAGAGTGGGGCAAACAAAATCAACAAGGAGGGTCCAAAATTTACAAAAATTTGGGAAAAGTTGCAGCTGCAATAGGCACCTATTTACTAGATCCAATTGCATGACATTAAATGGTGTTGCAAACAATTTTTTAGAAAGGAGTACAAGAGATAACTTTATTTGTTCTAGATATTAGGGAGCCATGAAAACTCTGTATTAGTAGAATAGAATTAGGATTCAGGACTATCATTGAATATTGATTAGTCCTATCATGTTTTTAATATTTTGCTTGGGTATTGTTTTGCCAGGCACCCAAATCACATGAGCTGAGATGGAAATTGAGAATGAGAGGTTTAAGATTCCATGTTATTTACTCTCAAAATTGTTCCTGGCTGTGTGTGCTACCTCTTCATGCTTCAAGATTTAAGGTGATAAAATTATAGATATTTCTTTGCCTCTGAATTTAATTGGATGGATTTGGCCTTTTGGAAAGTGCATGTTAAGCATTGCCTCAAACAGAGCCCATGCAATAAATTCTTGTTGAGCGAGATCTGTATTACTAAAAGTTAGATTTGGTGATTTGCAGGTACTTATATGTTCCATGGGGCTTGGATATAGCCAATATGCATGTGTTTCTAGGGGGAAAAGGAGATCCAGACTATGAAGAGATGATTGGAGGAATGCATAAGACACTGATATTGAGAGGAAGTGAAAATATGGGGAGGAGTCCTTCTAGCTATGATCATGCGTAGGATTAAAGCTAAAGAATTGTGCATTGATTCTACTGAGTTTGTGGTCACAATTACAAGGCAAGAAATTGAAGACCAATGGGGTATGCATGATGGTTTTGATTTGGAACTGAATAAAAAAATAAGACATCGTGCCAAGCGTGGTGTCAACTGTTATGGTCGTTATATGCCTCAAATGACGATACATGCAAAGAATCATACTCCCATTGAAATTAAATTGCATTTTTATTAGTTTCTTACCTTAGGCTTCACACATCTGCTTATATAACTTTGTAGGTAGTATGTTTCATTCTTGAATGTGGAAATCCTATTCTGCATTGATAATTATTCTAGGGCTTCTTGGGTGAAAGGTGTACATGTTGTCATAAGCACAGGAAAATTATCATCATACATATACTTTGTTGTAGCCTACAGGTTATACCTCCTGGAATGGACTTCAGCAATGTTATAATGCAAGATGAAAACATAGATAACGATTCAGATAATGATTCTACTCAATTTTCTAATCCTCCTTTATGGGGTGAGGTAAGCAACAAGGCAAGGTTTAATTACTCTCCACCATTTAAGATTTCATATACTTAAAAATTATAGTCGCCACATTGCATAATAGCATTTTTTTGTTTTTTAGATCCCACCGTTTTTTAACAATCCTTCAAAACCCATTATTTTGGCTATTGCTCGACTTGATCCCAAGAAGAACATGGCCACTCTAGTCAAGGATTTTGGTGAAAGTGCCAAGTTGAGAAAGCTAGAAAACTTGGTATTTCTTCTTTTAATTTCTAAATTTAGCTTTTTCTTTAGAGGTATGTTTTTCCCTTCTTATGTATAACTTATATTTTAGTTATCCATTTGAAAATTGTAGATGTTGATTATGGGCAATCGAGACGATATTGATCAACTCACTGTAGCAAGTGCCACTATACTGATCACTTTCCTGAAGCTTATTGATAAGTATGATCTCTTTGGAGAAGTGGCATGTCCCAAACATCACAAGCAATCAGAAGTTGCTGATAAATATAGGATTGCTGCAAAAACCAAGGTTTATAAAAATTCCTGTCAAATTATAAAAGAAATTATCCATTTATCTCTTCTTATTGACAGGAAATTTGATCTTTAACATGAAATGATTTTGAATATTTTAATATTTTAATATTTTAATGATTCAAAATATCAATGTCTCTGACCTAACAATTTGATCTAAAAGCTTTTTTTGTTGTGTAAAAAGAATAAAGCATGTCATTCTCCCACTTTGTTTAAATGCAGGAAGCTAATGCAGATGGATTTCCTATGGTTTCCATAGAATGGAGGACATGTAGACATTAAATAGGCATATTGAAAATTATACCTTCAAAACTAAAAGTTTGATTGGATATAACATCATCAATCGCTCTCTGATTTTTTCTTACAAATTGGTTCATTCTTGTGTAGACGTTGAAGAATGGTTTGCTCATAGATCCGCATAATGACAAGGAAATTGCAGCTACTTTATACAGACTAGTAGCTGATAAGAACCTCTGGGCTAAATGTAGGAAAAATGGTCTGAAGAGCATTCATCTCTATTCTTGGCCACAACATTGTAAAATATATTTGTCAAGGGTTTCCCAATGCATAATGAGACACCCACAATGGTAGAGTGAAAATGACTTCAATGAAAATATGGATTATGAATCAGACACTGGTTCATTTAAGGATGACCCAGATACATCCCTTAGACTCTCATTATATGCATATAAACCTTCTTGCTCAAATTCACTTAATAACACTATTGAACGTGATAAGCTTCTTCAAAATGAAGATAATGGGGAGGGTAGTTCTTATCGCATTAGGATGATCATAGAGAAGACTAAGAACAGTCAATATAAAATGAGAGAAGCAAATGATACAGGAAAAACAAAATATCGATCGAAATAATAGCTTTAATTCTATGGGGAAACTACCTCTCAGGAGAAGAAAGCATCTATTTGATATTGCAATGGATTACTATGATGCTAGTGGAGAACCCCTTGTTAGTAAACTAGCTTTTATTATCCAAGATATTATGAATGCATTTCGCTCTGCTGGAAACTTTCCATCTCTTCGGTTCATCTTATCAATGGCATTGAAAATTTTAGAAACTCTTTATGTGCTTCAGTCTATTGGAGTAAAATTGTCTGCATTTGATGCTCTAATTTGCACCACTAGGAGCCAACTTCTATATACAGCTGGTGATAGTCTAGATTCACCCATATAACCAAATCCAGATTATGATTCTCATGTTGATTATCGCTAGGGTGCAGAGGGTTTGAGAAAAAATCATGAGAAAAATGAGAGGTCCACAAAATTCTCGATTCCTAGTCGAGGATGCCGAAGCATCTAACCCCCATTGCTTGGCCTATACAATCAAGAATATATCCACTGTAAGTCTCAATTCTAGATGAAATTTTTAGTAACTAGTATATGTTCTATGTCACTACAGGAGTGGTATTCAGCCTCCTGAAAATCTAGAAAAATATTGTTTGTTGATTAAGGCACCTGTTTACTAGCTCCAATTGCATGACATTAAAATGGCGTTGCTAACATTTTTTTAGAAGGGAGTACAAGAGCTAACTTTATTTGTTCCAAATATTATGGTTCCATGGCAACTCTCTATTAGTATAATAGAGTCCTATCATCTTTGAATATTGATTAGTCCTATCATCTTTTTAAGATTTTACTTGGGTACTGTTTTGCTAGGAACCCAAAGCACATGAGCTGAGACGACAATTGAGAATGAGAGGTTTAAGATGCCATGTGCTTTACTCTCAAAATTGTTCCCGGCTATGTGTGCTGCCTCTTCATGCTTCAATATCTCAAGCTTTAAGGTGATAAAATTCTAGATAGTTCTTTGCCTCTGAATTTAATTAAATGGATTTGGTCTTTGGCGAGTGCATGTTAAGCACTTCTGGCCATATTTTAAATATTTTACTTGGCTACTGTTTTTCCAGGCACCCAAAGCACATGAGCTGAGATGACAATTGATAATGAGAGGTTTAAGATGCCATGTTCTTTACTCTCAAAATTGTTCCCAGCTATGTGTGTTGCCTCTTCATGCTTCAAGATCTCAAGCTTTAAGGTGATAAAATTCTAGATAGTTCTTTGCCTCTAAATTTAATTGGATGGATTTGGTCTTTGGTGAGTGCATGTTAAGCACTTTTGTCTCAAACGGAGCCCATCCAATAAATTCTTGTCGAGTGAGATCTGTATTACTAAAAGTTAGATTTGGTGATTTGCAAGTACTTGTATGTTCGATGGGGCCTAGATATAGCCAATATGTATGTGTTTCTGGGGGGGAAAGGAGATACAATCTATGAAGAGATGATTGGAGGTATGAAGAGATGATTGGAGGAATGCATAAGACACTGATATTGAGAGGGATCATCTATGATGGAGGTGAAACGATGGGGAGGAGTCCTTCCAGCTATGGAAGAGAAGATGTTTTCCCTTCACAAGTCCAAATACAGTGACAATTACTGTAAGTGATGATAAAGAAGAATTCAGCAGCCAAGAGATGATTGTAGCTCTGAAAACTTTTTCTTGAGATAAATAATTCTGCATCCAATTGTATGTAACCCGACGCATTTTTACTAAAATAAAGGCTCCTAGTAAATTTTAGGGAGATGAAAACTACTAGTAATGTCTCAGAATATTTCTAAAAACCCAATCAGGTTGTCAAGTATTGAACTTTTACGGAAGCCATCATATCCATGAAAGAGCTACTAGGAAATACAATGGAGTTGGACATCCTTCATAGGTATCAGAAGTGTTTTTGTATTTTTTATAATAAGCACATATATAATTGTTTGTTGGAATCATTTCTTTTTGCCATGTTAAATCTTGTGAAATTACTATGTACATTTTTCAGTTATTTGTTTTTTATTTTTATTGAGCAACACAATTTATTGCTTAAAATGTGTTTTTTGCAGGTAACCTTACTCGCAAGCTTTGTAAAAAAATGAAGAGGGGGGGGGGGTGCTGTTGCAATGTGGATACAGAAGCACGTGCGCAGATATAAAGCTCAGAAAGCTCAGAAGCACATGCAGTGGGGATACAAAAGCATGTGCACAGATAGAAATCTCAACAAGTGGGCCATTGAGTATGAAGACTCTGTTGTTGATGCTTTTCCATTTAGTATGAAGAGCCTGTTGCTGAGGGTTTCAAGCTGCTAAGTATGGTTTTGAAGCTGTCGTGGGATCCAAGTATGGCTTAGCAACCAAGTACAAGTGGGATGGTTTAGCCATTGTAATATTTTGAAAAGTCATCGGTGTACTAGATGATTTTCATGTAAAGTTATATGGAGATAGTTTTTGAGAAAACTCATTTATTGTAATACTTGACATTTCATATAATATAATTTGTGCGGTTTAAAACTTATATGGTTGTACTTTATATTTGCATAATTCAAATGTGTATTAGATGATTATAAATAATGTATGATTCTCTTTTAAATTCAAACATAATATCATATTAAAAATTTATATTGATTAATAATGGACACCATTAAAACTACTAAAATATAATAACCACACATAAAACCACTGAAAATGACTAAATTAGTGACCAATAAATGAGATTAATGACCAAAATTCATATATAAAATAACAAAAAATTGAGAGATACGTGACCAAACAATGAGATATAAATGACCAAAAAGACGACCAAAATTCACATATCAATGACCAAAAAACAATTTTGGTGGCTAATTTACGGTCTTTTAATACGCGACCAAATTTGGTCATATTCTAGTTTGCTATGTGGTCATTAATTTGGTCATAAATGTGGTCATTAATTCAAATATGACCAAATTAATCACCAAATATATGACCAAATTAACGACCAACTAATAGGCTATAAATGACCAAAATAAAAATGACCAATTTTGGTCGCATAATAAAAGACCGTAAATTAGCCTCCAGTGATTGCCAAACCAAAAGTGGTCATTGATATGTGGATTTTGGTCATTTTTTTGGTCACTAATCTCTCATTTTCCACTAGTGGGGACATGAATGCATTAGTTCGTCAGAATTAAGCAAGCCCGATGTGACAAGTAGAAACTATTACCTCTCAGGTGGTTACAAGGGAAACTAGTCCCGCCACTCCACCCCTGTATCCATTAACAAATTCAAGTTAGAATCATGCATACGACAGTAAGCACATGTTATAAACAATGAAATACGTAATCAAATGACTAACTTACACATCAATGCTTAAGCATAGTACAAACAATAATCAACATCGCGACAACGTAAGTAACATAGTAATAATTGCATCGAGAAATATGGAAGCAGGACGTAAGAAGAACTTATGACAATACAACAGTACAATCAGAGTATGACACATTATGCAAAGTTCAATTAATGTCGAGCATAGGTAGTTTTGACTAGCCTAATAAAAAAATTTATTTTCATTTTTTTGGGACATTACACTTATAGTCAATTCTTAACATGATTCGATTGTTGGGAAGGTGTATATATTGTTTATAAGTGTTGGCATTAACAGTATAACTTGAAAATTGTGGATAGTCTCTTATCATTCATGCAAGGATTTTATGCTAACTTGATATATTGATAATTCATTTATAGATTTTTTTTACAACATATTTATAATGTTTTGTTTGTTTAATTCAATAGTTTATGGTTTTTACATAGATAGGATATATGGAATCTAGGTATTCATTTTGATGGCAAATGAAATGTGCAAGCGCTTCATTTATTTTGTAGTTTTGACTTTGGATTAAAAGGAGTTCGATCCCTCGTCTGAATATTTATAAATATGTTTGTAATTTGTTTATTTAATAATTATTTTAATGTTCGGACATAGTTTAAATAATGATCAATTTAAGGAAATCAAATGTGTTTGTTCATCATTAGCTTCACTTAGGTTATTTTTTATTAAAATCTAGTTTAATTTATAATAAGGTCATGGACCTATACAAGTTATTTATGAAGATATACTTAGGGTTTTAGTTTTAGTAAAAATATTGACAGAGATCTGTTCATTAGTTTTATCTAGAAACTAGGGTTTAGATCTAGATTAAACTTTTGACATCAATCTTCTAAATACCGTTTAAACATAATTCTAAGAGAAATTTAACCTTAAAACCTACCTAAGAATTTAAAGGTTGAGTTTCACTTTAAACAAATGAAACAATCTGAAGCATGTATTCAATCTGGAAAGTAAAATTTGTAGATCTTTAATCGAGAGGATAAAAATTATAAGTAAAATATGTACAACGTGATTAACAAAAACTTGAGAGGGTAGAAACCTCATACCTGCAACTCTTCAACTTGTTAATGGCTAAAAACCCTGCACACTTGAGCACACAGAATTAATAAAAACTAGTTAGCTATGACTTTAGATCTGTTAACCTAATAACTTTGGAACTACCATGTTCCTCCCAACAATGACCCAAAACCGTTCCTCGTTCAAGTCATGATCCCCTTGAGATGGCTCCAACATGCAAGTAGTCTAGAGATCCTAAAGGTGAGCATTCTCTTATTTGGGATATCAGGCTATGTATAAAATTGCTTTTCTTTTGGAATTCTCTCCAAAAATTATTAGGAAAATGGAAATTTTTTTAAAACTTCAGTTAGATCAAGAATCCATTACTTTCTTGATAATTATCTTTAATTATTTATGTGGATTTAATAATTATTTTGGTTTCACTTAGGAACTTTTTTCTAATTCTTAAATTTGACTTTAGAATGGAATATTTATTTAATCATTTTAGTAAATAATAAATACATAGACTCTTTATTGATTATTTTAGTTATCATTATTTCTTTATATTTAATATATATAATTCTTCTTTTATTCATATTATATATATATAAACTATATATATTATCATTAATATTTATTTATGCATCATAGAACATGATCTTATTTACTTGGTGCTTTCCTTAGCTTATACTAGATTTCTTTATCAAGGCCTTAGGTGGGGTTGGCCAACTTAGTTTGGCAGCTCTAGATCCTCCTTGCATGTTGGATTACCTCGTGTACCATGGTAGTTCTTGAGTACTTGATGAGAAGTCGATTCAAGATTTCATTTAATCAACTTAAAAATAAGTAAGATAAAGTTCGGTGCTATTCAAATTCATTCTCACTCAACACTACTTAATTTCTGTAACTCCTAGCTCTATTCAGAGCCCAAGCTCAACGCTAAAAAATGGGAGTTACACTTAGTGCAATTCCAGAGCCTCTCACTCAAGACTAATTCTATGATGTACTTGTATACTACACCTAGGGATACAATGACCAAGGATCCGATGCTCCAGATCTTATGCTCAACACAAAATCTCATCACTCATATGATTCATTGTTTTAACCTAACACATTATAGAACTCAATCATGCATTTAGTCTTCTATGCATTTTATCACCATAATAATCTCAATATATGCATTAAAGTAAATCACATAATACATACAATACATCGTACTATGAAAATAATCTTTGTCCATGAGGGTCCATGCTCAACATATACAATCACATACATGATAATAAAACATATTCATTGGATTATTCCCAATATATCTAACTAATCAGCATAACTCATGTGCAGTGGGGCCTTACGCCAAATATACAAACATAAACATCAAAGTAGCTCATGTGAAATGGGACTGATGCCCATTATAGTTCAGGTAAAAATTCAGGATGTTACATTTTTCCTAGGTCTTTTATAGCTAACAACCAATTCCTCATGCAATTTCTGCCACCCACTACACCTATAATTCCTTAGGGCATGTCCCATGCCGTACCGGAATTCTCATACCTCGTTTAACCTCCCTGAGGTTCACTCTTCATGCCCCCCACTCTCGCATGCATAGTTTACTCTTCAACATGGTTGTCTCCATCATTCATGTTTTTATTAAAAACATAATGTTTCAGTTACATCTGTCCTCCAAGGACCAATTGGCATTTTTCAGAACCAACCAATCTCATTATAAAGAATAGAACATAAATTCAAAATATTACAAAAATGTTAATCTGTTGGGGAATATTAAAATCATCATGAAATAACAAAGTATTTTTTTGAAAATAATAATGTTAATAAATCATATATCTCTTCACCAAAGTTTGGGATGAAGCTCCTCCAACATCAAATGGACTATGCAAGGTGCAAGGAAAATAACGAGTCTCCAAGTGACTCAAGTGAACATCATAAGTGCATCTGTGTAGATGTGTATCATCATAATGTAACAAAGGATGTTGCTGCAAATGTAAATAATATAGCACTCTATTCATGCCATCATCAAAAGGAGAGATAGGAATCCCACACATCTCATGTGGCACCATAAAAAAGAAACCTTTCACCCATACTTCGTTAGGATGAATGCTGCAAAATGTGGAAGTGTAGGATGTAGGAGAAAGAAGAAAATCACCAAAAGGATTAGAAAGTGAAAAATTTTCATTATGTGAAGGATCCATAGGGGTAGGAACATGAAACTCACTCAAAAATGAAAAACTTTCCTCATAGGTTGGTTCCAAGGTAGTGGAATCATGCACTTCTCCAAAAAGTGTGTAACTATTTTCAAGTGGCAAATCAAGTTCCTCTTCCACCACAACAAGTGATTCGATATCATCAAGATTATATTCAAACACATATAGAACTTGCAATTTTCCATGTCTCTCATGATCCCTCATGTCATGAGATCCTCCAAGCAATCTACCATATGACAATCTGAAACATAGGAGGAAGAACAAGTATCTTGCAACCTCTTAAGAAGTTTCTCATTTTGATTTTTGAGATTATGAATATATTCATTATTATTCAAGTATGATTCATGTAACCATTCATTAATCTCAACCAAATTGTTTCTATATAAAAAAAAGGCATTAAATTACCTTTGATTGTGCACAGTGCCCTCTGAATCGTCTCCATGTCTTTAAGGAAGGATGGCTCCTCCAATGAATAAACTTTCCAAAACGAATTCTATACTAGTGCTTTAGTGTCATGGAGTATGCTAAGGTCCTCATGTATATTCATTTCACTCATATTCAAAGGTCCTTCAATGGAGGATGGTTCATGGGAGTGATCTCCTCTTCTTATTTCTTCTTGTTTTGATCAACTTCTTGAAGTTGAAGTGGTCATGGGGAAGTTGACCTTGGTTATTTATTAACTGCTACAAGGTATTCATCTTTATTCTCTTGAGAAATATGGCTTGAAACAACTCTTTCAAATCTGATCTCTATGTCACCAACATAGAGTTGTGAGAACCCGTCAGTAGGTACTCCTTCATAGTTCAATTATCCATCACTAGATGCCCTTTGGTCTATGTCCATAGTAGAATGTGTCTCGTAATGATATTAAATATTTTCAAGGGACTCTTCTTCGTTCTCATGTGGTTTTTCCTCATCTTTTTTAGATTCACTTGGGAGTGAATTTCAATCCTCTTGATGTAATTCTTTTCCTACTTCACCACCCACAAAAGTAGGTGGTGTTAGATTTTTAACATTAAGCTACCATTATTAGGATCTTTAACTGAGAGAATAACAAGCACATCAATCAAACAAAAGAAATAATGAACACAGTGTTTTTCCTTGGGGAAACCATAAATAAATAAAACCCCACAAATTCCTCAGAGATAGAATCAGCACCAAAAGTAAAACCCCAAAACAGTAAGATGATATCTCGACAGCAGCAACCTCTTTCTTCCTAACCCCAGTGTCTTCTTCTTCCTTAGCTATGCACTACAATTGAGTGTGAGTGAGTGTGTGATAAATAGAGAGGCTCACTCTCTATTTATACTAATTCTCAACTTGACTAAGCCCAACTAGTGCAGAATTCACTAGGTGAGTCTAATAAGCCTAGTGCCCTGAAACTACGGGGACTTTAACCCTTAGACAATAGGATGGTTACCCACAATGACTTGACATGACTTGTTTACATTATAGAACCTCCCGATTGGAACATCGGGGCATGACATAACTCAATTACATTACAGACACATCCCAAAATAAACATCGGGGTACAAGACATAAGATACATAAGTGAATACATTTCAAAGTTACAATTACGTCAACACTCCCTCTTAACTAGGAGGGTATACTTTCGACACAATTTTCAGCACCGATCTTCTTCTCTGTATCAATTGGAACATCTCATCATCTTCATATTCAAGTTGTCTTGATCTTCAAGTCTTCTTTGTCTTGAAGCCATCATCATATTCAAGTCTTCTTCATCTTCAAGTCACTTTCTTCTTCAAGTCTTCTTCATCATGGGATCTGCATCATCATGACCACTGGATCATCACTGCCAAATAATCACTGTATCACATCCCAGAATAAACATCGGGGTACAAGACATAAGATACATAAGTGAATACATTTCAAAGTTACAATTACGTCAACACTCCCTCTTAACTAGGAGGGTATACTTTCGACACAATTTTCAGCACCGATCTTCTTCCTTGTATCAACTGGAAGATCTCATCATCTTCATATTCAAGTTGTCTTGATCTTCAAGTATTCTTTGTCTTCAATCCATCATCATATTCAAGTCTTCTTCATCTTCAAGTCACATTCTTCTTCAAGTCTTCTTCATCATGGGATCTGCATCATCACGACCACTGGATCATCACTGCCAAATAATCACTGTATCATCATAAGGATCATCACTTGATCTAGATCATCATAAATTCTGGATCATCATCACATATAGATCATCACTTGATCTAGGTCATCATCAAGTCTATATTATCATCATCATCAGTGCTATCTCTCTATTCTTCTCGTCACATGAATTTATATAGATCCAACCCTTTTTCATGCTGGTTGTAGGCCTACCCTTCATGTAGGTCTTCATTAGTGCTTATATATGACCCTAAGTCAGAATGGCCCACCTAGCTCTTACATCTGACCTCATCTTGTCAGAATGGCACGCCCATCACTCACATCTGACCTCATCTTGTCAGAAAGGCCCAGCACTCACATCTGACCATGTGTAAACACATCGTGCCTGAATGGCTCAGCACTTATATTTGACCATGTGTGAACACGCCACATTGGAAAGGATCTGGACTTACATCCAACCATGTTTGAAAACATCTCATCAAAAGGGATTAGCACTTATAGTCGACCATGCTCAAAAGCACCGCATCGAAAAGGCTTAGCACTTACCTTCGACCATGCTTGAAAGCACCGCATCGAAAGGGCTCTACACTTACATCCAACCATGCTTTAAAGCACTGCATCGGAAGGGCTCTCAGTCTGAGACTAAATATTCCTGGTAACTGACTAGGTGCCTCCATTCTCCCAAAGAATGGCATTAGCCCTTATATCTGATTAATTGGGAACACTTCCCTCAATCACATCAAAATGGCCATGCGCTCACATCTGATCATGTAAGACTACATCCTACAGTTATATCAGAATGACCCTCAGTCCTAGACTGAGTTTTCCTAGTAACTGACCAGGTACCTCCATTCCAAGAATGGCATTTATCCCTTACATCTGATCATGTAGGGACCAATCCTACAGTCACATCAAAATGGATTAGCACTCATATCTAACATGTAAGGAACCAAATCCTCTCACCATGACATAATGGCTCAGCCCTTACATCTGACCATGGAAGGAACCTAATCCTCTCACCATGTCAAAATGGCTCTTGGTCTCATGATTTTCCCTTGGAGGGAACCTCGATCTGGAGAACACCAAGCTTCTCCCTGAAGTACTCAAACTTCACTCTAGCCAATCACTTCGTTAATACATCAGCTATCTATTCCTCCATCGCAACATATTTGAGCTTCACTTCTCCTCTCTACACCATATCCCTGATATAGTGATACTCGATCTTGATATGCTTCAACTTGTCATGGAACACAGGGTTCTCTGACAACTTCACACAACTCTGGTTGTCGCAATATATACAAGTAGCATCCATTTGGAGATCGAATAAATCAGACAGTAGCTTCCTCATCCATACTGCCTCACAACTAGCAAAACAAGATGTAACATACTCTGCTTCAGCTGTACTCAGTGCCACATAGGATTGGTTCCTGCTAAACCAAGATATCACACATGATCCCATACTAAAGCAGCATCATGAAGTGCTCTTCCTATCGATGGCACTGCCTTCCCAATCTGAATCAACATAACCCTCTAGGTTAATATTCTAATTTTCCTTGTACTTGAGCCCATAGTCAACTATACCTTTCAGGTACCTTAGAATATGTTTTGTAGCAATCAAGTGAATATGTCTCAGATCTATCAAGAACTGGCTCAAGGTGTTCACAGCAAAGCAAATATCTGGTCTCGTGTTCGATAGATACATCAAGGACCCAATCATCTGACGATACATTGTAGCATCAACCGCTTCTGATGAAGCATCACTCAATAGCTTTAGGTTTGATGCCATAGGTGTGGTTATGGCCTTGCATTCCATCATCCCGAATCTCTTCAAAATATCTATTGCATACTTCCCTTGTCCAAGGAAGATTCCATCTACATTCTACCACACCTCCATGCCTAAGAAATAGTGCATCATGCCCAAGTCCTTCATTTCAAACTCGACAGCAAGTTTCCTCTTCGTATCAGCAATCAACCCATCCATACCTGTTACAAACAGATCATCCACATATAGTAGGAGTATCACTGCATTGCCATATTCAAACTTGTAGTAAAGGTTGGAATCTGCTTTACTCTTGGTAAAGCCCAAACTAGATAGGAAACCATCAATTATATCATACCATGTCCTGGGTGTCTGTTTCAAACTGTACAGGTATTTCTTCAATATGCACACATGAGACTCTTTGTCATGTGTCTCAAAACTGAGTGGATGCTGCAGATGGCAGCATTGAGAAACATAAAGAAAGATTGCGGGTACACAGGGTGACTATCAAAGCATTGCATTCCAGGTATCTACGGCATCTAGGGAGAGTCTTCAACCTCTATCCTCTATTTGTTCTAGATCTGAACCATTAAGACTAGTGGAACACCTTGCTGTCTACATGAGGTGAAATATTCCAGCTAACAAATCTGGTGACTCCGCTGGGGAATAGAATTGTGTATCAGTTGTTCTGATCTTCCTCAGTCTGCAACTCTTGTCTGAATCCAGGATCCTTCTTCAACTCTATTTAGTCAGATCTACTTTCTGACTTACTCCATTTGGGTTTGAAACCTCCAGATCTGTTCGGATCTAAGTCATTTCGGTCTTTTATGCTCTGTTTCCATACTCAATTCAACTGTATTTACCATGATCGAGTCTTTTTCTGACTTGATCCATTGTTCTTCTTGTGTTTTGGTCATCTACATGGAACCACGCCTTTGCTGTGTACGAGAAGCGGTTTCGCCTCCTGAACAAAGTGGATAGTACACAGTGCCACCACCTGTAACCTATTGGCGATAAGTGGTACTATGTTGGAAATGCTTTGTCAACACCTGAGAAGCGCGGTGCCAGGTAGGCATCATTACAAATCCCTTTTTCCTTATTCTTCTTTGCAAAAATTTGGATTTTGTTTCTTTCAGTTCTGCTTATCAGACTTGTGTTACTGAATCTGATGCTTGTGGTTTGAGATTTTATGGTTTAAGATTGATTTGAGTGGAATTTCAAACGTTTGATTAGGTCTTTTAATTGTTCATCCGCTTCTTGCTTGTTGGTTGTGTTTACGAAAGGATTTCTTGTTTTCTAAAAAGCTTAGGGTGTTATTAAAATCTCTTTTCATTTTTGCTACATAGACTAAACGAAGAACACTAGATTAGCTTCTAGGTTTCATTTCTTATTTGCATAGTAAACTTCTTTTTCCTTCCTTAAAAAGAAATTTTTTGACTAAGACTATGATATCATCATTGAGAATTGGACATTGTTTTCTGATTGGCTTTACAAGATTTTAGGACCTTTATGATCTTTCGTCTCTCATGCATTTAAAACTATCTCAATCAAAATAAAAAAAATTGTAGTTTTAAGTTAGATTTGCTTATGTTTTGAGAAAATTGAAAAAATAGGGTGCATTTGCATATAGGTGTGCTTCTTGTTTTTCTTCCTTTTCTCATTTGCTTTTAGAAAGAAGAAATTAGTTTGGTAAAGTGATTGCTTGTATTTGATTTGATGTTCATGACTGTTGTGTGGAAGTATTTTTGGTTTTGAAACAAAAGGAAAACACTCTCTTTCCCTCCTGTAAGTAGGCATACTGAACGGTAAAGTGAATATTTTGCACTAGCATACTGCATGGTTTTACTTTTTGGTCAAAACATCATGCATTCACCTAACCGCACAAGTTAAAATTAACGGTAGTTGTAGGTTAAAATTTACATAGTAACTTGAGTGATAGCTTAGAGACATGTTCGGGCATCGTTAAGTGTAGGAGCTGTCGTTATTTGTCAGCATTACATCCCGGGACTTGCGCGGTTCTTCCACGTACCATTGGTATATCGAACGGCCTTTCACGTACCCTTGAGGTATATACAAAGGTACTTCACATACTTGATTGTATATTGAAAGGCCCCTTGTGTATGGTTATGTATTAGACAGCACTACTACCGATTTGAGCTCCCATGTACCTTGAGTATATCGGGAGACCGCACTAGGGTACCTTATCTATCTAAGAAAATCCCTTTGGTCATCTTGTTTGGAGCCATACACTGAAAACAAAATTTGGGGAGATTACTACACATGTACGCTCAAGGTATATCGCGAGTGGCACCTTCTTGACAATCCTAGTGAGAGACCTGACTTTTGAACTCCTCCTATCATTTTAAGTGTGCTTGTCATTAGAGGAAATTTGGGGTCTAAAATGGGCCTTATAAGAAAACGTGCCAAAATAATTTTTTGTGAGTTGGAATTCAAGAACCAATAGAATTTCAATAAAATAAGTCAACCATAATGGTTGAGTTGGCATATTTGTCATTAAAAAAAACTACTTTTTTTGTTCGTATTTTTGACATATCTCATTGTGTTTTTACTCAAATTTCGATAGGGAGAGCTCGTTGGATGTGGAATTTGATTCCACATCCAATGAGTACCCACACTACATACTTTTGATGGACCCGCCTACCCCAAAAACAAGAAATACCTGAAAAAACGTGATGATGATGTCATCATCACATCCAACGAGCTCTCCCGATCGAAATTTGAGTAAAAGCACAGGGAGATATGTCGAAAATACGAACACAAAAATTAGTTTTTTTCTTTCTTCCTCCAAAATCAATTAATATTATTTTATTATTTTAACCATTATTTTATTATTTTAACTATTATTTTATTATTTTCCTTAGGAGGCCCATTTTAGACCCCAAAATTCCTCTAATGTTTGACCTATAGCTTGTGTAGGGAAATTCTTTTTGGTGTTTTTTCTAGATTTTCAGACCCTGGGTTAGTTAGGAACTATACAAACTAGTTGAGTTAAGACAGTCCAAATGAGTAGGGGGCTTGCCACCTAATTTTATTCGTGGTTTAGGAGAAAATCCTATGGAAGCTATCAACCAAGGAGCTGCTACCACCTCCCAAGTGGGAGATAATGTGGTTGTGGAAAGTGGAGTACCATATTCTTCACACTTGCCTCCCTTGGTCCAACAGCCTTCTCAGGGAGATTCCTCATTCCATTCTCCCATGGATGGACATGTTGATGATACCGCTCTCCCGGATTTTGGTCCCAATGCTCCATTTTGGGACACCTCTGTAGGTCAGGCCATTGCCTCATTTGGCACCCATGTAGACTCTTCTAAGATTGAAGAAGAAGGCAATACTGTGCTTCCATTCTCCATGCAAAGGCCATTGATAAGCAAATTGATGACATTTTAGGCCCAACAGTATTACAGCCCACATCTATTCCTAGGGGATATTGTTCGCTTGCGGAATCTATGAGACCCATTGAACCGATTATAGATCATCCATTGACACCCCACAACCCAGGTCAAGATACCACCCCTACCACCTCTCATGTTATATCTATGACTAATCTTCCCAGGTCTTCTGCACCTGAGATTCAATCTTCAATTCATGTTTTGTCTACACCTTCTAGTGTCGGGGGGCAACCCCCGGTACGACCTACATTATCTGACACCGGAATTATTCCTAGTCAAGGATAGACCTCTAACATAGAACCATCTAGAGTTTATGTCCCTCCCAGGCATACTAATGTGGTTAATCCCCCATCCAGTTCAGGTCAACCCTCCAGGGCACAACCTGTAACCATTCAATCATCTGGAGTTTATGGTTATCAAATATCCATAGGTAATATTAATCATCCACCCAATCCTACAGGAATTCCATACCCTAGTAATGCTTTTACACCATGGGGGAAACCCAACTGATCTTACATGCCAACTATGGGGGGGATACCTATACATACTGCAGGAGGTGCCAGAGGACCGCCTTATGAAGGTCCTCCACCTGGCTGGGGGCCTAATGGTCCCAGAGGATCTGGAAACTTTCCTCCTTATGGTCCTGGTGGCCCTGGTGGCCCTGGGGGACTTGGTGGCTTTCCACCTTTTGGACCCAAAGGGTCTGGTGGCCCTCCTCCTAGTGGTTTCGGCAGCTCTAGAGGTTTACCTCCTCCTGGGGGCCCTAGAGGGTTCGGTGGTCCACCTCCTGGTGGTCCTGGTGGTCCCAGTGGTCCTAGTGGCCCTGATCATCCCCCTCCTAGAGGCCCTGGTGGTCCTAGTGGTCCTGATCCCAGAAATCAACCCCTTGTGGGTGGATATTTCGATAGTTCTTCATCACAACAACCTGTTTATCAGTCCACTTCTAGTCCTACTGGTAATTATATGCCATATCAATATTACCAGTATGTTCAGCCCAACCAACAATTACCTTTCCTAGCAACTTTGGACTTACCTGATTTTTCCAAGTTGATCAATGACCCCATTCGACACAATCCATCATGGCCATCCATTCCAGTAAAGTTACCATCAAACATTCTAAAATTCGATTGAAAGAAAGGAGATGATCTGAAGAACCATGTTATCACATTCCATTTGTGGTGTTCTTCAAACTACCTCATGGATGACTCTGTTCGGTTATGACTCTTTCAGCAAAATTTGACCGGTACAACTACGAAGTGGTACATTGAACTCCCATAACATTCGTTCATGGATTTTGGCTCGTTGGCAATCGTTTTTGTTACACACTTTCAGCTCCCTATTCATTATGAAATGGGTACTGATATTTTAACCTCTGTGCAACAGAACACCTCCACCCACATATTCGATCATATTGATGAGTGGAGAAGGTAGAGAAGTCTTATGAAGGCCACTATTCCAGATCAATTACTAGCTGATTGGTTCACCAAATCCTTGTTGCCTCCTATTGTCTGAGATGTGGCCATGGGCAGTGTCATTACTGAAGAGAAGGCTATTAGTCGGGCTCAGTACCTAGACTTGTTTTATTCCCAGTTTGGCACTCTTTATGACCTGATTCCTCAAGATCCTCAGCCCAACACCGATCCTTCCAAGCCACCAGCAGAAGTACCTGTTGATGGGATTGTTGGTTCAATATAGTCCCCATCAATAGTGAAACCTACCAAGCAAACCCAAACTGTCACCTCTAATCCTTCGACTCCTAAGGTTTTTGTCGAGGTCAATTCCATTCAAAGTACTCAAACCTCATGTAATAATAAAAATAATGGTAGAAATCAAAATAAAAAACCTGGAAACTAGTCGAAGACTCCATGACCAACCAATGGTGATAACGACAAAGGGAAACGAAAAGCGAAATATCCCTATCTTCTCTATGGCGGTGACCATTTTTCAAAGGAGTGTCCTCGTCAGGATGAAATATCCTAGTTTTTGAAGTCCAATCCCACGCCTCCAGTACTTACAGATCCTTTTCCCTCTGAACAATAGCTGATAGACCACATGTCTAACCAGGGTAATTCTAGTTCATCAAAGGAAATTCGTATGATTTCCTCAGATACATTCCATCTATAAACTTGAAGTCAAAATTATGATAAACCCATGGATAAAAATGAAGATCATCCTTCTTCAGGGAAATTCCCTTCTACTAGTTCTCTTGAGTCCTCGTCTATTGTCCCCTTGTCTATCGAGAAGCCTACTCTCGACATAATTTTGCGCCCACCTAAGAGTACTCTTCAGAAGGCTGTCTTTAATCCTAATTCATGAGCTACTCAATTTTATAATGTAGTTGAAGATCTCACTCAAGCACCTTGTGCAATCTCTACCCTAGAAGTGCTCTAAAGTTGCCCTACACTGCACAAAAACCTGTTGACCACATTAGGAGCTTTAGACCCAGATAATACCAACTTGATTCATTTCAATGTTGAGAACTATAAGTTTAGGTTACCACATAAAATTTCTTTTCAATTCATTACGAAAGTGGTTTGAAAGAAAGTTTTTCGAACAATCCTAGATGAAGGAGCTTCGACCTTCATTTTGTCTTTGTCTTGTTGGAAATCCCTTGTTTCTCCCGAGCTTGTAACATCACCTACGACCCTTAAGGCCTTTGATGGACAAGGTTTCTAGCCCCATGGTCTCATATCATTCCTTCCAGTCAAGCTAGGGGGGAAAAACTGTTTCCATCCAAGTAGAAGTGGTAGAGGCCCCTTTAGATTACAATCTCCTTCTAGGATGAAATTGGTTCTATGCTATAACTATTGTTGCTTCAATAGTATTTCGAACCGTCAAATTTCCACATCCGGGGAGAATCGTTACTATGGACCAGCTTGATTTCTATACACCGGATGTTACTTCCTCCATAGCTAATAACATCCCCATGTTAGGCCAATCCCCTCCTCCTTACCAGTCTATTAGGGTAGGCGTGTTGAAGGATTCATCCCTCATGGGAGTTTTTCCATCCACACCTCCTAGCATAGATTCTACGTCAGTCCATATGATCACCTCATTTGATTGTGAGCCTAAGGGAAAACATGTTGTTGAGTCTACCTCGTTAAGGCCACACGAAGCTATGTATGACACCATTCAAACCTCTTTCGATGATCACACTGATGACCTTCATCTGGTGGCTTCAAATCCTTACCATTTACCGTACTAGTTAGAACCTTCTCTTTCGGTTCTAGACTATCTCTTTGAGACTTTTCCTTTCAATGAGTCCATTATAGAGATCATGAATATGGATGAGCCCATTTGGGAGAATAACCATCATAGATCCATGTTCCTCCCCAATACCAGTTCAGAGAGCCATGAATTTGCATCCTTGTTTCCTACTGATATTGTCAACATTCCCCAAAGTCCAGTGTTGTTGCAAGATACAGATTCTGAAGGAAACCTTTGCAACATTACTCAGATGAACCCAATTAACATATCAACCAAACCTGATACTATTGAGCATGTTAATGTTGGGTGGAACTGCTTCGCAGATGAATCTGAAGCCTATAAGGCACTTTTTAAATAATTCCATGATATTTTTTCCTAGTCATACGAAGAGATGTTGGGGATTGACCCATCCATCATGATCCACAAGATTACAACCTATCCCTTGTCCAAACCTGTCAGGTAAAAAATTAGGAAAGTCCATCCTCGAAAAGCTGTAGCTATGACAGCTTGAATTGAGAAACTTCTGAAAGCTAGGTTTATTTATCCTGTACCCCTCATGGAATGGGTATCAAGTGTTGTCCCTATCAATAAAAAACAGGTCACCATTAGAGTCTGTATCAACCTTAGGGATGTCAATAAATCTTGTCCCAAGGATAACTTTCCCACCCCACACATCAATCAGATTATCGACAACTGTGCTAGATGTATCATCTTTTCATTCATGGATGGCTTCTCCAGCTATAATCAAATTGAGATATTACCCTCCGATTAGCATAAGAAAAGAATCATTTTCCCATGGGGAACCTTTACATATAAGAATTTACCGTTTGGCTTGAAAAATGCTGGAGCTATGTTCCAGCGTGCGATGTTCTATGTGTTTCATGATGTCAAACACATTGTTGAACCATACCTTGATGACATCCCTGCTCATTCATAGCGATAGGAGGACCACCTTGGTGATCTTAGAGATATATTTCTAAGATGTCGTCATTAATAATATACGGCTCAACCCACATAATGTGTTTTTTGCGTTGAGACGGGACATCTACTAGGTTTTGTGGTATCCAAAGATGGCATCTGGATAGATCCTTTAAAAATTTCCACCATTATTAATCTACCAGCCCCAACTAATCTCCTTGAACTCCAAAGTTTGTAGGGGAAGGAAAACTTTCTCAGCCATTTCGTGTGCAATTTCGTAGAGAAAACGCATGGCTATAAGCGTCTCCTTAAGAATAGCACCCCATTCTTATGGGATGACTAGGACCAACGCACCTCTAATAATCTTAAACATGCCTTGACTCATTCACCTGTGATACACCCCCCTAATTACTCAAAGGTCTTTCTCTTGTATATTGCTTCCTATTCTACTACCATCGCTATGGTTTTAGCGCAGGACAATCTCCATGGTCAGGAGCACGTGATTTATTACACCAGTAAGAATCTTCTGGATTCTGAAAGCCGTTATTCACATGTGGAAAAGTTATCATTGGCCACGGTCATTGCTGTACAAAAGTTTTGTCATTACATTCTGCTCCGCACTACCGCTGTATTAGCAGACTAGAACCCAATGTACTACATCCTAACTTGTTAGGTGCTCGGGGGCAAGTACTCCCATTGGATTGTTATCCTTCAGTAGTTTGATTTGGATTTTACCAAGGCTACATCAAAGAAATCCTTGTTCTTTATAGAGCTTATGTGTGATCTTCCCTATGCTTCAACGTAATTTGAGCCCAGTGATTCATTTCCAGATAAATTCATGTTCCTGATAAGCACTACTGATCCTTGGTATGGAGATTTGCTTATATATCTCTAGACACAATGTTTTCAGCTGCATTTATCCCGTGATGATTTCCACCGTATCCATCACCACGCGAAATACTATCTCATCTTGAATGATACTTTGTATAGATGTGGGATTGACTCTATTCTCTGGTGATGCCTCACTCATGAGGAGGCTGAACTTGTGTTGAATGACTGCCACTTTGGAGCATGTGGAAGTCATTTATCTGGGATGGCTACAGTCTAGAAAATACTTCATGCTGGCTATCTCTAGCCTTCTATCTTCAAATATTGTCATGAGGCTATTAAGAAATGGCCACCTTGTCAACACTTCTATCCTAAAAAGTGCACCCATCTTTCTCCACTACACCTCGTCATTGCCATTGGCCCATTCGCCAAATGGGGCATTGACTTCATGCATTGTAATCCTACCTCAATCGGGGGGCATGGTTACATCATCGTAGCTGTTGATTATTTCACTAAATGGGCTAAGGCCATGCCTACATATGCGGAAGATGGTAAGACTGCTGCTCTCTTCTTGTTCAATAATATCATAACTAGATTTGGAGTTCCCCATTCCATCGTTACTAATCACGGATCCTATTTCCATAATCAGATGATGGAGGAAATGAGTGCCAAGCTAGGGTTTCACCATGAAAACTCTACATCATATGATCCACAAGCTAATGGTTAGGTAGAGGCCATTAACAAAGTTTTGAAAACTATGCTTCATCGGATGGTTGGAGACCATAAATCCAACTGGCACCATGTTCTTTTCTCCACTCTTTGGGCTTATTGGACTTTTGTGAAAACAGCTACTGGTTTCACGCCATTTCAGCTTGTCTATGGACTTGAAGCTGTATTACCCATCCAATGTTAGATTCCATCTTTACAACTTGCCGTCAAACTTCTCCCAGACACTTCCGCAGAGGAATAAATATTTTTATACCTGAATAACCTTGACGAGACTCGCAGAGATGCCGCCTTGGCTAATGAGGAACATAAGAAACACATCAAGTCGTAGGATGATAAATATGTCCAGCCTTGTGTCTTTCACGAGGGTGACCTAGTCTTGACTTATGACCAGAGATACGACAAACTAGGGAAGGGTAAGTTCAAGTCCATGTGGTATGGACATTTCGTTATTTCTAAGGTGTTAGAGAAAGGAGCCTATGAGCTCATTGATTATGATGGAATCCCTTTGGGGTAACCTCGCAATGGGTTGTACCTAAAAATTACTATGCCTAGGTTTTCTTGGGTAGTATCTTGTATATATGTATATTGATTGGCTTTCAGCATGCTTTTAGTATTTTCAAGATGGTTTTGAGTTTCGTGTCCACATCTGTTTACACCATGTTTTGCTCATGCAGATGGATTTCTACGATTTCGCTGATGGTGCTTTCTACCACACCTTGAATCTCACCATGGATTCTTGGGTCCTCTATTCCCCAGCCGAAGATTTGGTCAGTTCAAGAGCGGTTTGTATAGGTCCCTCTACTAATAACATCATTGAGTATGAAGTAGTCATATGTCTTCTGACTAAAGCTGCCTCCTAGGATGTTCATGATCTAGTAGTCTTGATGGACTCACATCTCGTGGTTTTCCATTTGAACCATGTCTACACCATTACAAACCCGGTACTCCTCTGCCTCTTTTGGAGAGTGCGTTTTCTATAAATATCATTCGAAACTATTACTTATAGGCATATCCCTAGGGAACATAATGTAGTTGCTGACTCATTGGATAACTACATCCTAGACTGGAATATTGCCCATTCATGACAATAAATAAAACATGGTCCATTGTAAATAAACATTTAGAGACACGTAAAACTCATAGAAAACACATTTACCATTTGAAACATATAAACACCATGTAAAAGTCTGTATATATATATGAAAAAGTTTACAAAAAATAGGTCCCGAGACCTCCTCTGAAGCATGTAGGCTTTCAGGAAAAATCATCATACAAAATCCTGAAGCTATAAGCTTTCAGTACATATCTCATACACTAGTGGTGCTCATGATAGCACATCACTGCTCGAGCTACCCTACGTAGCAGCCTACTGAATCAGCCCGGTACTCCCGCTGTGGATCTCTAATATCTCATCGGGAGGTCATCAATGTTAGTATCTGGGATGTCCAAAGTCAACCTCTCCAGGTTCTCCTCTATCTCCCCAGTGATATCATCACCCTATGGTACAAAGTGAGCTCCTACTCACCTATCCAATGTAGATGCTCCTTTAGGTCGTGCTGCTCCAACATCTGCATGAGGATATTTAGGTCTCATCACTTAACATAAAAAATAAACAACTTTAAAAAACATAAAAAACATTTCATCCATTTTAGGGTTTCTTGCTTCTCACCGATGTCACCCCACTGCCCGCTAAGTGGGGGTGGTAGGTCAGGATCTCCTATGAAGTTTGTTTCTACATAAGCATAAACCTCAACCATGAGGATCTGATCTTGTGCCATCTGAAGAACGGATCACCAAACTTCACCCTTCCCCTACCCTCTCCTATGCGAGCCATCACCTGGACCCACCTCAGCATACGAGGGTCCCATGATCTCCGACTCCGGAAGGTCACTTGAGGCCTCATCTGTGGAACCCACTTGAAGAAGAAGCAGGATAAGATGGAACCAAAGCCAAACTACTTCAGCTTTCCTTGTCGACACTTAGTTAGCTGATCCTTGAAGATTGGAAGTATTGCTTCCGCCCAGTTGAACACCATGGGTTCCATGGCATTTATGGCATACAGCATGTGTTCCCTAGAATCCTTGTGCACACCTTGACTCCCGAACACCCTCTGCATAGTAAAAAATATGGTCTATAGAGCCCTATCCATCACTACCTTGATGGGCATCTTCTTTCCCGATGTACCTGTCCCTGTTGCACAGTGTCAATCTATAAGCTCTCTAGTAGTAATGTCCCCTCCACGTGAACCTATCAGTGAGATGGGGGCACCCCGTCTCAATAGACTAGTCAAGAACTAGATATCCTCTACTTCCACTATAAGTATATGAGCCCCCACCTCGAAGTACTGTTGCTCTAGATTCCACATTTTTAGTATGTGTTCCAGTAACCATTTGTGTGACACCATGCTTGGGGTCCAGAATAACTTTAGGAGCCCACAGTCCCATAATGCGGAAATACAACCCGCATTTCTCTCAGTAGCAACATCCTCATTGTCATGCCTTCTTTATTTCCATATCACCATATTTTGAGCAACCTAGACCTGCCAAAAACAATAATGGTATGCATTAGAATCATCCTTAAATCATTGGAAATCAAAAGAATGAAGTTATATTGCCCATACTATTAGTTTAAATTATCCACGGTCGGCACCGCCTGTGCGTCGTTGGAGACAGGTGGTGGCACCGCCTGTCCACTTTGTTATTGGTGCGGTTCTCGGGTGGTACCACGTATCCTACAAGGGGTAGCCGCGGTGCCCACATTTTGAGTTTTAGGGCTTTCCATATGGGCCCAAAACCCCACCAAATATCAAAATAAATGCTATGAAATGAAAGATAAGGGTCTTAGCTATTACCTACAACTGACGATGCTGAAAAAAGATGATGGAAACTCCCGGTATCAACTGTGGAAGATCTGGCTAAGAAAATGCTCCAAGTGCTCCATGCTAGAGGTAAATAGTGGAATGATTTGATTTTTTACTATTTACTTGACTTATATAGGCATTTTTGGGTCTGACTTGCTATAGTTTTGATGTAAAATCACGTTTTAGTCAAAATTTATTTGTCGTAATCCCTAATGCTAGTTTTGAATGCATTTAACACTTGTTTATGAGACTATTGTAGGATAGGAGAACTCTAGAAAAAAGCTTCGAAAGTTTGTTTATGGCTTTTTCGTACTTTCATAAAATGGGAAAAGTCGATGAGCATTTATTATGACACTTTGATGATGCTCTTTAAACCTAGTATCAAAGGTCCAAGTCCATTTCCAAATATTTCTAGGCTCGTAAAATTTGACATTGTGTAAAGAAACATCATGGAGTCTTCTTTTCACATCTTTTTTCATACTCCTTAAACACGAAAAGATCATTGAGTCCGTTTCCGAATCTTTCTAGGCTTGTAAAAAGTGACATTGTGTAAAGAAACCTCATGGAGTCCTCTTTAAACTCTTTTTAGGCTCCCTAAATATGAAAATATTGTCAAGTACTTGTCTCCTTCATACTCATAAAATTCTTTGAAGAGTCGTCCTTCCGACAGTAGGTTATCTCTTTTTCGGTTCAGATAGGAATATTTACGAAAAAGGAACACTCCAACCAATCATGACTGGAAGAGTTCTCTAAGGTATGATTTTATACTTTTTCAAGCCTTAGAGACTAAATCATATGAAAAAGGACTCTTTGGAGTCTTCTTCCGTATTCGTTCAGACTCTCTAAACATGAACGATACCGATTTTTCTTTCAGTGGACTCGCTAAATTAAACATTGAGAGACCCATTTTGGGAATGAACCCCTCCTCTCTCAGGTTCCTAAAACATATGAGTCTAGACTTGTCCTCCAACAATCTATATCGAGTGGTTTTTACCCTCTTTGAACTCGTAAAACCAAAAAGAGGCACTCATCGATAATTATGGGGGAAATGGGAAGGGAACCATTTCGCAAATAATGGTAGTTGTTTGTCATTACCTTTGAACATGGCACTTGTCTGCACATCATGTCAGTCAATTGGGTATTCAACTGATCTCTGTGACAATCCACTTTCATGAGTCATGTCACTCCTTTGAGTCTTTCAAAAGAATGCATTGTCCACTGTCGCATTATGTGTCTATCCCATTCAGTCATGCTACCAAGTCTTTTGTCGTGCCGCCCAATGTTCAAAGGGGATTTGAAGAATTTTTACCTATGTAGTCTACACGGTCTTTGTGTCAGTATATTTGAGTCATTCTTATGGTTACTACATTCACATCATTCCAGAACTATGTTTCGAGTTTCGTGTCGTCGATTTGGGACTCATCATGGCCCTCCTTCGACGAAGCTTTTTCCATGGACATCAACTCATCATCCGGGAAATAGTCTTAGAAACAATGTTTAGTACCTTGAGATCTGTATGCCTTAATGACAAATTATCACTCTCTCAACATAGGTTCACATCATTGACCTTTGATCGATAGAATAGACTAAGTGCTCGACATCAGGACATCTATTCACACTTAGTAGGTTGTAGTAGAGTACCTTGGGAATCAGTGACATTAATGGTGATCTCCGTTGCACTTGTTAATGGTTCACATTATTGGCCAGTAATCAAGTGGTTTCTACCATGTTCAACTTTAGATCATTGTAATCACATGGATAGAATCGTACTTTGTGGAAGACAAGACGAAGACCCTGGGTATATGTTTAAAGCGCTCATTGCTTTTCCCCAGGTCGTGATCGAGTTTTGTATGTCTGGCATGGATCCACATTTGTATGGTCATGGCTATGCTCAAATTTGCATCTATATGACAAATATCTACATTGTATGTCTAGTAGCTATGTCCAAGTTTGAGTCCTCTATCACATGGATCTGCGCTGTATTATAGTAGCCATGCTTGTTTATTCCTCTCATGGATCTGCCTTGTATTGGTCTGTAGCCATGAGTTTGTTTACTTGTGTCTATGAGTCAAAATACTGATGTACTCCAGATGCCTACTTGATGACATGCTCCGATCGAGCTATCATTTTCACCTCATGGCAACGACTTGTTCTCTCAAAGATCTCGTTTATCGTATCCCTCTAAGACTCATGCTTTGGGGGGCATCCTGTTATACCAAAATCCTGTCACCATCATTTGATAAGACATTTGACATACCTACTTGCCATGAATCCCAAATTTTGGAGTGGAAACCCATACTAAATGTCAATCTTTCATATAAATTCCCAGCACCACACTTGCCCCTTTATCCAGAAGCAGTACCCTTGTTCGCACCGCCCATCCCCTGTTACCCACAAGCAGTGCCACCGCTTATGGCCCTTAGTCCATAAGATGTTATTACTAGAAATTCTCTATCATTGAAGGAGAAACATGATACTTTGGGTAAAAATGGAAAAAGAGAAGCTTCTCAAGGCTTCTAGATGATAAGCCTTGAGATATCCCTTATCCCTACTGTTGTGGGTTAGTTGAGCTTGAGATCCCTCATCCTAGGATCTTAGAGGCCACCTCACCCACTTATCTCTCAACCTACCCTATCCATTTATCCTTATAAATACAAGCTTATGGACATAATTGAGAGAGAGAACTCTTAAGGTATTGTTATGCTGTTGGATTGATCACTTGGTCCATACCATTGGAGAGCATAGAGAGAGCTAGAGTCAGAATTTATGGGGATGAGAATGCTTGGTTTCATGGAGATGCATGTCAACACTAAGGCTTGGTTGTAAACTTCTTCATATTTCTTTAATGCAAGTTGATTTATGTCCCACATATGTTGTTGATGTTTTATTTCACATGTATGTTGTTAGAGTCCTTAGTCACTAACATAGATTAGTAGATTATATTCTGGTTGCTTTGATCTGTTTCGTGTTGAGATGATTGTAGGTACATAGGGTGACTATCAAAGCATTGCATTTCAGGTATCTACAGCGTCTAGGGAGAGTCTTCAACCTCTGTCCTCTATTTGTTCTGGATCTGAACCATTCAAACCAGTGGAACACCTTGATGTCTGCAGGAGGTGAAATATTCCAGCTAACAGTACTTTGAGAGCTTGATCTTCACTTCCCATCTTTTCTTCTTGAGCTGCTATCCGAGCTTCTTCTTGAGAGCATTCTTCCCATAGTCTACTGAACTTGACTAACTTCTTTCTGGCACAGATCCCTTGAATAAAGGAGTCCCATGATCTAGGGAGACCATTCAAGGTGGTCATTAAAATCTATGCATTCTCCACTTCTTCATCTACTGCTTCAAGTTGTTCTTTGATCTGGGAGACCCTTATGAAGTAAGACTAGATGGTCTCTACTTTCTGGATCTTCACATTCTTCAACTGGTTTCTCAGAGTAATCTTCTGGATTATGCTCTTTCCTTCAAACAATTTGGTCAGGGCATCAAACATAGCTTTAGGTGTCTTGAGGGAGGACACTTGTGGTATGAGGTGATCCTTTATTGAATTGGAAATAATCCTCTTTTCCATAACCAACTTCTTTTTTTCTAAGGCCTTAGCCTCATCTCCCTTTGGGACTGGAACCTCCTCATGGATGTAGCAGTCCAACTCATTTTCTTCCAAGACCAGGGAGATCCTATACTTCTAGGCTCGGAAGTTATCAGCTCCCTAAATATTTTCATCAAGCTTGGTATGATGAGACATATTAACTAAGAACCTCAAATGGAAATACAAAATATTTATATCTTACTCGTTCAAGATGTTCGATCTGGTTTTGGAGTTGAAATCGTGCAGTGCTGGTTCAAGAGCAAATTAGGGTTTTTCTTTTCCAGAGTTCTGTCCAACCAAATGCTTTGAATTTGATCCCCAACCTCTATTTTTGGGAGGATATCAATCCAAGACTGGGCTCACTGAAAAATTCCACTTCTGTGAAAATCCCTAATTTTTGGCAGTAGTGTCGGGTCCAAAACTGAAAAACCTCAGAATTGGATTCTTCTTCAACAGAAAGATGCACCCTAAGGAGGAGAGTTAAGAAAACTTGATTTTTCTGAAAATTTGTTGAGGAATATCCACAAAGTAGGAATCCCTAGTTTTCGCAGTTGCACAGTGTCTTCTTCTCAGGTTAGCTCTGATTCCATGTTATATTTTTAACATTAAGATAGCATTATTAGGAACTTTAACTGAGAGAATAACAAGCACAAGAATCAAACAAAATAAAAAATGAACACAATGTTTTTCCTTGGGGAAACCATAAATGGAGAACACCCCGCAACTTCCTTAGAGATAGAATCAACACCAAAAGTAAAATCCCAAAATAGTAAGATGATCTCCCGACAGCAACAACCTCTTTCTTCCTGGCCCCGGTGTCTTCTTCTTCCTCAGATATATGCTACAACTGAGTGTGAGTGAGTGTGTGATAAATGGAGAGGCTCACTTTCTATTTATAATAATTCTTGACTTGACTAAACCCAACTAGGGCTGACTTCACTAGGTGAGTCTAATAACCCTAGTGCCCCGGAATTGCGGGGACTTTAACCCTTAGACAATAGGAGGGTTACCCATAATGACTTGACATGACTTGTTTACATTATAGAACCTCTCGATCAGAACATTGAGGCATGACATGACTCAATCACATTACAGACACATCCCGGAATAAACATCGGGGTACAAGACATAAGATACATAGGTGAATACATTACGAAGTTACAATTACATCAACAGGTGGTTCCTCGGTCTCCTCCATACTTGTGGATTGTTGAGGAGATAGGTGGTTCCTCGATATACTCAAATATTACTTATTTCTCATAAATACATTAAAAAAAAATCATCAAAGTATTCAAAAATAATGGTAGTATCTGTCTCTCCATTATGAAAACTACTACTACCCCTTGTTGTCGTCTCACCCCTAAGTTGGCTAACCACCAATTCGAACCCTTACATAATATGGTTGTTGTATCATCAAAATATGAATTCATGAATTTATTAAATTCATCCCTATCATACATAACTTCAATAGGTTCCAATAACATGCTCTAATACTACTATAATTTCCCTAAATGGAATTTCTAGACAAAGGCATAATTTGGGAAAATTCAGGAATTTCTAGGCTCCAAATGACACCAAATGGTCCCAAATTTGAATTGGACTGATATGGTGAGTATTAATACCTCTCAATAGACTCTCTTATCACTTTATAACTATTTTATACCTCTGCAACTTCATTTTGGGTTGATGACACAAAGAGCAAATTTACTATGAAATTGTGGTTAAATCTCCCAGGGTGTAGGCCAAATGGGCTTCCTAACACATGTACGAACCTCCCAAATTTGTAATAATATTATGGGGACTGATATAATACCTAATGGAATATCATTATACATGGTTATTAATTTCTATAAATAGATTATGTTTTGCAACATTTGTAGGGTAATTTTCATGGAGATTTCTTAAGGGAAATTGCATTACTAGCTCGACTTTGACACCTAAAAAGTAGAATACATGGTTATGAGAGTAATATGAAACATGGTGGTAATATATATAATAAAAATTTATTCCCAAAAATAATAAAAATAAAATGAAAACCCACATGCAAATATGATACAAGAATCCTTCAAGATTGAAGCCAAAATCCATGAAAAATAATGATACAATGGCATGGCAATGCAAGCTTTTCATGCAAAAGTTTCTACGGTTTCGAGCTGCATAGAATATGGGAATGAAATTACAGAGAATTAAATAATATATGGATTCAAAAACATCATCAAATTCATATAAATGTACTCATAAAAATATGATATAAAGCTACTTCAATATTTAAGGCAAATCCATGAAAACTAGTTATTCAAGAGCATGGGGAATGCGAGCCTCTCATATATGTATTTATGATATTTAAACTTACATAGAATATGGTCATTAATTTACAGATATATAAATATTTTATGACTTCTCCTTCATCATCAAACTTATATAAAATTCCTCGACATACAAAACTGATACACATCTCTTTCCAAAATGGAATCCAAATACATGAAAACTAGCCATTCAAGAGCATTGGAATGCAATCCTTTCATACATGGATTTATGATATTTTGACTTGCAGAGAATATTGGAAGAATATTAAATATATATACATCACATACCCAATATTGGGAATGAAATAACCTCATGATAGTGCAAGCACTACCCCAATAAGTGCACCATCAACATGAGAGTGTTGGGGTACGGAGAAGAAGGAATGAAAGGATAGGAATATATATGAGAATTTAATTGTATGGAACTTCAAAATGCAACTAAAAATATGCCATTAATCTCTGATGGGAGGTATGGATGGCCCTCCATCAACCAACTTCGAAAGGATTCCATCTCCCTCAAAATTGGTTCACAAGCACGGAGAGTGAACACTCACCATGCAATGGACAAGAAAAAGCTCTCCCAAAATCACAAAGGACAATTAACTAATGATAAAAAGGTATTCTCCTTCCTCATGAAATCCTTTTATTAACTTCATGAGGCCTCCTAAATTCTAATTTCCCTCCATGGTATTCCTCCAACTTATCTAGAGGTTTAGTAACTCTCATGACACTTGTCTTCCTCTTCATGCTCTCATTCTTTGCACAATTTGAATGGTTTCCTCTAACTCCCAAATTAGACCTCTTGGTGGCTATTTTTTTCTATTGAATGTAATATTTTTCATATGTTTTCAACCAAGTCTGAATTTGTCATACCTGTCATAGAATCTTTTATCATTTGTTGTCATAGAATGCATGGAATTTCCTTCCAAGTGGAACACCTTGTCTTCTAGTCTCTTCCTCTTCCATGTGAGTTACTGTCATTTACCTATTAGAATTCCTTAGCTCATTATATGATATTTTACACCACATCACCATCCAGTAATTTTACATTACCCATGTGTTCGAATTTGGATGAAGATAATGCCATGCGTGGGGAATCTAGTCATCGAAGCATCTCCACAAGCTTCCAAGTGTCCTAATGAACCCATTCCACCTTATTTTCTAGAATTTATCATTTATGTGACCCATTTAAATGTGAATATGGTAAGCTAATGTAATTTTGTATCCCATATCCCCTTATTACAAAATTTATGTCTCCATCTAAACCTAGAGAACTAGTAGGATGGCAGAACATTATTTGCAATTAGTATTATTTGGAAATTATTTAATTGGGGACATGAGAGAATTTTACGACTGAAATTGACTTTGAATTTCCACCCAATACTTTGGGTTTCTATCCCACATTTATTCTTTTCAATTAGAGGCAGGCACCATTGATCCGGGTCAAAATCCACTAGAAAAAAGAACAAGGAAACCGTATCACCAAAATTTTACTCTTAAATAAGTAACTTCTTCATCCATAATGGATTTTAATTTAGTCTTATAAGTTAGTTTCTTAATGAATTTCTATTGTGCTTTCATAACAAACTTATAGCTCCTTTATCCATACTTTATGGATTTCAACTTGGCCCTTCATATAATACACAATCATGGTTTTATGGAGGCACCCAATCTTTCAACATTTTAAAAAATATTGAGAATAAAAAAATTCATGCACACGATTTTCTTTCTTGGCATGGAAGAACGCCGAGACACAAACTCAGGCATACGTTTTCTTTCTTGCTTGGCATGGAAAAATGTCCATCCAAAAACTCAATCATATGTTTTCCTACTTTGGCATGGCCAAACACTATCAAACGTACATTTTCTTCCTTGGTATGGAAAAACGACGAGCCATAAAATCAGACATACGTTATGTTTTCAGGGTAAGAATTAATAAAAATAAAACTCATCCATAGGAAAGACGTTTTGGTCTCTTTTTGCAAAGATGTCATACTTCATAACAAATGCTTTCTGAGCAACAATCTTTAATCGATTTTTCAATGATGTCAGCAAGGGCTTTCTCTCCATGGATGTCTAAAAAGGCTATACAATGATCCATTTTCATCAACTGAGCAGGACTGTTTTTCTACACATGATTTATTACAAAAGATTGACATTTTGGACTGAAACTAAAAGAGAGAGGAAGCTTTAATGTACAATTATTAATGACACAAGAAAATAACATTTTCTGGATATCAAAAGAAAAGGACTAACTCTGGCCAGGAATTCTGAACCTAGAATGCAGTCTTCTTTAATGTCATCTAACTTGTACCAAGTTACTACATCAGATGTTTCATTGAACTTCATCGGGAAATTTTCAGCTTTTGCAACAAGGGGGAATGGGGTTACTTCAATGGCTGTCCCATGGTCTGTAGTGTTTTCCCAATAGAATGAGGGGAGTGCTGAACCTTTTTCTAAGTTCAACTAGCAACCAGAATCAAACATACAGTGTAAAAAATATGGTTTATACTCACTAGGGAAAAACTAAATTCGAATAAACATTTTAGGACCAATGAGCATTCCTAAAGTAAGATCAGGAAAAGGTTCTTTCTTTTCTGGACTTTCCAAGTCTTGATCATACTTCTTGCTTAGTTCTTCATCTGATTATTGATCCCTTTTGATCTGTATGATTTTAACCATATTCTTCAAATATTCAATTTGTGCTACTAGGATTTTGAGCTGCTACTGCTTTCTTTGATTTGTAGTTGGAGCATTTGCTCTTTATCTCTCCTATAGCACTTCCTGCTTTCATGACCATTTGGGTATCTTCTATAGAGTTTGGCAGGATTATACTGGGTAGGATTTACACAAATTACCTTTCCTTCACCCTTATCTTGCTCAAGCATTTTGAGCAATTTCTTCTTTTCATCCTTCAAAGATGCTCTCAGCATATATTCAAAGGCACGAGTTTCAGACAATTGCAAATCTATGGCTATGATTTGTTTTTCAATGTTTTGTGGCTTATTGATAGAAAACATATAGAGAGAGAAATCATACTTTGGAGGCTCGAAACCTCCCAAATTTGGTTCAGAATCAGACTCTGAAGAGGAAGAATAAGAAGCAAATTTCTTGAGAGCAGATGTGTCGTTATCGGACTCAGATTCATTCATCGTATGCAGATGATGCATTAGAACGTACGAAGATTATTTCTCTAGAGGGTGACTCGACGTCTGAACTGGAATGTAGATCCCACCATCGAGGATCTAACTAGGCACACAAGGCAACAAGCCTTAGTTTTGACTTCTTTTTCAGACATTTATTTGCCCAATGGCCCTTTTGGCCACAGATCAAGCATGTTTCCTTATCATTTCTGTCTTTTTTCCTTTTAAAAAACTTTTTATGAGGGTGTTTGCTATATTCCTTGGAAACTTGATATCCATGTTGTCTTTTATGCTTGTAGGACTTTTTTGTATCTAGATGATATCTAGGAGCACTAGAAAAGAATCCTTTCTTATGTTTGGATTTATGACATTTGCAATTGTGTGCTAGATGACCTCTATTGTATGCACCACATCCCCAATATGGCAGTTTTGCAACATTCTTACAGAAGGATTATGAATACATACTTTGATGATGCTTGAAGTCTTTGCTGAATCTTTTTTGCAAGTAGTGCTCTTTCCATGTCTCTAGTATATAACTATGTAACTGGGCTAGAGAGAGGCCTTGATAATTGATATTCTTATATTTCATATGTTGTTCCACAACATCTAGAACATGACCAGGGAAACTTTTGATATAATGCTTTAAATAAGCAGGATCTCCTGATTTTCCAGAGGAAATCAAGAGCTATTGCATATAACAGAAATATTCCTCACTCTATGCAAGATTATAGAGTCGGGATGGCATAAATAGAGAAGCAATATGTTCATAATATTTTCTTTCATCATGCCCATATAATTCTTTACCCAATGCTTTGAGTTTCTGCTGATCAACATCTTCAGTAGAGAGCATTTCATTTCTAGCTTCTTGTGGGAGCCATCTCCACCACTCATTAGCAAGTCCTGAAAGACCTGTGATTATTTGTCCAGCCAATTGCTAACCTGTAAGAGTATAATTTTTATTTCTTTTGTAAACGGTCCATTGTCCTAACATTTGTATTGCGGTCTTAATATCATTTTGGGATTGACACTGAATATTTAAGGTAGGTTGGTCAAGCATTTGGGATAACAGATTGTTCATGGTATTAACTCCAAATTGGAACCTCAGGTTTGGAGCTTCAGATGCATCAGGCATTTGGAGGTCAAAGGTATTTTCACGAGGAGGTGGATTATGGATTGATGAAGACTCTGCCCTGTCATGAACATACATCATGTTCAAATATTTAGTATCTAAAGTAGGAGGAAAAGTTTTAAAGTGACCAATCCATTCCTTGATTTCATCACATTCCTCTTCATCTCTTCAAAAATTAGATTCTAGTTTCTCATCCTCTAAAATACTTAGCATGCTAAATGAAATACTCTGGTGATGTTTATTTTCTCTCTTCGTTGTTTCCTTTCTTTTATGACCTTGTGATGCTAAGGAAAAGACTGAGGGATTGACACCTGGGACTTTCTTTTTAAGCTCTTGATTTTGGGTCAAAAGCTCTTCTAACTTGGCCAATCTTCTCTCAGATTTATTTGCAACTTTTTTGAATTGCTTCCTTCATCTTTGCAGAATCGTTAAAGAGATGGTCTAACAAACCTAGCTTAGTCTCAACTAAGGAAATTTTTTCCTTTTCTTCTACTACCATATTTTTAAGAACAAGGAGATTATAGGCCATGTCATCAAGGTTCTGAGCAGTCATCTTCTGCTGCATATTGCTCCAGTTAGCAAGCTTGATGTCATCAGAGACAGACTGATCAGGGCCTAAATATTTGTATGATAGAAATTCTATTTTGATTTGGTCATCTATTGAGTATTTCTTGAAGGGAACCTCAAGCATATTCCTACTTGGAACATAGGACTTATGTCCTTGGTTATTTACTTCCATAACATCATTATATCTAGGTAGACTCAGCATACCTAGTGTTGGTGGATCTCTATTTTTCTAGTGTTGGATCCTTTGAAGTATTTTTCTACATGCTGGGAAATCTTTATGTTGGCCATGGTGTTTTTTTTCATACAAACCAATGAAAGAAGTAGAAGTGGACTAGGATGCAGAGATAGAGTCGAAATCGGCTTGTCACTGAGCATTATTGTAGGAATCCATAGAGGTAGATCTAATAAGAGGAGGTGTAAATATGGGGGCAGGGGTTTGTGCTGGTAATCTAAAAGAATTAGTATGTTGATCAAAAGTCAGAGGTTGGTTTAGGATGGAACGTTGCATACATACAACATTTCTAAGTTCTTGATATTTGACTTCCCATTGCTGGGGGTAATTTATACAAGTCTAGTCAAAATTAACAGGGGTAGCTTGTTGGGATTTGTCAGACTCCACAATGCTTTGTAAGCGTGAACTCTAATGGACATGAGATCAGAGTGGAGGAAGGCCATCATTTCCAAAACGAATATAGACAACCCATTTTAACTGAATAATTTATACCCTTGCATCATTCGGAACCCTTGAGGTTAGATATAAGCTTTCAACAGATCATAGCTATGGGGATCCTCTAGGCTAACAGAGTATTTAGGAAGGACGGTGCCATAAGCAGGACCATCATGTAAAGGAGTGGTAAAACTGCCAATAATTGTATCAGCAAATTTTTGATGACTAGTATTAACAACAACACAAAGAGAAGACACAGGGAGGTAAGGTCAGACAAGCGTACCTAAACCAAGATTTATTGCACCCAAATGCGCATAACGATAACCTTCTTTGATATCCCAATCGATTTGTGCTTTATCGATTAAATCGATATGAATGGGCTCATTAGAATCAATAAAAGAGACATCAATAGAAGAATCCTTAATTTGTGTAGCAGACTTATATTGCCACCAGTTCAACTTATAGACATAAGAAGGAAGTATTTTTGGTAACTGCCAATCCTCAGAAGGATTAAAATCTTGTATATTGATTATAGAATAATTAGATGAATATGGTTCATTGAGAAAATATGATCTTCTTTCGACAATATAGACTTCTGTATTATTATCAGATTGAAAATCTAACGTATTAAGGGAAACTGTATCCATTGAAGGGCACATGATTAAACTGGGATTCTTAGCTCACATTGGTCTCTGGTAAAACAAGGACTTACAATGCTTTCCTACAGTTATGGTCTTTCCTCAGACAACCCAAAATTCAAATCCCTCATGCCCAACAATTTACTCAACTATCATTTCCACAGCCTACAGGAGACAACTTTACTAGATTGCAAGTAGAAAATACAAAGTAAGATTTTTTAAAAGAAAAATTCGAAGATACAAAACAATGAATTTACAGAAATTCTTCAAGATTTTGGCTCTGATACCACAATACACCAGGATAGAAAACAACTTTTCTTCTTCTTAATTCATCAATTTACAAATACTTCAAAGACATGTAGATTGGCTTCGGAGGGCGAAACTCATCACTACAGACACAAACTCATAATACTTAGCAATCAAATTGACATTTATAGACTTGAAGATTTCTGATGTGATTATATACTCTTAGGAGCAACTCGTAGAGCATATTAATTCAGACTTGACTAAGCTCAACACATGAGCGACCCAAAATCTGATGATATACAATGAGTCCCAAGGCCCTTATTTATACAATACTAGCCGATTACCCAGTGACTTAAGACTGGCACTAATGAGTCAAAAGGAAAGCATCCAGGGTGACAGGTTGGGACAACCATCATCACTATCTCGTCCCTTGGAGTCCGTAGACATGTGGGGACCCATAATCTTCATTATGATAGACTCTTCCTAATTAGTACAAAGGCAGAATAAAACATAGTGGAGCATAACCGGCCCACGACGGTCTTCAAAGGCCCACCATAGTTTTCTCTTTAATCGTATGGGTCTCTGCCCTGTCGATAAATACAGACTTCATGTTCATCTAATAGGTCTATCCCACCACAAGGACAATCACATTCTGGAATATTCGAGTCATAGTCTTTGAAGTCATTAAGGTTTGGCGAGTCCTCTTCAAGCTGGATCGACGGGTACAAATATGGACTGAAGCATCTTTCAATATCTGATCCATGAAAGATTGCATTGGATTCGCAAAGGAATTCTCCCTGGAATAATGAATCTACCTGAAAGTTTAAAGGGATTCTCTTCGTATGCACTTTTGAGTCAATTCTCTGTCCTTGAGCATCGCTCTTGATGTACTTTTGAGAAGCATAAAATGTATGCTCTAGCGGTGTGTAGCATCTGCCATGATGATGAAGCATAAATTTAAACCATTGATGCTCTCTGTCAGCCACTTCAATGTCAGCTTTCATATGATGTATGAAATTTGCACGACGGTTCACCCAATCCAATCTTGGACAAAACTTGTCTAGTAAGACTTCCATCCATCTAGACCATGCATTATGCCTGAGGTTTGCTGGGTCTACATAGATGACAATTTTGTGCTGCTCTCTACAAAACTGAAGAATCAAATTGTAGGATTTCCATATTAAATTTCTATCCCCAATATCCACATACCAGATCGGACCATCTTTCTCTCCGTTGCGGTCTATCCAAAGTTCTCTGCAACCCTTTAGCTTCTCTTGAGCATTCTTAAAACTTCAGAATGCATCTCTCTCCCATCTTTCCATTATATGTAATTTAAATGGAGAGGCTTCAATTTGCTTGATGAGAGTGAGGTCAAAATACCTTTCAGCCTCTTTCCTTTATGCATAATCAAGGATTTGTCTTCGTTCTTCCTCTAAAAGCGATTCATCCCAAGGCTTCAGGAATAACCCATTTCTGGGTTGATAAAGTAGTACTTTACCACGATCTGCACCAGAACTAGAGGCATCAGCTGTGAACATGCTGAGAGTAGGACTAGTTTCTTTAGGATGTTCTCTGGTGAGCCTATCAGCAAGATAATTGAGATAACCTGGCTTATACACAATGTCAAAATCAAAGTTACTAAGCCAAATAAACCATTTTAAAATGTGACTACTATTTTCTGCCATTAAATTCTCATTCTTAAAAATACCAGGCATTATTTTAAGATCTGTTCTAGTAACAAATCTAATTGGTTTAAAAAATAAGATAAAATGCTGGACTATCTTCTTAACAACCAAGATCTCTTTGTGGCTGGAAGGGTAGTTGAGTTCTGTTGCTTTAAAGGAACCCGAACCATAACCACACACATGTTATTTTCCATCTATGACCTCAAGAAAAACTCCACTGCAAGTGTGGGAAGAAGCATCTGTCTCAATGATGAGTTGTCCTGAACCCTAATGTAAGGAAAGAGGAGGAAAATCCAACACTTTAGCTTTGATATGCTGTATAGCTAAACTCATCTCTGGTGACCACTTTAAAGGGTTCTTCTTTAGTCTTTGTTGAAGAAGATGAATATCAGTGGCTTGTCCTTTGTAGAAAGGTCTGATGTAATTGGGACTACCAAGGAATATCTGCAATTGAGTTTTATCAAGGATTTGGTCAGGGAAATGGCTAAAGGTGTTGAGGACGTGTTTTTGTAGGATTACTTGTCCTCTCTGGATCTTAAATCCAAGAAAATCCATTTTGGTCTTACCTATCTCCATCTTGCTTTGAGACAAGACTAATCCATGTTTAAAAACCAAATCATAAAACATCTGTAAATGCTTTAAGTGTTCTTGCAGGTTTTTGGAACAGATCAGAATATCATCAATGAACACAAGTGCCCATTGTTTTTCTCTAAAAATATCTTCCACGTGCTTCTGAAATTTTGATGGAGCATTATTGATTCCAAATGGAAAAACCTTCCACTGGTATTGACCATGTGGAACTACAAATGTTGTTTTAAAACGGTCTTTTGCATCAATACCAATTTGGTAGAATCCTGATTTCAAATCAAATTTGCTAAATATTGTACAACCAACAATTCTTTGCAGTAGGATGGATTTATCTGGCAGAAGGTACCGAACTTTTTGAAGCACAGCATTGAGAGGCTTGTAATTCACAACAAGCCTTGGCTTTCCCTACTTGATCTCAGAGTGTTTGTTTACAATAAAGGCTTGGCAAGCCCAAGGGATTTTAGATGGTTCTATCAGGCCTTTGGCTAGAAGTTCTTTAATCTCTGACACGCATAAATCTCTTTCTGAGGGGGACATGAGACGAGCAGAATCTTTCATTGGTTTAATATTCTTCAATGGATCAAACGGTGTTTTGTTTCATACAAACTAGTGAAATAAGTAGAAGTGGACGAGGATGCAGAGATAGAGTCGGAATCGGCTTGTCGCCGAGCATTATTGTAGGAAACCACAGAGGTAGATCTGATAAGAGGAGGTGTAAATCTAGGCGCAGGGGTTTGCGCTGGTAATCTGAAAGAATTAGTATGCTGATCAAAATTCAAAGGTTGGTTCAGGATGGAATGTTGCATACATTCAACATTTCTAAGTTCTTGATATTTGACTTCCCATTGCTGGGGGTAATTTATACTAGTCCAGTTGAAAGTAACAGGTGTATCTTGTTGGGATTTGTCAGACTCCAACATGCTTTCTAAGCGCGAACTCTGATGGAAACGAGATCGGAGTGGAGGAAGGGTATCATTTCCAAAATGGATATAAACAAACCTTTTTAACTGAATAATTTTAGATCCTTGCATCATTCGAAACCCTTGAGGTTGGATATAAGATTTCAACAAATCATAGATATGGGGATCCTCTAGGCTAATAGAGTATTTAGGAAAGATGGTTCCATAAGTGAGACCATCATGCAAAGGACCAGTGAAACTACCAATAATTGCATCAACAAAGTTTCAATGACGAGTATCAATAGCAACAGAAAGAGAAGACACAGGGAGGTAAGGTCGGACAAGTGGATTTAAACCAAGCTTTATTGCACCCAAATGCGCATAACGATAACCTTCTTTGATAGCCTAGTCGATTTTTTCTTTATCGATTAAATTGATATGAATGAGCTCATCAGAATCAGTAAAAGAGAAATCAATAGAAGAAACCTTAATTTGTATAGCAGACTTATATTGCCACCAGTTCAACTTATAGACATCATAAGGAAGTATTTTTGGTAACTACCAATCCTCAGAAGGATTAAAGTCTTGTATATTGATTATAGAATAATTAGATGAAGATGGTTCATTGAGAAAAGATGATCTTCTTTTGGCAAGACAAACTTTTGTATTCTTATCAAACTGCCAATCTAACGTAGTGAGTGAAACTGTGTCCATTGAGGGGTCCATGATTAAACTTGGATTCTTAGCTCACATTGGTCTCTAGTAAAACAAGGACTTATGACGCTTTCCTACAACTATGGGCTTTCCTTAGACAACCCAAAATTTAAATCCTTCACGTCCAACAATTTACACTGCTGTCATCTCCACAGCCTACAGGAAACAACTTTACTAGATTACAAGTAGAAAATACATAGTAAGTTTTTTTAACAGCAAAATTTGAAGATACAAAATAATGAACTTGTTAAAATACCCCTGTTACTTTTGACTGGACTGGTATAAATTACCCCCAGCAATGGGAAGTCAAATATCAAGAACTTAGAAATGACGAATGTATGCAACGATCTAAAATTATTCAGTTAAAAGGGGCTATCTATATCCGTTTTAGAAATGATACCCTGCCTCCACTCTGATCTCGTGTCCATCAGATTTTGCACTTACAAAGCATGGTGGAGTCTGACAAATACCGACAAGCTACCCCTGTTACTTTCGACTGGACTGGTATAAATTACCCCCAACAATGGGAAGTCAAAGATCAACAACTTAGAAATGCTGAATGGAAGTCAAATATCAAGAAATTAGAAATGATGAATGTATGCAACGTTCCATACTGAACCAACCTCTAAATTTTTATCAGCATACTAATTCTTTCATATTACCACCACAAACCCCTACCCCCAGATTTACACCTCCTCTTATCAGATCGACCTCTGTGGCTTCCTACAATAATTCTTGGTGACAAGCTGACTCCGACTCTGTCTCTACATCCCAATCCATTTCTACTTCTTTCACTGGTTTGTATGAAACAGAACACCGTGGCCAACATAAAGATTGCCCAACATGTAGAAAAATACTTCAAAGGATCCAACACCAAAAAAATAGAGATCCACCAACACTAGGTATGCTGAGTCTACCTAGATATAATGATGCTATGGAAGTAAGTAACTAAGGATGTAAGTCCTATGTTCCAAGTAGGAATCTACCTGAGCTTTCCTTCTGGTAATACTCAATAGACGGCCAATAAAAAAATAATTTCTACCATACAAATATTCAAGCCCTGATGAGTCTGTCTCTGATGACATCAAGCTTGCTAATTGGAGCAATATGCAGTAAAAGATGAATGCTCAGAACCTTGATGACATGGTCTATGATCTCCTTGTTCCTAAAAGGATGGTAGTAGAAGAAAAGGAAAAAATTTCCTTAGTTGAGACTAATCTAGGTTTGTTAGACCATCTCTTGAAAGATTCTGTAGAGATGAAGGAAGCAGTTGAAAAAGCCATAGATAAATTTGAGAGAAGATTGTCCAAGTTAGAAGAGCTTTTGACCCAAACTCAAGAGCTTAAAAAGAAAGTATTAGGTGTCAATCCCACAATCTTTGCCTTAGCATCACAAGGTCATAAAAGAAAGGAAACACCGAAGAGAGAAAATAAACATCATCGAAGTATTTCTTTTAGCATGCTAAGTATTTCAGAGGATGAGAAACCAAAATTTAATTTTGGAAGAGATGAAGAGGAATGTGATTAAATGAAGGAATGGATTGGTCGCTTTAAAACTTTTCCTTCTACCTTAGATACTAAATATTTGAACATGATGTATGTTCATGATATGGCAGAGTCTTCATCAATCCATAATCCACCTCCTCGTGAAAATACCTTTGACCTCCAGATGCCTGATGCATCTAAAGCTCCAAACCCGAGGTTCCAATTTGGAGTTAATAACATGAACAATCTATTATCCCAAATGCCTAGCCAACCTATCTTAAATATTCAGTGTCAATCCCGAAATGATATTAAGACTGCAATACAAATGTTAGGACAATGGAACCTTTACAAAATAACTCAAAATGATACCCTTATAGGTCAAAAACTGGTTAGACAAATAATCGTAGGTCTTTCAGGACTTGTTAATGAGTGGTGGAGATGGCTCCCACAAGAAGCCAGAAATGAAATGCTCTCTACTGGAGATGCTGATCAGCAGATACTCAAAGCATTGGGTAAAAAATTCTATGGAACCAATTAAAGAGAAGATTACGAACATCTTGCTTCTCTATTTATGTCAGCCCGACTCTGTAATCTTGCATAGAGTGAGGAATATTTCTGTTATATGCAACAGCTTTTGATTTCCTCCAGAAAATCAGAAGATCCTGCTAATTTAAAGCATTATATCAGAATTTTCCCTGGTCATGTTCTAGATGCTGTGGAACAATATATGAAAGATAAGAATATCAATTATCAAGGCCTCTGTCTAGCCTAGTTATATAGTTATATGCTAGAGACATGCTAAGAGAACTGCTTGGAGAAAAGATTCAATAAAGACTTCAAGCGTCATCAAAGTATGTATTCATTATCCTTATGTAAGAATGTTGCAAAAATGCCAGAGTGGGGATGTGGTGCATACAATAGAGGTCATCTAGTACAAGATTGAAAATTTCATAAATATAAACATAAGAAAGGATTCTATTCTAGTGCTCCTAGATATCATCTAGATACAAAAAATCCCTACAAGCATAAAAGACAGCATGGATATCAAGTTTCCAACAAATATAGCAAACACCCTCATAAAATGTTGTTAAAAGGAGAACAGAAAAAAATGATAAGGAAACATGCTTCATCTACGGCCAAAAGAGCCATTGGGCAAATAAATGTCTGAAAAAGAAGTCAAAACCAAGGCTTGCTGCCTTATGTGCCCAGTTAGATCCTTGAGGGTGGGATATGCATTCTAGTTCAGACACCAAGTCACCCTCTGGAGAAATAATCTTCTTACCTTCTGATGCATCACTTGCATCCGATGACTCTCAGTCCGATAACGACAAAGCTGCTCTTAAGAAATTTGCTTCATATTCTTCCTCTTCAGAGTCCAATTCTGAACCAAATTTGGGAGGGTTCGAGCCGCCAGAGTATGATTTCTCGCTGTATATGTTTTCTGTGAATAAGCCACAAAACATTGAAAAACAAATTGCAGCCATAGATTTGCAATTGTCTGAAACTCTTTCCTTTGAATATATGCTGAGAGCATCTTTGAAGGATGAAAAGAAGAAATTTCTCAAAATGCTTGAGCAAGATAAGGGTAAAGGAAAGGTAAGTTTTGTAAATCCTTCCCAGTATAATCCTATCGAACTCTATAGAAGCTACCCAGATGGTCATGAAAATAGACAGTGCTATAGGAGAGATAAAGAGAAAATGCTCCGACTACAAATCAAAGAAAAGAAGCAGCAGCCTAGAAGCCTAGTAGCACAAATTTAAGATTTGAAGAGTCTTATTAAAATCATACAAATTGAAAGGGATTAATCATTAGATGAAGAACTAAGCAAGTAGTATGATCAAGCTTTGGAAAGTCCAGAAAATAAACAACCATCTGCTGATCTTACTTTAGGAATGATCACTGGTTCTAAAATGTTTATTCGAATTCAGTTTTTCCCTAGTGAGTATAAACCATATTTTTTAGACTGTATGCTCGATTCTGGTTGCCAGTTGAACTTAGAAAAAGGTTCAGCACTCCCCTCATTCTATTGGGAAAACACTACAGGCCATGGGACAACCATTGAAGGAACACCAGTCCCCCTTGTTGCAAAAGATGAAAATTTACCGATGAATTTCAATGAAACAGCTGATGCAGTAACTTGGTACAAGTTAGATGACATTAAAGAAGATTGCACTCTAGGTTCAGAATTCCTCTCTAGAGTTAGCCCTCTTTTTTTTTATATCTAGAAAATGTTATTTTCTTGTGTCATTAATAATTGTACAGTCAAGCTTCCTCTCTCTTTTACTTTCATCCCGAAATGTCAATATTTTGTACAAAAGCCTGTGGAGAAAAATATTCCTACTCAGTTGATGAAAATGGATCATTGTATAGCCTTTTCATACATCCATGGAGGGAAATCCCTTGCTGATATCACTGAAAAATTGATTAAAGACTATTTCTCAGAAATCCCAAATGCTTTCTGGACAAGAGAGAAATATTTTGTCTCCTTTCCATTTGATCTATTGCTGAATATTAAACCAATGAAAGCTTCTGCTTGTCTCATGTCCCCCTCAGAAAGAGATTTATGTGCCTCAGAGATTAAATAACTTCTAGCCAAAGGCCTGATAGAACCATCTAAACTCCCTTGGGCTTGCCGAGCCTTTATTGTAAACAAACACTCTAAGATCAAGCGAGGAAAGCCAAGGCTTGTTGTGAATTATAAGCCTCTCAATCTTGTGCTTCAAAAATTTCGGTACCCTCTGCTAGATAAAGCCAGCCCGCTGCAAAGAATTGCTGGTTGTACAATATTTAGCAAATTTGATTTGAAATCAGGATTCTACCAAATTGGTATTGATGCAAAAGACTGTTTTAAAACAACATTTGTAGTTCCACGTGGTCAATACCAGTGGAAGGTTTTGCCATTTGCAATCAATAACACTCCGTCAGATCTTCAGAAGTGCATGGAAGATATTTTTAGAGAAAAATAGTGGCCACTTGTGTTCATTGATGATATTTTGATCTGTTCCAAAAACCTGCAAGAACACTTAAAGCATTTACAGATGTTTTATGATTTTGTTTTTAAACATGGATTAGTCTTGTCTCAAAGAAAGATGGATATAGGTAATACCGAAATGGAGTTTCTTGGATTTAAGATCCAGAGAGGACAAGTCATCCTACAAAAACATGTCCTCAACACCTTCAGCCATTTCCTTAACCAAATCCTTGATAAAACTCAGTTGCAAAGATTCCTTGGTAGTCCCAATTACATCAGACCTTTCTACAAAGGATAGGCCACTGATATTCATCTTCTTCAACAAAGACTAAAGAATACCCCTGTAAAATGGTCACCAGAGATGGATTTAGCTGTACAGCATTTCAAAGCTAAAGTGTTGGATTTTCCTCCTCTTTCCCTACCTCAGGGTTCAGGACAGCTCATCATTGAGACAAACACTTCTTCCCACACTTTGGGTGGAGTTTTGCTTGAGGTCATAGAAGGAAAATAACATGTGTGCAGTTATGGTTTGGGTTCCTTTAAAGCAACATAACTCAACTACCCTTCCAACCACAAAGACATCTTGGGTATTAAGAAGACAGTCCATCATTTTATCTTATTTTTTAAACGAGTTAGATTTGTTATTAGAACAGATTTGAAAATAATGCCTGGTATTTTTACGAATGAGAATTTAATGGTAGAAAATAGTAGTCGCATTTTAAAATGGTTTATTTGGCTTAGTAATTTTGATTTTGACATTGTGTATAAGCCATGTTATCTCAATTGTCTTGCTGACATGCTCACCAGAGAACATCCTAAAGAAAATACTCCTACTCTCAGCATGTCCATAGCTGATGCCTCTAGTTCTGGTGCAGATCGTGGTAAAGAACTGCTTTATCAACCCAGAAATGGCTTATTCCTGAAGCCTTGGGATGAATGGATTTTAGAGGTAGATTGAAGACTCCTTGATTATGCATCAAAGAAAGAGGTTGAAAGGTATTTTGACCTCACTCTCATTAAGCAAATTGAAGCCTCTCCATTAATACTACAGATAATGGAAAGATGGGAGAAAGATGCGTTTCGAAGTTTTGAGAATGCTCAAGAGAATCTAAAGGGTTGCAAAGAACTTTGGATAGACCACAGCGAAGAGAAATATGGTCTGATTTGGTATGTGGATATTGGGGATGGAAATTTAACATGGACACCCTACAATTTGATTCTTCAGTTTTGTAGAGAGAAGTGCAAAATTGTCATCTGTGCAGACCAAGCAAACCTCAGGCATAATGCATGGTCTGGATGGACGGAAGTCTTACTAGATAAATTTTCTCCAAGATTGGATTGGGTGAACCATCATGCAAATTTCATACTTCATATGAAAGCTGACATTGAAGAGGCTGACATAGAGGATCAATGGTTCAAATTGATGCTCCATCATCATGGTGGACGCTACACGCAGCTAGAGAATATGTTGTATACTTCTCAAAAGTACATCAAGTGCGATGCTCAAGGACAGAGAATTGACTCAAATGTGCATATGAAGAGAATCCCTTTAAACATTCGGGTAGAGTCATTATTCCAGGGAGAATTCCTTTGTGAATCCAATGTAATCTTTCATGGATTATATATTGAAAGATGCTTCAGTCTAGATTTGTACCCGCCGATCAAGCTTGAAGAGGACCCACCAAACCTTGATGACTTCAAATACTATGACTCAGATATTCCAAAATGGGACTTTCCTTGTGGTGGGATAGACCTAGGAGACAGACGTGAAGTCTGTATTTGTCGGTAGGGAAGAGGCCCATATGGTTAAAGAGAAAGATGTGGTGGGCCTTTGAAGATCGTCGTAGGCTGGTTATGCTCCACTGTGTTTTATTATACCTTTGTACTAATTAGGAAGAGTCTGTCATAATGAAGATTCCGGGTCCCCAAGGGATGAGATAATGACGATGGTTATCCCCACCTATCACCCAGGATGCTTTCCTTTTGACTCATTAGTACCATTCTTGAGTCACTGGGTAACCAGATAGTATTGTATAAATAAGGGCCTCGGGCCTCATTGTATATCGTTATATTTTGGGTAGATCATGTGTTGAGCTTAGTCAAGTCTAAAGTAATATGCTTTATGAGTTTCTCCGAGGAGTATAACATCGCATCAGAAATCTTCAAGTCTATAAATGTTTGTTTGATTGCTAAGTGTTATGAGTTTGTGTCTGTAGTGATGAGCTTTTCCCTCCAAAACCGATCTACATGTCTTTGAACTCTTTGTAAATTGATGAATTAAGAAGAAGAAAATTTGTTTTTGATCTTGGTGTATTATGTTTGTAAATTACTGAATTAAGAAGAAGAAAAGTTTTTTTCAATCATGGTGTATTGTGGTATCAATCCTTATGTTTGTAAATTGCTGAATTAAGAAGAAGAAAAGTTGTTTTAGATCCCTGTGTTTTCTCTTTGTGTTGCTGTTGATACTCATCATCGAAATTTTGTTGATGCAATTATTGGCGGTTTTATCGCTCCTTTGCATGATGGTCCTGCTTATGGCACCATCTTTCCTAAATACTCTGTTAGCCTAGAGGATCCCCATATCTATGATCTATTGAAAGATTATATTCAACGTCAAGGGTTTCAAATGATGCAAGGGTATAAAATTATTCAGTTAAAAGGGGTTGTCTATATCCATTTTCGAAATGATAACATGCCTCCACTCTAATCTCGTGTCCATCAGAGTTCGCACTTACAAAGCATGGCAGAGCCTAACAATTCCCGACAAGATACCCATGTTACTTTCGAATGGACTGGTTAAATTAACCCCAACAATGGGAAGTCAAATATAAAGAACTTAGAAATGTTGAATGTATGCAACGTTCCATCCTAAACCAACCTATGAATTTTGATCAACATACTAATTCTTTCAGATTACCAGCACAAACCCCTGCCCCCAGATTTACATCTCCTCTTATCATATCTACCTCTGTGGCTTCCTACAATAATGCTTGGTGACAAGATGATTTTGACTCTGTCTTTGCATCCCATTCCACTTCTACTTCTTTCACTGGTTTGTATGAAACAGAACACCACATCCAACATAAGGATTTCCTAGCATGTAGAAAAATACTTCAAAGGATCCAACACCAAAAAAATAGAGATCCAACAACACTAGGTATGTTGAGTCTACCTAGATATAATGATGCTATGGAATTAAATAACCAAGGATGTAAGTCCCATGTTCCAGGTAGGACTCTGCCTGAGGTTCCCTTCCGGCAATACTCAATAGATGACCAAATCAAAAAGAATTTATACCATACAAATCTTCAGGCTCTGATGAATCTGTCTCTGATGACATCAAGCTTGGTAAGTGGAGCAATATGCAGCAGAAGATGATTGCTCAGAACCTTGATAACATGGCCTATGATCTCCTTGTTCTTAAAAATATGGTAGTAGAAGAAAAGAAAAAAAATTCCTTCGTTGAGACTAAGCTAGGTTTGTTAGACCATCTCTTGAAAGATTCTGTAGAGATGAAGGAAGCAATTGAAAAAGCTACAAATAAATCTGAGAGAATATTGGCCAAGTTATAAGATCTTATGACCCAAACTCAAGAGCTTAAAAAGAAAGTCCCAGGTGTCAGTCCCTCATTCTTTGCCTTAGCATCACAAGGTCATAAAAGAAAGGAAACACCGAAGAGAGAAAATAAACATCATCAAAGTATTTCTTTTAGCATGATAAGTATTTCTAAGGATGATAAACCAAAATTTAATTTTGGAAGAGATGAAGAGGAATGTGATAAAATCAAGGAATGGATTGGTCACTTTAAAACTTTTCCTCTTGCCTTAGACAGTAAATATTTGAACATGATATATGTTCATGATAGGGAAAAGTATTCATCAATCCATAATCCACCTCCTCGTGAAAATACCTTTGACCTCCAGATGCATGATGCATCTAAAGCTCCAAACACGAGGTTCCAATTTGGAGTTAATACCATGAACAATCTGTTATCCCAAATGCCTAACCAACCTGTCTTAAATATTTAGTGTCAATCCCAAAATGATATTAAGACTGCAATAAAAATGTTAGGACAATGGACCTTTTACAAAAGAACTCAAAATGATACCCTTACAGGTCAACAACTAGTTGGACAAATAATCACAGGTCTTTCAGGACTTGCTAATGAGTGGTGGAGATGGCTCCCACAAGAAGCTAGAAATGAAATGTTGTCTGCTGAAAATGTTGATCAACAGATACTCAAAGCATTGGGTAAATAATTATATGGACCCAATGAAAGAGAAGATTATGAACATCTTGCTTCTCTATTTATGTCAGCCCGACTCTGTAATATTGCATAGAGTGAGGAATATTTCTGTTATATGCAACAGCTTTTGATTTCCTCCAGAAAATCAAGAGATCCTCCTTATTTAGAGCAGTATATCAGAATTTTCCCTGGTCATGTTCCAGATGCTATGGAACAATATATGAAAGATAAGAATATCAATTATCGAGGCCTCTCTCTAGCCCAATTACATAGTTATATACTAGAGACATGGCAAGAGCACTTCTTGAAGAAAAGAGTCAGTAAAGACTTCAAGCATCATCAAAGTATGTATTCATCATCCTTCTATAAGAATGTTGCAACAATGCTAGATTGGGGATGTGGTGCATATAATAGAGGTCATCTAGCACAAGATTGCAAATTTCATAAATCTAAACATAAGAAAGGCTTATATTCTAGTGCTCCTAGATATCATCTAGATACAAAAAATCCCTACAAGCATAAAAGACAACATGGATATCAAGTTTCCAAGAAATATAGCAAACACCCTCATAAAAAGTTTGTTAAAAGGTGAACAGACAGAAATGATAAGGAAACATGTTTCATCTGTTGCCAAAATGGCCATTGAGCAAATAAATGTTCGAAAAAGATGTCAAAACCAAGGCTTACCACATTGTGTTCCCAGTCATATCCTCGATGGTGGGATCTGCATTCTAGTTCAGACACCGAGTCACCCTCTAGAGAAATAATCTTCTTACCTTCTGATGGATCATCTACATCCAATGACTTTGAGTCCGATAATGACACAACTGGTCTTAAAAAATTTGCTTCTTCTTCTTCTTCTTTAGAGTTCGATTCCAAACCAAATTTGGGAGGGTTCAAGCCTCTAGAGTATGATTTCTCGCTGTATATGTTTTGGAAATGATACCCTGCCTCCACTCCGATCTCGTGTCCATCAGAGTTTGTGCTTACAAACAATCAAATGAAAGATCGGTCTCTTTTTACAAAGATGCCATGCTTCATAAACAACCAATCAAAATGAATTGAAAGGGAAAATCATCTGGGTTTTCTATTCTTGCAGAGATGTCATACTTCATACAAAGCCAGTCAAAATAAAATGAAAGGAAAAAATGTATGGGTCTACTATTCTTGAGGAGATGTCCTACTTCATACACAACCAGTTAAAATAAATTAAAGTAAAAACCGTATGGGTATTCTATTCTTGTAGAGATTCTTTTCTTGCTTGGGATAAAACTCCCAAAGGATACGCCCCTATCTGGGTTCGCAGAATTTAAGAAATATTAAGTTTTTTTTTCTTGGCTATGAACAATCTCCCAAAGGAAACACACCTATCTCTAGGTTTGTAGAATTTAAATAATAGTAACTTTTGTTTTCCTTCCTTGGAACAATCTGTCAAAGGAGAAGCCGCTATCCGTGTTTGTCGAATTTAAATAATATCAACTTTTTTCTTGCCTCGCAACAATCTCCCAAAGAGACTCCCCTCCCCTATCATAGTTTGCAGAATTCAAATAATATTAATTTCTTTTCTATTCCTTACAACGCTTAGCTATATTCATTATAAAAAAAATCATAGTTTGCATAATTCAAATAATATTAATTTTTTTTCTATTCCTTACAATGCTTAGCTATATTCATTTAAAAAAAATGGTCTAGTGAGGCCTTCATTATCATTTCATAAATATATCACTTCAATAACCATATCTAAGTGACATGTACCAATCCATTTTCTGTAGAATGCAATAGGGAGTTTCATATGAAAAGGAGTCTTGCCTTTACCATGAAATTGGTTTCATAATTGCAACCAAGAGTATGGATAGAGGTAGAAAGGAGAGCCTTATTTTTCTCTTGTCTACGATCATTTATCAAGCTAAAGGAGGATTGGTTCAATTCCACACCTTTTTTCGTAGGATTAATAATTTATCAAGCTAAAGGAAGATTGGTTCAATTCCACACCTTTTTTCTAGGATTAATCATTTTAGAAGTTTTTCCCAAGAGAGGATCACATCCTTCCCCAAAGGCAGCTATGGTTTTTAAAACAACCAAAGAACTATATTTTCCCTCCATTACTTGTCATAAATTCCCAAAAAAAATTCCCTCATGATTTTTATAATGACTTTTTATTAAAAGTTAAACACCATCTCTTTAACTTTAACTTTATTTGACTAAATTTTACTAGTTAGATTACCTTAGTTTACTTTGACTAATATCTAGTTTAACCAATTAACATCAGATAATTAATTAAACTTATCTTTAATTTTTTACTTTTTCCTATCCATAGTTAACTACTATGAGCTATTGGCGGTTAACCTTTCAGTAGTCATTAGTCATCTATGCATGAACTATCACTTATTCATGCGTTAGCTATGAGTTACCTACACAATAGCTATGAGTTGTCCATGCATCAACAATAAATTATCCATGCATTAGTTACTAGTTATTTTTTAATTATTTCACACACACACACATATATATATTCAACAAAAGTAAATAATTTATTTACTTTGTCTTATATGTTTAATCTTGTATGGGTTTCTTTTCATGAGTGCTTATAATTACTTTAATGTAATTAGTGGCATATTATACCATAGAATAAAATAATTAATAGTATAGTTATTAATGATTTAATAGGGAAATTAACTTATTTCCCATGTAGGCCTTATCAACACTTAACATTGGTTAGCCTTATGTTACTAGTTAGCTCATATTATCTTGTTTATCCCTTGCGGCGACCAGTGTTTTCTTTAGCTTCGTTACCTAGGACTAACCTTTAATCATAATTTATACGTCACTTATAAACTTAAGTTCCATCACAATTTACTTTCCTTGTCACGTGCTTATGGAACCAAGATGACACTTGTCATCAACTCATGTCTACCCAGCCATTCAACTTCTCCCCCTAGTGGATTCCATGCCCCTATTATTTTAGTCGCGTCAAGTGTTCAGTCTCCTAACTCTATAATTCACAATCATACTTACAAAGTTTTACCAATGGATCCTCTTCCTTGATCTCCTTGCCACGAGAGGGTATATAATCACACTTATGGTTACAAGTATAGGGGAAAATAAGTAGGATATTAAATCCTCGCCCCATTAAGAATAAAACCATCCTCGATGTTCATATATTTTAAAACCTTTTTTTCATCTTTCATTTGTTTTTTAAAACTACATTTTTCCAAATTGTACTTGTTGTGCTTGGCATCTCTGCTTGAATGTCTTCAAGCTTATTTTCTTCTCAAACCTCTATTTACACAAGCAATCCAATTTCTTTCCATAATTTTATCACAAAACATGTGCATAAACCTGATCAGTAAAATTCAGAAAGAAAATAATCAATAATTTCTTTGCAATAACCTATTGTTTCCTTTCCATGATAACTCCTTTAGACTTCATTTCATTAACAAAACATTACTTTGTGATTTTCATTTACTTGCACTATATGTTAGTCATACATGATATGCATATAAATCGTGATATAAGAAAAAATATTCACAAAATTATTTTTTATGGCACATGAACTTGCCATATATTTTTATCCATACTTCTTTTCCATGGAATCTAAAACATTAATCCATACTCCATGTATGGAAGTACTTCCTTCCAAGTACTTTTAGCCAGTTTTGACTTTCTTTTTCAACATGTCTCAATTCTCATCGCATAAGTTATAACAAAATCATGAACATAACATAAATATCACATGATCATAAAGTGAACATAAACATAACATTGGAAAAGCATGGTTGTAATAAAATCATAGGACAATAAACTTACCTCAACATGAGGACAATAAACTTAAATTCAGTAAAGTTCCAAGGAGGCCCCTGTGATCAGCTGAAAAGGTTTCATAACTTCTTTACTTAATTTAAGTTTCTTATTGTTTATTGCAGGTTTCATACATTTTCATTTGATTCTTAATTTATGGTTTTATTAAAGATACCATAGTCCATTACCTGCAATATCCCCAAATCATTGTCATTCATCAAGACTGTAATGTCCCCAAAATTTGAAAAAATATTTGTAGGCTAGTTGAATGACACATTTCCTAGACATTAATTATCTTTTGTGGAATATAATTGTTGTTTTTTTTCTAGATCTAAGTGTCGCAAGCTGTCTTTCCCTTTTTATGTATTTCCCTATGTAATCCTGATATGGTTATGTGCTACAGTTAAGCTACTTGGATTTGTTATATCATTACTCTGCTGGTGTTTATGGTTAACATACATTTGCATATGTTGGTTCAGTTATGTCTTACTTCCTATTTATATGTCATGTCTTGGACTTTTTTTATAGTTTTATTTATTTAAAAGTTTTGACTTGCCTTTAACTATCAAGAGGTGGAGTGGCGGGGTTTATATCCCTAGAGGTACCATTCGGTGAGGTAAAGAGGTTCCTCCTGATTTTACGGGGTTTACTTAGTTCATTGTGAACTAAAATAAACTTCCACTTTTTGTGCAAGTTACTTCAGTGATGGAATCTATCTACAACAATGAAACATAACATCATACGACATGATAACTATGCTACACTATCCTATGCATGCCGAAGATAAGAGGACTAAAGTCCTAGCCTAGCTATACCTACTTTCTATGTTTACGTAGAGTTTAAAGTGTATGACCTAATCTTTATGGTTGTCATTAATATTATGTTTGGAGGTTATGATATTTTTATCCACTTGCTATTCAGTTTATAACATGTAATTTTTAAGGTGTAAAGCCTAGGGTTTAAGGATTAATTCATATGTGATGGAAAACTTTGTGATAAGTCCTTGGAAGAACTATGGGTTAAGTATAAACCTTTTATGGCATATTTCTTATGCCATAAAAGTATGGCTTAATGATGCTGATAAGGGTTTAGTGCTAAAGTGAATTCGTTATGGTTTTGACTATAGAGATGTGTGTAAGAATTTCATTGATAGTGGAAACTAGGTTGACACATTTATGGCTCCTTGGAAAGAGTGGGAAACAAGCCTCAAACGCTTGCTTGATCATTTTTGTGATTAATTTGTCTCTTTTGGTTGTCTGCATGGTTTTGGATCTCGGATGTTTATGCTGCATAAAGTAACAACTACCCCTACATCGATCGGTATGTTCTCAACCTGGTTTTGCAGCGTTAATTTGTTTGTTTTCTTCAGTTGATATTTCAGCATACTCCTCACATATCTGTGTTTTTGGTTTGCAGGTGACATGGATCGCTCAGACTCATGGCTTGACAGTGGCTCGTTGGATTGTCTACGTAACCCTTTAACGGGTAATCCTTGTGAAAAGCATAGGCATTTAACTCTGTGCCTATGTGTGAAAGAGTGTTGCACTCTAGTTTGGGAGGGTTTATCTTTGTGTAAATTTGTTTATTAGACTTTGATAGTTGGTTTGGGTCCTTTGTATCATGTTGGACATACGAGAGATGCAACTATATTTAACTTGTTCCTTGAATTTCCAAGTGTAAAGCCATTGGGTTATTCGTGTATGTCCAAAGAAAAACTTGAATTTGTAAATAAAATTTGGTTTGTATTTCAATCGTATGGTTTGATATTTTAATGGAATGGTGTTGTGTTTAGACTTATATGATGTGAAATATTTGGCATTACAGTGCCATTGCTTGCAATGGCACTATTTAACTTGTTCCTATGTTAATTTATTGTTTATGCATTAAATTTGTGGAAGGTATGGATTGTTATCATTAATGGGTTTTCTAATTACGACCGTTAGCTTGGAACACTGCTTGCACATATGGTTTCTATTGTTGTTAAGTTCATGACTATATGTGTTGACAATAGGGTTTAAAGTATTCCTTATCAACATTATATTTGTTGGATCTAATTCAATGTTTATTATGGGTTGCGGTTTCACCTCACGACCATGAACCTGGCTCGGCCATTGGGTGAATACGCAGCATGCACATTTTATTGTTATGTTTATTTAAACTTGTGACTGTATAGAGATGTATAAGGTTGGGGTTTAGATTCGTGCGCTTGGAAGCTGTGGCTCAACCTTTAGCAAATACACATTCGGTGAATATAATGTTTGAATTAATTCTCTTTGTTCTTGGTTTTGCTTGCGTATTTCATATTTGGTGTAAATTGTGGTTTATGTTGAAAATTTCATGGGAAGCATGTAATGTGAACCCTTTATAGTGTTAATATGTTGGTGTTTTAAAATCCATACCTACATTATTCAATTCTTGGGCATGTAATTCGATCTGGTTTTGTTTTTAATATTGCAAGCCTACATGATTCAATCCTAGTCCATCCTAATGTGTGGACTAGAGTCTTAACGCAGCATTATGGTTTTGATTTCATAAGCCTACATGATTCGATCCTAGGATGTCCTAATGCTTGGACTCATGTTTAACACAATGTGTATATTTTTTTTTTGGGAACGATGCCAATAGGATTCGATCCTAGGTTTTTAAATGGATTATGTTAGTTAATAATTTGGTTTATATTTGTATATAAGTGATTCTTGGTTTTGGTTAGAATAGTTGACATAAATATAATGATATTTATGTCTACGACCAAACCTTAGCAGTTCTCAATGGCTGGCTTTGTGTAGAGGTTTTTATAATGGAAAATGTATGGGGTTTGTTTAAGATTTATCATCGTTATGTGTATTATAGGATTAGTGTTTTTACTATGTTTAAATCTATGAATCATATTTATGATATAGTTGTTTATAATGGATTTGTTAGATGAAATATTCATAAGTGTGCTAGCAATATGAAATCTTCCAGCAGTGGAAAATGTAGAGTTGGATTTTAATATAGATAGTTTTTTTTTGTCTATTTAATTAGTTATGTTTGGTTGATAGTTTATTAGTTATTTTTAATATGATCTAATCCTAGTTTGAAGTTCCTCCACTTAGAGATCTCACCTTTGGTTAGTGGGTTTTATAAATTTGTTTATCTTATGTAAACTTTGTTTTACTTTTGCATTTTGCATTTGAACAATAACAGGGAATCTAGCTATCTTAAATAATCTAGCCTCTATTAGAAAATTACACCATGAGAGAACAAGGTGTTTAAAATATGAAAGATGGAAGAGTAATGCAGAAATAATAGAGACCATATTTTCCTATGGTTTTGAAAACTTATAAAAGTATATGTGACAGTCTAAAATCAATAGTAAGAATAAAATCTATATTTTCCTAACTAGACAATCATGGTTAAGAAAATCAAACACTATTTTAGCATAATCTTTATTTCTAGGGTTTGTATGAATATGTAAAAGAAAATAACCCTAGCTTTCCTTTTAAGGTTATGTAAACAAAATAACCTAGTTACAATAGGAAGATAATATTCATATTGTCATTCCAGACTTTAATCTTTTCATTTAATAAGAAAAATGTATGAACTGTAAGGAAGATAAAGAAACCTCATACCTACAATTTGAATCTTTTTTAATGGTTGGAAATCTTACAAACTCAAACACACAACATTAACAAATACATAGATAGTTCTAACCTCTCTTCAATTGATTGAATAACTTGGGAACTACCACAATACACTCAACCATGATCTAGAACCATTCTTGGTTTCAATTTGGACTACCCCTGAGCTGGTTCCAACATACAAGTATCTTAGGGATCCTAAAATAAGGATTCCCTATCTCGGATAACATGTTATGTACCAGTTAGATTTTCCTCTTGGGAAAAATATTCTCCAAGAACTCTCTTGAGAATAATAATCAGGTAGTATAGATGAAAAAACAAAATATCCCCAAGCCTCCCTTTGGCATGGGTCTTTATAGACAAAATTTAGGAAAAGGGGCTGTTAAATCAAGAATCATTTGTTTTCTTGAAATAACATTTTTTTACTTAATTTAGGTGAATTTAATATTTATTTAATTTAACTTAAGAACTCTTTGACTAGTTCATACATTGACTCTTTCAGGTATTTAATATTTAATTAATATTAGTAATAAATAATAATACATAGATCCTTTCATTATTATTCATAGTTACTAGTATTAATACTTATGCTTACTCTTTTATACACATTATATATAACTATATATACATATACCATAGTTAACATCTTTACTTTAGGTATCATATAGCATGATCCCTAATCACATGATACTTTTCTTTTTAGCTTATAGTCACTTCTTATTAAAGCCTTCAGGTAGGGGTTAGGTCAGCTAGGTTAGGCAACTCTAAACCTCCTTGCATGTTGGAATACCTCGTATAACATGGTAGTTATTTAGTAGTTGATGACATACATAAATTCAAAATTTCATTTAGGCACTAAAAAATAAGTAAGATGAGATCAATGTTTTATCAAAGACGTTTTCCCTCAACATATTAATTTTTCAGTAATTCCTAGTGTTTATCAAGAGCCCATACTCAACACTAAGAAATAGGGAGGTACAACTTAGTGCAATTCCAGAGATGCTCACTCAACAATAATGCTAGGATGTATTTGTAGGATACACCTAGGGATACAATGGCCAAGGATCCGATGTTTAAGATCTTATGCTCAACATCAACTTGGATTGCTCTGGGGATTATACCCAACACTTCCAATTCTTATATTTTCATGTGCTTTAGAGCTTCATGCTCAACACAAATGTTTCATAACTCATGTGTGCCAGAGCCTCTCGCTCAACACAAACATCGAATACTCATGTGCTCCAGAGCCTCTCGCTCAACACAGACATCAAATACTCATGTGATCCAGAGCTTCTTGCTCAACACAAACATCAAATACTCATGTTCCTCAAATCTCATTCTCAACACAAATATCTCATCAATTATGGGCTTCAGGGTCCACACCCAACACATGAAATTATATACATAAAACATATGCATTTTTGTTACACCCAATATATCAAACAAATCATCATTCTCATGTGCAGTGGGGTCCAATGCCCAATACAAAAAATAAAACATCAAAGCAAAATCACATGCAATGGGACTTATGCCCATAAATGTCAAGTGAAAATTTTGGGATATTACATCCCTCTCTGCTTAGAACAACATCGTCCCTGGTTCTCTAGGGATTAGGAATGAAATCATGAAACAAGGTGGGGTAAGCCTCTCGCATGGTGGATTCATTCTCCTAAGTTGCCTCATCCTCCTCAAAGAAATTCCATTGCACTTTCAAATGGACTATGGTTCCCTTCCTGAGCTGCACCTCCCTCTTGTTTAGTATATGAAGGGGTTTATGTACAAACTCCCCTTCAGGTTCCACCTGTGACAAGGACCAATAAATCACATGTTTAGTATCATATACATATTTATTTAATAAGGATGCATGGAAAACATTATGAAATCTTATGTGAGCAAGTAAAGCTAGTTCATATTCCATTGGCCCACTCTTGGCTAGTATCTCAAAGCATACACAGAATCTTGGTGCCAACTTTCTGCACCTCCCCAAGCTCAATGAGCTTATTTCTTATTTTACTTTCAAGTAAACATGGCCGCCTATTTGATAATATTTATCTTTTCTTTTCTTATCCATGTAACTATTCTAGCGATCTTGTGCTTCTTTAAGGTTATGTTTTACCTTGGAGACCAATTGTTCCAAGTCCTTTAGTAAGTTGGACCCTAGCATGAGTCAGTCCACCGGGCTATCTCAAGTAACCAATGTCATTAGAGCAAATTTGGGGTCTAAAATGGGCCTTATAAGAAAACGCTCCAACAATAAATTTAGTGAGTTGGAATTCAAGAACCAATAGAATTTCAATAAAATAAGTCAACCATAATGGTTGAATTAACATATTTGTCATAAAAGAAAAGTACTTTTTTTGTTTGTATTTTCGACATATCTCCTTGTGTTTTTGCTCAAATTATGAGCGAGAGATCTTGGTGGATGCGGAATTTAATTCCACATCCAATGAGTACCCACACTGCATACTTTTGATGGGCCTCTCTACCAAAAAAACAAGAAATACCTGAAAAAACATGATGATGACATGGTCATCACATTTTTTTAGGTATTTATTGTTTTTGGGGTATAGGGGTCCATCAAAAGTATGCAATGTGGGTACTCGTTGGATGTGGAATTAAATTCTGCATCCAACAAGCTCTCTTGCTCAGAATTTGAGTAAAAACACAGGGAGATATGTCGAAAATACAAACACAAAAAGTAGTTTTTTTCATTCTTCCTCCAAAATTAATAACTATTATTTTATTATTTTCCTTAGGAGGCCCATTTTAGACCTCAAATTTCCTCTAATGTCTACACTTCCATCCATAGAGTACCTCGAAGAGACTCATCTTGGAAAAGGTTTGGTATCCATTGTTATATGTAAACTTTGTAAGATGCAAGTCATCTTCCCACTTGGTGGGGTCATTCATGATATACGTCCTAAGCATGTCTTCTAAAATCTATTTTACCTGTTCTCTCTGCTAGTTTGTCTACGAGTGGCAAGCAGTACTAAAGTTTAATTGTGTCTCTAATCCGAAGAATAAGGATCTCCAAAAGTTTCTAGTAGACTTTGTATCTCGATCTGAGATGATTTCCTTGGGTATGTCATGCATTCTAAATATATCCTTTAAGAAGATGTCGAAAATGTGAACTTCCTTGTAGGTCGACTTCACTCGAATGAATTGTGATTCTTTTGACAACTTGTCAACTACTACAAACATAGAGTCAGTTTGCTTCTAACTCTTTGGTAGACCCGTAATAAAATCCATAATAATGACCTCCCACTTCCATTCCGGAAAGGGTAATGGCTGCAACAATCTCGAAGGATGTTGGTGCCAAGATTTGACCAGCTGACATTCCTGACAATTTTTGGTAAACAACGCTATGTCGGCCTTTAACTTAGGCTAGAAAAAGTGTTTTTTTACTGCGGATATCATCTTTTGATATCCCAAATTCCCAGAGTAGGGTGTCTGATGAAATTCCATGAGGATGTTGGACCTGATGTCCCCTCCTTCTGGAACATACAATCTTTCTTTGGACCACAACAGTCCAGTTTCATCTACCTTGTATTCTTTTTATTACTGAAACAACCTGTTCTCTTGGACCTTCTTGAGGATTTCAACATAGAAATTGTCAATTCTATTGGTCGTTCTAATCCTCTCATGTAAATACGAATTGGATTGAATTAACGTCACCTCATATAACATTTGAGCTCGTTGGCTTAAATCATTAGCAATTTTATTCTCCTTGTCCTTTATATGCTTTAAATCAAAATGGTACTCGCTAAGGAAAACCATCAATCTGGACTTCTTGGAATTTAGATATGGTTTCTCAAATAAATACTTTAGACTCATATTGTCTTTCTTTAGGAGAAATTTCTTCCCCATGAGGTAGTGCCTCCACATCTTCAAGATGTGGATTATGGATTCTAACTCAAGATCATGTGTGGGGTAGTTCTTTTTGTGTTCCTTTAAATTGCATGATCAGATCATGCATTCATTCTACAAGAGGACTACTTTGACCCCTTCCTTGCCTACATCCGTGTGAACCATGAAATCCCCATCGAGATCTGCAATTCATAGTATTAGTGCAGTGTCAAAAGCTATTTAATCTTTTGAAAAATTTCCTCACACTTGGTCGTCCATAAGAACTTGTTCGCCTTCTTTTTCAAAGCAGTCATGGAACAAGCTATCCTCGAAATTTTCTCAATGAAATTTTGGTAGTAACCGGCTAATCCAAAAAGGGACCTAATGTCGGAGACACTAGTAGGGGTAGGCCAATCCTTTATGGATTTAATCTTTTATGAGTCCATGTCTATCCCCTCCTCGGAGATGATGTGACCCAGATATTGTATATGTGGCTTGTAAAAATCATATTTACTAAACTTGGCATAGAGTTGGTGTTCCCATAACACCTATATTACGATGCGGAGATGCTTCTCATGGTCCTATTTACTCTTACAGTAAACTAGGATGTTGTCTATAAATACCAACACAAATTTATCCAGGTATTTACTAAAAATAGTATTCATCATACACATAAAGTTCGTGGGTGCATTGGTCAACCCGAATGGAATTACTACAAAATTGTAGTAGATGTATCTTGTACGAAAGGAGGTTTTATGAATATCCTCATCATGGATTCGTACCTGATGGTATCCAGACTACAAGTCGATTTGTGAAAAGATATTGCCTCCTCCTACTTTATCGAACAAGTCATTGATCCTAGGGAGTGGGTATTAGTTCTTGATGGTCATGTTGTTAAGTGGGTGGTAATCAATGCACATCCGCATTGTACTATCCTTATTATTTCCGAAAAGTATCAGTGCTCCCCAAGGGGACACACCGGGTCAGATATATCCTTTCTCAAATAATTCTTGCAATTGCAACTTGAGCTCCACCAACTTTGGTGCACTCATTCGATAAGGGGCTCTTGAAGCTAGAAATAACCTTGGTGTTAGTTCTATGGAAAAATCTAAGCCTTGTTTCGATGGTAATCATGGTATCTTGTCAGGAAATGCATCTGTAAAGTCTATGAGAACTGGAAATTCCTCGATGTGTTATTTTCTTTCAGCTTTTATGTCCTGGATGTTCACTACAAATAGTCTGCAGCCCTTCCTAATGCACTTCTTTGCTTGTAAGGAATATATTTTCCTTACGGAAACCTTTTTAGGTATGCCTTGAAACTTTACTTGATCTCCTTGGCTATCTTTCCACAAGATTGACCTGTGTAAAAAATCGAGCATGACATGGTGTTGTTCCAACTAGTCCATGTTGATAAGTATATCATACGATCCTAAGGGTAGAATGTTCATATTTATCCTAGAAGGGAAACCATTTAGGTTTACCTCACAATTTCTAACTATTTCAAAAACCTTTCATTTCGTACCCATGGCTAATTGGACCAGCCATGGTTTCTCATGTTTAACTTTGTCTATTTTACATAAATAAAAAAATTTAGGCCATACATAGCTTCGGAAAGAAATGGAGTCAATCAATATTGAAATAGAAGTGTTCAAAACCTTACCTTCTATTTCAACCATAGTAGCTTGATGGTCTTCTTGTCGGCCATCCAAGGTTGCATAAATCCTTGGGGTTCTAGATATGTCCTCTATCGTTGGTTCTTTCTTTAAATTATGCAAGACCTTATTAGTCTTGTTCTTACAGTCTTCAGCATAATGGGGCCCTTTGCATTTCCAACATTTGATTTGTAGCGGGGTAACATTGGCTCCCCCATTTGTTGTCGGTTTGTTAGCATTTGGAGAAGGCACATATGACATTGTACCTGTCTTGTTGAAGTTCTTATTGGCTGGAAAAATGTTGTTCTATTTTCTGTAAGGCAGTGGGTTGAAACCCGGTTTGTGGTTGTACGAGAAGGTTCTATACATGTCTCTACTTCTGTTGATGTTTTCATGCCTCAGTTTTCCATGCTCATAGAAAAGCCTAGATTTTTGTAAGGTAGTGTCCAAAGTCTTCGTCATGTCAAATTCAATTCTTTCTCAAAAATTGGGATGAAGACATCCTAAAAATTGTTGTATTTCCACTTTCTCGTCCTTTATATAAGGTATATAATGTAAAATATCTAAAAATATGTTGGTGAAAGTATCATCCCATTCTTAACTCATGAAATTCTTTTACCCTCCTATCGAAGAATCTTTCATACATGTATTTCTCATGAAAAAATATACAGAAGTTACTCCATCATATTTCTTTTACCTCATCCTTCTTGGTATGCTTTAGGTCTCTCCACCATCTAGCTTCTTTTCTATTTAAACTATAGATGGCTAGAAGGGATTTCATCTCTCTCGAGTAGTTGTCTACTTGAAAGTATTTTCTCATACCAAGAATCCATTCTTCAGCGTTTTCCTCGGTGTTCATCTCTCCTTCATAGGTTGGGGCTCTTATCTTTTTGAACTCTCCTTGGAGGTTGTCATCATTCCTTTGTTTCTTTATGCAATGAGAAAGGGAATTATCACTAGAAAGACTGTGATAATCTCTTTCTGGAGGTTCACGGATGTGTTCTTATTTTCCTTCTTCCTTTGGGTTTTGTTCCCCCATTTATGATAAAACTCTCTCTTGAACTTGTTGCTTGAATTAGCGGGTTGTCCATGTGGGATTTCTCCAGTCATGATATGCAGTAAAGCTTCATTAATTGTTTGATGCTCTTTTATTTCATTCATATTATCATCCTTGGAGCTCTATAAGTATGCTTGTAGAATTTGTATGGTTTTCATTATATTAGAATTTAATTCAACCACCACTTCCTCTTCTCGTATGGGGTTATTCAGTTTTCCTTGTCAAGTGTTGTCTTCTTCCGTGTTCATGATGTGAATTGTTCTTTGAATCTTGCAATGTAAAATTCTTAATAACAAGAAATTTTTTGTTAGTTAACAAAATTTCAAAAACATATTTTATTTTCTACAATGAATTTTTGGAATGCCCATTAGGTCTCTTAGGGTTGAAACTGGGCTCTGATACTACTTGTAATGTCCCCAAAATTTGAAAAACAAAAATAAAAAAAATGTAGGATAGTTGAATGACTCCTTTCCTAGATATTAATTATCTTTTGTAGAATATAACTGTCATTTGTTTACTAGATCTAAGTGTCACAATATGTCTTTCCCTTTTTATGTATTTTCCTATGTAATCATGATATGGTTATGTGCTACAGTTAAGATACTTGGATTTCTTATATGATTACTCTGCTGGTGTTTACAATTAACATACATTTTCATATGCTGGTTCAATTATGTCTTACTTCCTATTTATCTATCGTGTCTTGTACTTTGTTTATATTTTTATTTATTTAAAAGTTCTAACTTTCCTTCAACTGTCAAGGGGTGGAGTGGTGGGGTTTGTATCACTGGAGGGACCATTCGGAGAGGTAAAGAGGTTCCTATTTCTTTTACAAGGTTTACTTAGTTCATTGCAAACTAATGCAAAGTTCCACTTTTTATGTAGGTTACTTCAGTGATGGAATCTATCTATGACAGTGAAACGTAAGATCCTACGACATGATAACTATGCTACACTATCCTATGCATACCGAAGATAAGAGAACTAAAGTCCTGGCCTAGTTGTACCTACTTTCTATGTTTAAACAAAGTTGGAAGTGTATGACATAATATTTATGGTTGTCATTATTATTATTTTTTGAGGTTATGATATTTTTATCCACTTGATATTCATTTTATAACATGTAATTTTTAAGGTGTAAATACTAGGGTTTAAGGATTAATTCATATGCCATGGAAAACTTTGTGATACGTCCTTGGAAGAACTATGGGTTATATATAAACTTTGTATGGCATATTTCATATGCCATAAAACTATATATTAATGAAAAAGAGGAGTCTTTTTATGAGGGTTTAGTGCTAAAGCGAATTCATTGTGGGTTTGACTATCAAGATGTGGCCTGTAAGAATTTCGTTAATAGTGGAAACTAGGGTGGTGCATTTATGGTTCCTTGGAAAGATTGGTAAATGAGCCTCAAATGCTGGCTTAATCATTTGTGTGATTCATTTGTCTCTTATGGTAGTGTTTGTGGTTTTGTCTCTTGGTTGTTTATGCTGGGTGGAGTAACATCTTCCCCTAAGTCGACATGTATGTTCTCAACTTGGTTTTGCAGCGTTGTTTTGTCTGTTTTCTTTAGTTGAGGTTTCAGCATACTCCTCATAGCTCTGTATTTTTGGTTTGTAGGTTATAGGGGTGTTGTAACCAGGAATATTTCACCTTCTATGGACAGAAGTTGTTCCTCTGGTCTCAATGGTTCAGATCCAAAACAAATGAGTGAACAACAAAGGATGAAGACCTTCCCTGGATGTCGTAGACACCTGGAATGCTGCTTTGATAGTGAACCTATGTACCTGCAAACAAATCAAACATGCAAACACATCAAAGCTACCAGAAAATCATTTACTTATCCATGTTAGTGACTAAGAAATCTAACAACATGTACATGTGAAATTAAAACAATAGTAACATGGGACAAAAATCAGCTTTGCATTAAAGATGTATGGAGAAGCTTACAACCATTGCCTTAGTGTCTACAAGCATCTCCATGAGACAAACACTTCATCCCCATAGGCTCCAACTTTGCTCTCTATGCTCTCTAATGGCTTGGACTAAGTGGTCAATCCAACAGCATAGCAATACCTCTATAGTTCTCCCCCTCAACCATGGGCATGAGCTTGTATTTATAAGGCTCAATGGATAGGAATAGTTGAGAGAATTGTGGATGAGGTGGCCTCTAAGATCCTATGAAGGGGGATCTCGAGCTCAACTGACCCACAATGATAGGGATAAGCGAGGACATGAGGCTCATGATCTAGAAACCTCAAAAAACTTCTATTTTTCCCATTTTACCCAGGGTACCTCTTTTCTTCTCTTATGACAGAGCGATTTATATGAAAAATGATAATGGGCCAAATACCACAGGTGGTGGCACCGCATATGGAAAATAGGATACAGGCGGTGCGAGCAAGGTATCGCTCATGAGCCACAAGGAAAGCGCAGTGCTGAGTTTTTTCATGTAGAATTGACAAATAACATAGGTTTCCACTCTAAGTGTTGGGATTAAGGGAAAACATGTAATTCAAAGGTCTTATCACATGGTGATGATAGGATTTGGGTATAACAGAATTCCCCCCAAAGCATGATACTTATAGGGATACGATAAACGAGAGCTTTTAGAGAACAAGTTGTCACTTCAAGGTGAAAATGTCAGCTCGATTGGAGCATGTCATCTAGTAGGCATCTGTAGTACATCAATATTTTTGAATCATAGACAGAAGCAACCAACTCATGGCTGCAGATCAATACAAGGTAGATCCATGGGAGGAATAAACAAGCATAGCTACTAGAATACAACATAGATCCATGTGATAGAGGACTCAAACTTGGACATAGCTACCAGACATACAACGTAGATCTATGTCATACAGATGCAAATTTGAGCATACCCATGACCATACAAATGTGGATCCATGCTAGATATACAAAACTCCATCGCAACCTGGGGAAAAGAAATGAGCGCTTAAACAAATACCCAGGGTATTCGTCTCGTCTTCCACAAAGTATGATTCTATCCATGTGATTACAATGATCTGAAGTCGAACATGGTAGAAACCACTTGATTACTGTCCAATGATGTGAACTGTTAACAAGTGCGAGGGAGATCACCATTGATGTCAATGATTCCCAAGGTACCCTAGTACAATCTACTGAGTGTGAATATATTTCCTGATGTCAAACACCCATTCGATTCTATTGATCAAAGGTCAATGATGTGAACCTATGTCGAGAGTGAGAGAATCTATCATTAAGGAATACAGATCTCAAGGTACTAAGTGTTTCTTTCTAAGACTATTTCCCAGATGATAGGCTGATGTCGACGGGAAAAGTCTCATCGAATGATGTGAATGTAGTCACACCATAGGAATGAATCAAAAGTATTGACATAGAGACTGTTTCGACTGCAGAGGTAAACTTCTTCAAATTCCCTTTGAACATCAAGCAACACGACAAAATACTTGGCAGCATCACTAAACGGGACAAACACACAATGCGACAATGGACAATGCATTCTTTTGAAAGACTCAAAGGAGTGGGATGACTCATGAGAGTGGATCGTCATGGAGATCAGCTAAATACCCAATTGACTAAAATGATATGCAAACAAGTGTCATGTTCAAAGGTAACAACAAACTACTGCCATTTATTTGCAAAATGATTCCCTTCCCATTTTCCCCATCATGGTTGATGAGTGCCTCTTTTCAGTTTTATGAGTTCAAAGAGACTAACAAACACTCGGTATAGCCCATCCGAAGACAAGTCCAAACTCATATGTTTTATGAACCTAAGAGAGGAGGGGTTCATTCCCAAAAGAGAGTCTCTCAATGTTTAATTTAACAAGTCCAATGAAAGAAAACTCAGTATCATTCATGTTTAGAGAGTCTGAACGACCATAAAAGAAGACTCCAAAGGGTCCTTTTTCGTATGATTTAATCCCTAAGGCCTAAAAAAGTATAAAATCATACCTTAGAGAACTCTTCCAGTCATAATTGGCTGGAGTGTTCCTTTTTCATAAATAGTCTATCCAAACTGAAAAAGAGATAACCTACCATCAGAGAGACAACTCTTCAAATGCTTTAATGAGCGTGAATAAGCCAAGATCGCTGGACAATATTTTCGTATTTAAGGAGCCCGAAAAGAGTTTAAAGAAGACTCCATTAGGTATTTTTTCACTATGAGAGATGTTACGAGCCTGAAAAGAATCAGAAATGGATTCGGACCTTTGATACTGGGTTTCGAGAGCATTACCAAAGTGTCGTAATAAATGCTCAATGACGTTTTTCATTTTATGGTAGTGCAAAAAATTCAAGAACCAACTCCCAAGACTTTACTGCTACTATTCTTCTGTCCTACAACAACTCAAAACAAGTGTTAAACGAAGTAATAACTAACATTAAGGGATTACGACTGATAAATTTTGAGTAATAAGCAATTTTAAATCAAAACTATAGCATGTCAAACCCAAAAATGTGTACAAAAGTCATGTAAATAGTGAAAAAACAAATAATTTTACTATTTACCCATAGTGGAGAGCATTTGGAGCACTTTCCTAGTCATAACTTCAGTTGTTGATTTCGAAAGTTTTCACAGTCGGATTCGAACGCCGTCAATTCCAGGTAATAGCCTAGACACTACTCTTTCATCTTATGTCTTTAATTTTGACTTTTGATGGTGTTTTGGGCTTGTATGGCAAGCCCTAAAATAGTGGAAGTGGGCACCGCACTTATCCCTTGCAGGATACATGGTACCCTAATAGAACCACGTCGAAAACACAGTGCACAGGCAGTGCCACCATCTATCTTCAACAGTGCACAGGTGGTGCTGGCCGTGATGATGTAAAATTAACTACACAAGAAAAACAAGACCATTTCATTTGATTTGAAAGATTAAGAATGATTCTAATGGGTCTTGTGATTGTTTTTGGTAGGTTGTAGCTGATAAAAAATGGTCATATGGAAAGAGAGATAACATGATAATCATGACACCTTCACTGAAAGGAATGTAGGTTGCATAGATGCATTAAGATACTACATATTCGTAAAATTCTTCCAGACTCCCAATATGGTATCACACGAGTGATTGCTTGAGCATATACTCCGGATGTGGAATCCAGAGCAACAACACTTTGAGGTTGGGGCTCATATTCTAACAGTTAAGGTATAGGATACCTACTTCCTTACTAGCCTTTCGAGATGGGGTGCTCCCATCTCACTAACTGGTTCCCATGGAGGGGGCATCACTACACAGGAGTTGATAAACCGTCACTATGTCCCTAGGAAAAGGACATTGGGGAAGAAAATACCCATAAATCTAGTGATCGATGGACCTCTACGGACTATATTTTTTATGATGCAGAGAGTGGTGGGAAGCTAGGGAGTGCACCAGGATTCTAGGGCACATATGCTCTATGCCATAGAGGTCGTGGCGCCTATAGTCTCCAACTGGGTGGAAGCCCTACTTCCGATATTCAAGGATTAACTGACCAAGTGTCAGTAGGGGGAACTGAAGCAGTTCGATTTTGGTTCCATTCTAGCCTGCTTCTTCTTCAAGCGGGTACCACAGATGAGACCCCAGGTGGTCTTTACAGAGATAAGAGCGCGGGACCTTTGCATGTAGAGGTGGGTCTGGATTATGGCCCATAATGGAGCGGGCAGGGGGAAGGTGAATTTTGGTGACCCATTCTTCAAATGGCTAAGAGATCAGATCATCATGGTGGAGGATTATGCTTATGCAAGTACAGAATTCAGCGAAGACCCTCATCTATCGCTCCCACCTGGTGGACAGTGGGGTGACATCGGTAAGAAGCAAGAAACCCTCAAATGGAAATAATGTTTTTATGTTTTTTATGTTTTATATTTTTTGTATTAAGTAATGAGACCTGAATATTTTCATGCAGATGCTGGAGCAGCATGACCTGGGGGAGCTTCCCCATTGGATAGATGAGCTGGAGCTCGCTTCATACCGCAAGGTGATGATGTGACCAGGGAGTTAGAGGAAAACCTTGAGAGGGTGACCCTAGACATCCCTGATGCTTCCATTGATGACCTCCCTCTGAGGTATCAGATACCTACAGTAGGAGTACCGGGTCGGTTTAGTAGACTGCTACGTAGTGTATCCCGGGCAGTGATGTGCTACCACGAGCATCACTAGACAATGTATGGATGATGTATCTACTGAAAGTTGATAGCTTCAGGATTTTGTATGGTGATTTTTACCTAAAAGCCTACATGCTTTAGATGAGGTCTCGTGACCTATTTTTTTAAAGCATGTTCATATATATATATATATATATATATATATAGATACAGAATTTTACCTGGTGTTTATATGTCTCAAATGGTGGATGCATTTTAATTGAGTTTTATGTGTCTTTAATTGTATATTTACAATGAACCATGTTTGATTTTAATTTCATGAATGGGAAATATGCCAATCTAGGATGTAATTAGCTAATGAGTCAGCAACTACATTATTCACTACTTGTCTTGATGATGCTTCCAGATTCGGAATCGAAACGTCGACCTAAAAATGTCTACTGCGGATTGTCCGGAAGAACCCTACAACAACTACATTATGTTTCGTAGGGATATGCCTATAGGTGATGGTTTCGAATGAACTTTCGAACAAGCATACCCTCCAAAAGAGGAGGAGGAGCATAGGATTTCTAATGGTATAAACATGGTTTAGATGACAAAGCACAAGTTGTGAGTCCATCAAGACTACCAGATTGCAAACATCTTGGGAGGCAGCTTCAGTTAAAAGACCTATGACTGCTTGATACTCAGCGATGTTGTTCGTAGCAGGACCAATACAAACCACTCTTGAACTGACCAAATCTTTAGCTGGGGAATAGAGGACCCAAGCAGCTGAGGCAAGATTCATGGTTTGGCGGTAAGTACCATCAAAGAAGCTGTAGAAAGCCTTTTGTCTTGTATGACCAAAACATGGTATAAACAGATGTGGACACTAAACTCAAAACCATATTGAAAATACTAAAAGCACACTGAAAGTCAAGCAATATACATATATACAAGATACTATCCAAGAAAGACCTAGGCATAGTACCTTTTCAGGTACAACCCATTGCGAGGCTTCCCTAAAGGGATTCCATCGTAGTTAACGAGATCGTAGGCCCCTTTCTCTAAAACTTTAGAAATGACGAAAGGACCATACCACATGGACTTGAACTTTCCTTTCCCTAGTTTGTCATATCTCTGGTCATAAGTCAAAACTAGGTCACCCTCGTTAAAGGAACGAGGTTGGATGGATTTATCATACTACGCCTTGACACGTTTCTTATGTGCCTAATTAGCCAAGGCAACATCTCTCTGAGTTTCATCAAGGTTGCTTAAGTACAAAAATCTCTCTTCCTTTGTGGAAGTGTATGGGAGAAGTTTGACGTCAAGTTTTAAGGATGGAATCTGACATTGAATCGGTAAGATAGTTTTGAGTCCATAGACAAATTGGAAAGGTGTGAAACTAGTAGTTGTTTTCACTGAAGTCCTGTAAGCCTAAAGAGCAGAGAAAAGGACATGGTTCCAATTGGATTTATGATCTCCAACCATCCGATGAATCATAGTTTTCAAAACTTTCTTAATGGCGTCTACCTGACCATTAGCTTGCGGATAATATGGCGTAAAGTTTTCATGGTGAAAACCTAGATTAGCACTTAGTTCCTCCATCATTTGATTACGAAAATGCAATCTGTTATCAGTAATAATGGACTATGGGACTCCAAATCTAGCTATGATATGATTGAGTAGGAAGAGAGCGGCAGTTTTACCATCTTCTGCATATGTAGGCATGGCCTCAGCCCACTTTGTAAAATAGTCAACAGCTATGATGATGTAACCATGCCCCTTGGCTGAGGTAGGCTTACAATGCATATAATCAATCCCCCATTTGGAAAATGGGCCAACGGCAATGACGGGGTGTAGCGGAGTAGGATGTGAACACTTTTGGGGATAAATTTTTTTACAAGGTGGGCATTTCTTAACAGCCTCATGACAGTATTTAAAGACTGAAGGCCAAAAATAGCCAGCGTGAAGGATTTTCTGGGCTGTAGATATCCCAGATAAATGACTGCCACATGCTCCAGAGTGGCAATCATTCAACACATGTTTAGCTTCCTCATGGGTGAGGCATTTCCAGAGAATAAAATCAATCCCACGTCTATATAAGGTATCATTCAGGATGAGGTAGTATTTCATGTAATGAGGGATATGGCGGCGATCGTTGCAGGATAGATTTGGCTGAAAATTTTGTGTTTGGAGATAAATAAGAATATCTCCATACCATGGGTCAGTAGTGCTTATCAGGAACAGGAATTCATCTGGAAATGAATCACTAGGCTCAGATTCCATTGAAGCATAGGGAAGATCACACATGAGCTCGAAAAAGACAAAGTATTTCTTTGATGTGGCTTTGGCAAATTCCATATCAAACTCCTGTAGTATGACTATCCATCGGGAGTACTTGCCCCCAAGCACCTGACAAGTCAGGATGTAATACATAGGGTTCTGGTCTGCCAATACAATGGTTATGTGGAGCAAAATCTAGTGATGAAATTTTTGTATAGAAATGACCGTGCCAATGCTAATTTATCCACATGTGAATATTGGGTTTTAGAATCCATAAGATTCTTACTAGCATAGTAAATCACGTGCTCCTGACCATGGGGATTTTCCTACACCAAAACCATAGCGATGGTAGTAGTGGAGGCAGCAATATACAAGAGAAAGTCCTTTGAATAATCTGGGGGGTGTATCATAGGTGAATGAGTCAGAGCATGTTTGAGATTATCAAGGACACGTTGGGCTTGGTCATCCCAAAAGAACAGAGTTTCCTTCTTAAGGAGACGCATATAACCGTGCGTTTTCTCTGCAAAATTACACACGAAATGACGGAGAAATTTTTCCTTCCCTTGCAAACTTTGGAGTTCGAGAAGATTGGTTGGGGCTGGTAGAGCTAAAATGGTGACAATTTTCAAAGGCTCTATCCGAATGCCATCCTTAGAGACCAAAAAACCTAACAGACATCCCATCTCAACACAAAAAACACATTTATGGAGATTGAGCTGTATATTATAATGACAACATCTCATGAAAATATCTCTAATATGACCAAGGTGGTCCTCCCATTGTTTTGAATGAGCAGGGAGGTCGTCAAGGTACAGTTCAACAATATGTTTGATATCATGAAATGCATAGGACATCACACGCTAGAAAGTGGCTCCAACATTTTTAAGCCAAAAGGAAACTTCCTATATGCAAAGGTTCCCCATGGGAAAATGAATGTCATCTTGTGCTGATCGATGGGTAATATCTCAATCTGATTATAGCCAAAAATTCCATCCATAAATGAGAAGATGACACTTCCAGCACAATTGTTGATAATCTGCTGGATATGTGGAGTAGGAAAGTTTTCCTTGGGACAAGCTTTATTCAAGTCTCTAAAATCAATATAGACTCTAATGGTGCCCTGCTTTTTATTGACAAGGACAAAGTTTGATACCCATTCCATCAGGGGTACGGGATAAATAAACCCAGCTTTGAGAAGTTTCTCTATCTCAGCTTTAATAGTTGTAGCCTTCTGTGGATGGACTTGCCTTAGTTTTTTCCTAACAGGTTTAGTTGTGGGATAAGTTTTAATTTCATGGACCATAATGGATGGGTCTATCCCTGGCATTTATTCATAAGACCAGGAAAAAATATCATGGAATTCTTTGAAAAGTGCCTTGTATGCTTCAAATTCGCCTACTGAGCAGTTCTGCCCAACGTGAACATGCTTTATGGTACCAGGCTTGGATGATATGTCAATTGGATTTGTCTGAGTAATGTTGCAAATTTTTCCTTCAAAATCTATGTCTTGCAACAATATAGGACTTGGAGGGCTGTTGACAATATCAGTGGAAAACAAGGATGCAAAGTCATGGTTAACCGAACTGGTGTTCGGGAGGAACAGGGATCTATGGTGTTGATCCTCGTAGATGGACTCATTCATATTCATAATCCCCATAATGTACTTGTCAGAAGGAAAATTCTTAGAGAGATAATACAAAACAAGAAGAGATGGTTCTAACTAGTAAGGATCCGAAGCCACCAGATGAAGCTCATCGATGTGATCATCGAAAAGGGTTTGAATGGTGTTATACATTTCTTCATGTGGACTCAATGAGGTGTAGTCAACAAAATTTTTTCCATTGGTCTCACAATCAAATGACGCAATCATATTCACTATCGATGTGTCTGTGTTACGAGGAGTGGATGGAAAAATCCCCATAAGGGATGAATCCTTCAACATGCCTACCCAAATTGACTAGTAAGGAGGAGGGGACTGACCTAACATAGGGATTTTATTAGCTGTAGAGGTCGTAACATCTGGCGTACAGAAATCAAGCTGATCAATGGTAACAATTCTACCTAGATGTGAAAATTGGACTATTCAGAATACTGTCGAAGCAACAGCAGTCATGGCGTAAAACCAATTTCTTCCTAGAAGGAGGTTGCAATCTAACGGGGCATCCACTACTAATTGAATAGAAACAGTTTGGCCCCAAGCCTGACTACAAGGGCTGATATAAGACCATGGGGCTGGAAACCTCGTCCATTAAAGGTCTTCAGAGTCGTAGGTGATGTTACAAGCTCAGGAGAGCTGATAGCTTTCCAACAAGACAGGGACAAAACTGAAGTTGAAGCTCCTTCATCTAAGACAGTCCTAAAGACTTTCTTTCCGACTACTTTCGTGATGATTTGGAAAGCAATTTTGTGAGGTATTCTAGACTTATAGTTCTCGGCATTGAAATGAATCAAATTAGAATTGTCCGGGTCTAAAGCTCCTAACGTAGTTAACAGATTTTTGCATTGTGCAGGACAACTTTGGAGCACTTTCAAGGTAGACATTGCACATGGTGTCTAAGCGAGATATTCAACTACATTATAAAATTGAGTAGATCAGTACTCTTGTGTGGACGCAAAATCATATTGAGAGTAGGCTTCTCGATGGTTTGGGGGATAGTAGACGATGATTCGGGAGAACCAGTAGAGGGATCTTTCCCTAAATAAGAATGGTCTTCTTTCTTGTATGCGGGTTTGTCATAATTCTAACTTCGAGTTTGTCGAATAATGGTATCTGAAGACATCATACGAATATCCTCTGATGAACTAGAGTTTGCCTAATTAGACATGTGGTCTATCAGTTGTTGTTGAGAGGGAAAAGGATTCGTGAGAACTACGGGTGGGGGATTTGTTTTCAAAAATTGGGTGATTTCATCCCGACGGGGACACTCTTTTGTGAAATGGTCACCTCTGCATAGAAGAAATGGATATTTTTCTTTTCTTTCCCTTTATCATTATCATTGTTGGCTGGTTTTGGGTTCTCTTGCTGGTTTCCAGGTTTTTTTATTTTTACTTTTACCTTTCTTTTTATTATTGCTAGATGTTTGAATACTCTAAATAGAATTAACCTCGGTGGAAACGTTGGGATTAGAAGGAGTAGGGGTGGTAGTCTGGGGTTGCTTGGTAGGTTTTGTTGTTGATAGGGATTGGATTGAACCAACAATCCCATAAACAGGGACTGCTACTGGTGGTTTTGCAGGATCGGTGCTTGGGATAGGATCTTGAGGAATCAAGTCATACAAAGTTTCGGACTGGGAATAGACCAAGTCTAGACACTAAGATTGACTAATGGCTTGCTCTTCAGTAATGAAACCGCCCATAGCCACATCTCGGGAAATTGGAGGAAACAAAGATTTGGTAAACCAATCAGCGAATAACTGATATGAAATATGAGCCTTAATAAGTCTTCTTTGCCTTCTCCACTCATGTATATGATCGGATATGTGGGTGGATGTGTTATGTCGTAGAGAAGTTAAGAGATTAGTACCCATTTCATAATGAATAGGAAGTTGAAAGTGTGTAAGAAATATAGTTGGCAACGAGCCAAAATCCACAAATGAGTGTTGCAGAAGTTCAATATACCATTTCGTGGCTATACCGATCAAATTTCACTGAAAGAGTCTTAAATGAATTGAATCATCCATAAGGGAGTTTGAAGAACACCATAGATGGAATGTCATGACATGGTTTTTCAGATCATCTCCCTGCTTCCCATCGAACTTCAGAATGTCTGATGGTAACTTTACCGGAATGGGAGGCCACGAGGGGTCATGTCGAATGGGGTCATTAATCAACTTGGACAAATCAGGAAAGTACAAAGTTGCTAGGAAAGGTAACTGACAGTTAGGTTGCACATACTGGTAATATTGATATGGCATATAGTTACTAGTAGGACCATGAGCATACTGATAGAGAAGTTGTTGTGACGAAGAACTACTGAAAAATTTGCCCGTAGGGGGTTGATTTCCAAGATCAGGACCATTAGGACCACCAGGGACTTCAGAATCACCAGGACCATTGGGACCACGAAGACCACTTGACCCTCCTAGACCGCTAGGAGGTAAACCTCCATAGTCTCCAAAACCACTAGGAAGAGGGCCACCAGGCCCTCCAGGTCCATTGGGAGGAAGGCCACTGGGCCCCCCAGGACCACCGGGACCATTTGGACCATAAGGAGGAAAGCCACCAGGCCCTCCAGGACCATTAGGCCCCCCAGGAGGAGGACCTCCATAAGGTGGTCCTTCGGCACCTCACGCAGTATGTATAGGTATCCCCCCCATAGCTGGCATGTAAGACCAGTTATGTTTCCCCCATGGCGTGAAAGTATTACTAGGATATGGAATTCCAGTATAAGGAATTCTTGTAGGATTGGGTGGATAATTAATGTTTCCTATAGGTACTTGATTTTTTGTATAACCATAACCCCAAGAGGTTTGATTGGTTATAGGTTGTGCCCCCAAGGGCTGACCTGAACTAGATGGGGGATTAACCACATTAGTGTGGGTGGGAGGGACATAAACTATAGATTTCTCTATAACATAGGTCTATCCTTGACTAGATACAATTTCGGTGTCAGATAATGTAGGTCATGCCGGGGGCTGACCCCGGGCACTAGAAGGTAATGACGAAACAGGAATTAAAGGTTGAGCCCCAGGTGTGGAAGACCTAGGAGGATTGGGAACAGACATAATATGGGAGGTGGTGGGTTTGGTAGTTTAACCTGGGTTGTGTGGAGTTACCGTGCTATCTATAATCAGTTCAATGGGTCTCATATAATCAGCAAGTGAACGGTATCCCACAGGAATAGCTGTGGAACGTGATGGTGGTATGCCCAATATGTCATCTATTTTCCTCTTAATCTCCTATGCATGGAGAATGGCTGCATGGTATTGTCTATCTTCTTCTTCATCTAGAGAAACTTCTTCAGAAAAGTTTAAACGGGTGCCAAATGAGGCAATGGCCTGTCCTATAGAGGTATCCCAAAATGGAGCATTGGGACCATAATCCGGATGGGTAGTATGATCAACATGACCTTCTATGGGAGAATGGAATGAAGTATTACCCCAAGAAGGTTGTTGGACCAAGGGAGGCGAGTGTGAAGGATATGGTCCTCTGCTTTCTGCAACCACATTATCTCCCACTTTGGAGGTGGTAATAGCTCCTTGGTCGATAGCTTCAATTGGATTTTCTCCTGAAACAGGAATAAAATCAAGTGGCCAGCCCTGTACTCTTATGGACTGTCTTAGCTCAGCCAGTTTGTACAGCTCCTATCTAACCTAGGGTCTCAAAAACTAGAAAACACAACAAAAATTTCCCTACTGAAGCTATAGGTCACACAAGCAAACTTTAAATAACTTGAGGGGTTTAGATAGTCAGGTCTCTCACCAAGATTGTCAAGAAGGTGCCACTTGCAATATACCTCAAGGGTACATTTGTAGTAATCTCCCCAAATGTTGTTCTCAGTGTATGGCTCTAAGCAAGACGGCCAAAGGGCTTTCCTCAGATGGATAAGGTATCCTAGTGGGGTCTCCCGATATACGCAAGGTACGTGGGAGCTCAAATAAGCAGTAGTTATGTCTAATGCATAACTGTACACAAGGGGCCTTCTGATATACAATCGAGTATGTGAAGTACCATTCTATATACCTCAAGGGTACATGAAAGGCCGTTTGATATATCGATGGTGCGTGGAAGAACCGCGCGAGTCCCGGGATGTAATGCAGACAAGTAACCATAGCTTCTATGCTTAACGATGCCCGAACACGTCTCTAACCTATCACCCAAATTACTATGTAAATTTTAACCTATAAATACTATTAATTTTAAAGTGGACAGTTATGTGAATGCATGGAGTTTTGATAGAAAAAGTAAAACCATGCAATATGCATATGCTAATATTTCACTTTACTGTTTGTGGTATTCCTACCTATGGGAGGGAAAGAGAGTATTTTCTTTTGCTTCAAAACCAAAAATTTCCAAACAACAATCTTGAACACAAAATCAAAGACAAGCAACACTTTCCAAACTCATTTCTCTTTTCTGAAAGCAATCAAAGGGGGAGGAGTCTCTTTTCCTAAAAGAAAAACAAGAAGCACACTATATGCATGTGAAATCTATTTTTTTTATTTTTCTTAAAGCATAGATAGATCTAACTTAAAACTACAATATTTTTATTTTGATGAGATAGTACTAATGCAAAAGAGACAAAAGAACATAGAGAACCGGAGAGCTTATGAGGCCAATCAGAGATCCAATGTCTTATGCTCACTAATGATAATGACCTAATCTCAATAAAAAAAAAACTTTTTTAAACAAGCAAAAAGAAGTCTTCTATGGAAACAAAAAATGAAATCAAGATTCTAATTAAACGTTTTTATTTCAGTCTATATAACATAAATGAAAAGAGAGCTCGCTAACACCTAAGCTTTCGAAAAAGAAATCCTTTCACAAACACACCCAACAAACACGGAAGAGAATGGACAATTAACAAGACTAATCTAGCTTTTGAATTCTTCAATCAAACCGATCTTTTACCATAGAATTTCAAACCATAAGCATTAGATTATAACATGCAAGCTTGACAATGCAGGACTGAAAGCAAATCAACTCAATTTTTTTGCAAAAAATGAGAAAAAAGTAGTCTTGGAATAAGGCCTACCTGGCACCACGCTGGAGGGGTCTTGATAGAGTGGTTCTAGATGAGAACCGCTTCTGGATAATAGGCTCAAGTGGTGGCACCGCGTACTTCTAATAGGTTTCAGATGGTGGCACCTCTTCTCGTGAACAACATAAGAGTGATTCCTAGTATAGATCCAAAACACAAAGGAGAACGATAAATCAAGTTAGAAAAATATCAGATCAAGGTAAAAATTAATGGATTGATAGTAAAAAAGAGCATAAAAAGTTGAAATAATTCATATCTAAACAAATCTAAAAGTTTCAAACCAAAATTCACTAAGTCATATAGCAAATCCGACTAAAGAGAGTTGGAGATGGAGACTGGATTCAGACAAGAGTTCAAGAACCGAGGAAGATTAAATCAACTGATATATGATTCTATTCCCCAGCAGATTTGCTATATTTGTAACCAGGAATATTTCACCTTCCATGGATAGAATTTGTTCCTTTGGTCTGAATGGTTCAGATCTAGAACAAATGAGTGAACGACAAAGGATGAAGACCTTCCCTGGATGTCGTAGACACCTGGAATGCTGCTTTGATAGTGAACCTATGTACTTGAAAATAGATCAAACATGAAAACACATCAAAGCTACTAGAAAATCATCTACTTATCCATGTTAGTGACTAAGGAATCTAACAACATGTACATGTGAAATAAAAAAAAACACTAATGTGGGACGGAAATCAGCTTTGCATTAAATATGTATGGAGAAGCTTACAACCATTGACTTAGTGTCGACAAGCATCTCCATGAGACAAACACTTCATCCCCATAAGGTCCAATTTTTCTCTCTATGCTCTCCAAAGGCTTGGACTAAGTGGTCAATCCACCAACATAACAATACCTCTATAGTTTTCCCCCTCAACCATGGGCATGAGCTTGTATTTATAAGGCTCAATGGATAGGAATGGTTGAGAGAATTGTGGATGAGGTGGCCTCTAAGATCCTATGATGGGGGATCTTGAGCTCAACTGACCTACAATGATAGGGATAAGGGAGGACATGAGGCTCATGATCTAGAAGCCTCGAGAAATTTCTCTTTTTCCCATTTTACCGAGGGTACCGCTTTTCTTCTCTTATGATAGAGCGGTTTAGATGAAAAATGTTTATGGACCAAAGACCACAGGTAGTGGCATCGCTTATGACAAACAGGATATAGGTAGTGCAAGCAAGGCACCGCTCATGGGCCACAAGGAAAGCGCAGTACTGAGTTTTTTCATGTAGAATTGAAAAACAAAATAGGCTTCCACTCTACGTGCTGGGATTAAGGGAAAACATGTAAGTCAAAGATCTTATCACATGGTGGTGACAGGATTTGGGTATAACAGGTGGCTTGGATTCATGGCTTGATAGTAGCTCTCTAGATTGTCTATACAACCCTTTAATGGGTAATGCCTACAAAAAGAATAGGGCTTTACCTCTGTGCGTATGTGTGACAGAGTGTTTCACTCTAGTTTAGGAGGGTTTATCTCTATGTAAGTTTGGTTAGTAGACCTTGGTAGTTCGTTTGGGGCCTTTGTATGGTGTTGGGAATCCAAGATATGCGACTGCATTTAACTTATTCCTTGAAGTTCCAAGTGTAAAGGACTTGGGTGATTCGTGTATGTCCAAACAAAGACTTGACTCTGTAAATAAATTTTGATATTTATTTTAATCGTATGGTTTGATGTTTTAATGGAATGGTTTTTTGATTGAACTTAGATGATGCAAAATATTTGGAATTATAGTGCCATTGCTTGCAATGGTACTATGTAACTCGTGCATGTGTCAGTTTACTATTTATGGATTAAATTTGTGGAATGTATGGTTTGTTATCATGACTGGGTTTTCTTATAATGCCTATTATCTTGGCATACCGCTTGCATATATGGTTTGTATGTTTGTTAAGGTCGCGACTATATACATTTACAGTACGGTTTAAATTATTCCTTCTCGACATTATATATGTTGGGTATAATTCGATGTTTACTATGGGTTGGGGTTTCACCTCATAGCCATGAACCTAGCTCGGCCATTGGGTGAATACGCAGCATGCACATTTTATTGTTATGTGTATTTAAATATGTGACTATGTAGAGATGTATAAGGTTGGGTTTTACATTCATGATCTCAGAAGCTATGGCTCATCCCTTAGCGAATACACAATCAGTGAATATAGTGTTTGAATTTGTCACGTCCCTGCCCCTCTACTAGAGAGAGAACATGACTATTTTTGCTCTCTATTTCGAGCAACTAGCCCCATAAAAATAAAATTACATTGAAGTAAAAGATGCAATAATGCATTTTCTAACATCATTAGGCAACATTATAGTGGAAGCAATCATACACTCATCACCTTGAGAATGTTCATTGTAATTCATTATGAAATGTAAATGTAGAGATTTAAACATAAGAATACTTATCTTATAAAGAATATCATCCTGCAACCAGCTATGTCGCTGCAACGTTCCACCCAACCATAGGCCAGTGTGCTCCTTAATCTCTCAAAAACACTACCACCCCCAAGCTGGGAATGATTCCCACAAGGAATAATGAAACAAAGCACGCTCACACATAGCCAAAGATATGTTAAAATTCAGCCAAGACAAATTTATTTTTGGGTTTATCAGGCTGCCAAAGGGATGGAAAGGCTTGGTTGCTAAGCTAGTGAGCTTAACCATAGATCTATGGAAACCTACAAAAGATCAGACTTGGCTTTCCCAACACATACAAACTCAACACAAGAAATCATCCCCTTCTCTGTTGTACAGTCTCTCGGGCTATGCATTCCCTTCGAGTGCTATTCAGGATGTGCAATAAGGAATAATCAGCCCCTCAAGATCCCTTAGTGCGGTTCCTAATGTACAAGATTTATCAAGCAGTTTACCTCTTCCACTCCTAATTGGATTCATACCAAATCAAGGAGCATAACAACTCATACCAAAGAAAGGGTGTACATACAACAAAATACCAATTGTTGGTCCTTAGAAAAGCATTGGGAAACCCAACAACGGATTTATAGATGGAGAAAAACACCAAGGAGAGAAATACGATCTCAACAATCGTTTAATGACACCATAGATCCAAAATCGACCCCTGCAAAAACCCAAATAGTATTTTTGATTTTTGAAGGTGACTATGTCATACGAGAGCCAAAATGACTGCTATAAGCCCCAAAATGTGATTCTAGCTTCTTGGCCACTCAACAAGGTATAAACAGTTCCCAGCCATTGGAGAATCCATGAAAACACATGAAAACGTAAATCTTCCTTGCCCACTTACTAAACAATACCAAAACGAATTCATAGGCATGCAAAAATGAGGAAAATGACTCTCCACATCAAGTATGAACACACTGGAAGCTTCAGCTACATGAAGGAGAATGGTGAGGAAAAATGCAAAACATGGGTGTATGACCAAATGGGCATGCATTTTGGGTGTTAACTTGCCCCAAAAGTCAAAAACATTTTTCCCTAAAAATGGGTTTTCCCCAAATTCGAATTTCTTGCATGTACTCTTCCCATCCCCATGCAATAACTACTTCAACCAATTTCTAGTAGAATTTGATGGATTCTCCCATTGACATTTGGATTTTCCCCATTGGCCCCAAAGGTTAAATATTTCTCCCTCCTTATCCTTAGGAAATCATGCCCCCATCTCATTATTTGTTGCATTGACATAGTTGGTTGAGGTTTTTAATTAAATTGCATATTTACATGATGCCAAAATTATAATTTGTCGGCTAGCACGAAATACCATCGGCAACGATTTTAATAGATGGAACATAGAACGTTAAATCGATGGTGGGCATTTTGCCTTTACCTCGACACCATGATTAATTACAATATATACATCATATACATTTAATGCAAACAGGGTCAAAATCGGGTTGTTACAAAATTAATCCTCTGTGTGTTTGGTTCTGCTAGTGTATTTCATATTTGATGTAAAATTTGGTTTATTTTGAAACTTTCATGGGAAACATGTAATGCGAACCCTTTATAGTGTTAATACGTTGGTGTTTTAAAATCGATACCTACAGGATTCGATTCCTGGGATTTGTAATTTGATTTGAGTTTGCTTTTAATATTGCAAGCCTACAGGATTCAATCTTGGGATTTCCCAACATGTGGACTGGTGTTTTAACGCATTTTTATGGTTTTGATTTCATAATCCTACACGATTCGATCTTAGGTTGTCCTAACGCTTGGACTGGTGTTTAACACATCGTGTATATTTTTTTTGGCAACGATGCCGACAAGATTCAATCCTGGGTTTTTAAATGGATTATGTTGGTTAGTAATTTTGTTTATATTTGTATATAATTGATTCTTGGTTTTGATTAGAATAGTTGAGATAAGTGTAATGATATTTATTCCTACGGAAAAACCTTAATAGGTCTCGATGGCTGGCTTTTGTGTAGATTTTTTTTAATGGAAAATCTATGGGGTTTGTTTAAGATTTATCATTGTTATGTTTATTATAGGGTTAGTTTTTTTACTATGTTTAAATATGCGAACCGTATTTATGATATGGTTTTTTATAATGGATTTGTTAGATGAAATATTCATAAGCTTGTTGGCAATATGAAATCTGCCAGCACTGAAAATGTAGAGTTGGATTTTAATATAGATAGTTTTGTTTCTGTGTATTTAATTAGTTATGTTTGGTTGATAGTTTATTAGTTATTTTTAATATGATCTAATCCTAGTTTGAAGTTTCTCCACTCAGATATTTGACCTCTATTCAGTGGGTTTTATAAATTTGTTTATCTATATGTAAATTTTGTTTTACTTTTGCATTTTACATTTGAACAATAACCATGAATCTAGATATCTTAAATAATCTAGACGTTGTTAGAAAATTACACCATGAGAGAAGACTGTGTTTAAAATATGAAAGATGGAAGAGTAATGCAAAAATAATAGAGACCATATTTTCCCATGGTTTTGAAAACTGATAGAAGTATATGTGACATTCTAAAATCAATAGTAAGAATAAAATCTATATTTTCCTAACTAGACCATCATGGTTAAGAAAAAAAAACACTCATGTAGCATAATCTTTTTTTCTAGGGTTTGTATGAATATGTAAACTAAAATAACCCTAGATGTTATTTTAAGGTTATGTAAACAAACTAACCTATCTACAGTAGGTAGATAATATTCATATTTTCATTCGATAATTTAATCCCTTCATTTAATAAGGAAAATGTATGAACTATAAGGAAGATAAAGAAACCTCATACCTGCAATTTGATGCTATTTTAATGCCTAGAAATCTTGCACACTCAAATACACATCATTAACAAGTACATAGGTAGTTCTCACCTCTGTTTAGTTAACAAAATAACTTGGGAACTACCACATTTCACCTAACCATGACCCGAAATCATTCTTGGTTTCAATCTGGATTCCCCGTGAGCTAGTTCCAACATGCAAGTAGCTTAGAGCTCCTAAATTAAGGCTTCCCTATCTTGGATAACAGGTTATGTACTAGTTGGGATTTTCTCTTGGAAAAAATGCTCTCCAAGAACTCTCTTGAGAATAATAATCAGGTAGTATAGATGAAAAAACAAAATATCCCCAAGCCTCCCTTTGGCATGGGTCTTTATAGACAAACTTTAGGAAAATGGGCTGTTAAATCAAGAATCATTTGTTTTCTTGAAATAACCCTTTTTATTTAATTTAGGTGAATTTAATATTTATTTATTTTAACTTAGAAACTCTTTAACTAGTTCCTACTTCGACTCTTTTAAGTATTTAACATTTAATTAATAATAGTAATAAATAATAATACATAGATCATTTCATTATTATTCGTAGTTACTAGTATTAATACTTATGCTTACTCTTTTATGCACGTTATATATAACTATATATACATATACCATAGTTAACATTTTTACTTTAGGTATCATATATGATGATCCCTAATCACATGATACTTTTCCTTTTAGCTTATAGTCACTTCTTATTAAGGACTTTAGGTAGGGCTTAGGTTAGTTAGGTTAGGAAACTCTAAACCACCTTGCATGTTGGAATACCTCGTATCACATGGTAGTTCTTCATTAGTTGACGAGATACATAAATTTCAAATTTCATTTAAGCACTTAAAAATAAGTAAGATGAGATCAGTGTTTTATCAGAGACATTTTTACTCAACATATTAATTTTTTAGTAACTCCTAGTGTTTATCCAGAGCCCATACTCAACGCTAAGAAATAATGAGGTAGAACTTAGTGCAATTCCAGAGCTCCTCGCTCAACACTAATGCTGGGATGTATTTGTAGGATACACTTAGGGATACCATGGCCAAGGATCCGATGTTCCATAGCTTATGCTCAACATCAACTTGGAATGCTTCAGGGCTTATGCCCAACACTTCCAATTCTTATCTCTTCATGTGGTTTAGAGCTTCATGCTCAACATAAAGGTTTCATAACTCGTGTGCTCCAAAGCCTCTTGCTCAACACAAACATCAAATACTTATGTTCTCCAGAGCTTCCCGCTCAACACAAACATCAAATACTTATGTGCCTTAGAGCTCGCGCTCAACACAAATGTCTCATCAATTATGTGCTTAAAGGTCCACGCCCAACACATGAAATCAAATACATGAAACATATGCATTTGACTTACACCTAATATATCAAACAAATCATGATTCTCATGTGTAGTGGTGTCTTATGCTCAATATACAAAATAAAACATCAAAGCAACATCACATGCAATGGGACGTATTAGCTTAAATACATTCATGATACAACTATTAGCTTAACTTCAACTCCAATCATGACTTTTACTTGAATTGCAATTTCCAACTATTAACTTAACTCCAATGATTTTACAATTATTAATTTAACTTCAACTCTAATCAGTGTTCTATTGAGTAAATATTAGATTAACTCCAATGATTTTACAACTATTAGTTTAACTTCAATTCTAATCGCGGTGATATTTGATAAATATTAGATTGTTCCAATTTAGTGATACAGCTATTAAAATAACCTTGATTGGGGTGAAACCATGCACCAAGAATAATCACTTAGGTAATGTGCAATTTATGTGACACTTGAACTCCATATGGCACTTGAGAGTCGAGTTAATGTGCATAAGGCATAGTCTAAGCTTTATATTAACTTTTAAATTAACTATTAGATACAACTATTTGTTAGATTAACTTAACTATTAAATACAAGTAATTGACACATTTTTTATTTAAAAATGCATTATCAATATGTCAAATATATACCTCTCCGTATATTTCAAACATATTAATCTTAGTAATATGGTTGGTGCTAGTTATATTTATTAATTAAAATTGTAATGTTATAAAAATATAATGGTTTATATATATATTATATTTATAATTTATTAGAAAATAAAAATTTAAATTAATCTAAAAATTGATATTAAATTATTTTATAATAAACAAAAATTTTAAAACATGCTATTGAACTTGTAGTTTAAAAGCTTAAAAATCAAATAGTAATAAAGAAAGTTATTTTATCGAAAAGGAAGAGAACAACTGCATGGAATAGAAAATAGTGAGTGAAACGCTCTAACGCTCTTTGATTTTGTAAAAACAAATAAAAGTGATACAAAGCTTGTAATGGTTTGATATTATCTCCATTTATAATATTAAAGTTCCAGACTCGTATTATCGCTGTTTTTAAAATGAATGAATACTATTATCGCCTTATATATTAAAGGTTTTATTTGTTTTGAAATTTTTTTTTTTTAGTTTTCAAATATTAAAATTCTGGACTGGTATTATGTCTCTTTTTACTATTGAAGTTTCTATTTGTTTTGAAAATATTAAAGTTTCTATTTGTTTTTAAATATATAATGAAACAATTTGATTAATACGTTTATTATTAATATGCATATCATATTTTTTCTTTATTAAAGAATCTACTCGTTTTGAAAATAGATAATGGAACTTTTGATTATATGTTTATTCTTAATATGTATATCATGTTTATCCTAAATCCGTGATTTAACACAATTTATGTGACCAATCAAATACTACTTATTTTCTATATAGAAGACGATTTAGAAATTTTTAATAAAATCAGTGAAAAGAAGGCCATGTATTCGTCTCCATCTAAACATTCATTGCAAAACAAAATAACTTCAGTTACAGGATGTTTTAAAGATAAAACAGTCTTTGTCACAAAATATATATGAGAAATCATGGCGGGATAATGGAGAGCATCTCTGATATGAACCAAAGTAATTATATATAAATAAACCACAACCAGAACATTACTTAAATGTGATCCAAACCTGATGTTAGAAACTTACCACATTTTTTTTTTAAACGAATTTAAAACTCATCAAAGTCGAATCCGAGTTCACCTTCAAAGAGCAAAGTCGATTTCGAGCATCGAATGCTTCAGTCAACAGAGAGGTAAAGGTAAGAAGAGTTAAGAATCACTACGCGTAGAGGATAGGTGTATCACCTATAAATGAAGAAGAGTATTGAGTGGTAAATTCTAGTTTGTCAATTTGGTTTCATGGAAGATGTAAAAAAGAGTTGTGTAACTTTATCTTTGTTCATTTCAGAGCTTCATATTTGTTTTTATAAAAAATAACAAAATGTTATTAAAATTAATATAAAAGTTTAAATTAAATTTAAATTATTAAGTCGAGAGGTGCTCTACAACTCATTAGGGGGAGATCTTGTAACGTGATGTAACCTTAATAAGGTGCAAAAAATAATAGTGATAGTGAATATTATGGGAGAGATCTTGTAACTTGATGTAACGTTTGTAACATGTCAGCAAAAAATAATAGTGATAGTGAATATTATGGGACAGATCTTGCAACTTGATGTAATGTTTGTAACATGTCAGCAAAAAATAATAGTGATCATCAATATTATGGGAGAGATTTTTGTAACATAAAATAAAAAATAATATCACTTTCTTAAAGTTATTTTTATTAATAAAAAATAAATTTTGTAATAGGCCAAAATAAATGTCGGCCACAAAAATAATCTAATATGGGGGGAATGTTGTAATCTTCCTACCTAACAAAACAATAAAAAAGTAAAAATTTAATTATCCGTAAAAAAAATATGTGGGTCAAGAAAAAAAACACAAAATTGAATTATCTAAAAAAAGGTTGGCCTTGCACATGGTTTAGAAGGGCCTTGCAAATGGTTTTAAGACCATATGCGAGGCCTCCTAAACAACCCATGGTTGTAGGAGGTCCTTGCATATGGATAAAAAAATAATAAAAAATATAAATATTAATAATAAAAATATTAATAATAAAAATATTTTATGTGGAGCTTAAATAAAAAGATGTGTCTTTTGGTTTGAATCAAATCAATGGATACCTAAAAAGAGGTTTGCACCTCTAGAGATTTGATCCATCTGGGCACCTAGGATTTGGATCTACGCTAGTTTAAAATTGCATATTTAAATTAGTTAAAATTCATATATAAAACAATATAAAATAAACTAAAATCATAAACATTGGATTTTACATTTGTTTAACATTTCTACTTTAAAAAAAGTTTACACCTTCAAAGATTTGATACCTCTTGATGTTTAGTAAATCTTATTTTAAATGGAAACAGAGATTTGATACCTCTAAATATTTAGTAAATATTCATTTAAATGAAAGCATGGGTCAAAATACCAAGTATGGAATACAACGAACACACCAAATGTATGGAGTAGATAAAAAAAACATGGTCAACCCGTTGAACATAAGTTATTCATTGAGATGCAAAGCACTTAATGTGGCATCGTTGAATCTTGAACTGATCTAATGGTCATCAAACGTGTTATAACCTCATTAAATGATGTACAACTCAATAGATAGCTCTTGCCTTCATTATAAAAGAATATAAAATTAGATCGTAACAAATGATTATGTCGAAAAAATATGCCCCACGACCATAATATTTGATCCTTGGTAAAGCAATCATGAAGGCTAAAGTAATGCCTTTGATCATGGAGGTGGTTATACAAACCATACAAGTCGATACACTATCACCTTGTATAAGTAAATAGTCTAGGGAAATGGAACACCTTTACAATAGAAGAATCAAATGATTCAACTAAAATAATATGTTCAATTGCATTTTTGTAAGTTAAATTTTGGTCTACCATTAAATGCATCAATTAAATATATATTGTTATTGGTCTACCATTAAATACATCAAATCAATTAAATATATATTGTTAAATATCGAAGGTATTTAATTAATTTAAGTTAAGCTAGGGAAGGAAGAAGGGTATGAAGAAATAATCCCACTGATTTTTAAGTATATTCATAATAACGATTCTCATGATAACATGGAACACCTATCATCTATTCTCGCACTATGTTTCCCCTTATCATAAGAGTAAGAATAAGAATCTTATGTGTGGAGATTGCATTTACAATAATTACAAAGGAGGTGAGTATTTCATATATATTTTTATATTTTTATGAAAAAATACATGAATAGAAGAAAATAGAAAACATTAAATACTAACTAAATTTAGTGTTAAGGAAGTTAGGAACCTTGAACATTTTAGTGACCTTGTTTTCCTTATCAACATTTAATCTTTGGAATATCTTATGGAAAGTATGAAAAATATATAAACAATATAGTTACATATACATATTTTTATGATATTATCATAACAGTAAAACAACAAACAAGTTATTTTTTCAAAGGGTATGTTGTAGCGCCATAGTAGCTAAGAGAACTCTGAACTTTAGAGCATAAGGGATAAGGAGGGATAGAGATGAAACCAATAACGTGTGTAGCGAATTTATTTTTGCACATTTTCATTTTGCATATTTTTTATCAAAATATATTTGAGGGGTTTTCGAGGAGATTATTTTTGCCAAAGGAGTATTTTTACAAGGTATTTTTCTTCTTATTTATTTCTAAGGGGTACATTCAAAGAGTTTTTTCCCAACACACTTTTGTCAAAGATTTTGTGTTCCAAGGTATTTTTGTAAATGAATTATTTCTTTGCAATGGGTTTTTTCATAGAGTTTTTTTTCCAAAGTATTTTTGCAAAGTAGGTTATTACTTTGCAATAGGTTTTTCCAAATAGTTTTTTTTGCAAAAATGTATTTGTCTTCTTATTTTTTTACAAGGGGTACATTCAAAGAGTTTTTTTCGAAGGCACTTTTGCAAAAGATTTTGTATTCTAAGGTATTTTTGCAAAGGAGTTATTTTTTTGCATGGGGTTTATTCAAAGTGTTTTTTTTTACCAAGGTATTTTTGCAAAGTTGGTTATTTCTTTGCAATGGGTTTTTCCAAAGAGGTTTTTTGCAAGGTATTTTTGCGAAGGAGTTTTTTTTTCCAAAATATTTTTAAAAGTTGTTTTTTCAAAGAAGTTTTTTTTAAAGTATTTTTTCAAAGAAGTTATTTTTTTCCAATGGTTTTACAAAGAAGATTTCTTTACAAGGTGTTCTTATTTTTTTCGAAGGGATTTTTCCAAAGGAGATTAAACAATCATGGGCAATAAGAAAAACCGTCAAAAAAAGAGTGATCGTAAATGTGATGACGATGCTAATAGGGAAAAAAAAAGTCAGAAATAGAACCAAAAGAGCAAGAGTTGCAGAAATGAAAGAGAGAATTATTGAAGATATAAGAACAAATTTACATGATACTATTAATGAAATGGAAATTGAAAATAGGGTACAAGAATAACAAATTGAAGTTGAAGAGACCATTGTTGAAGATGCAAATAGTAATTTACATGCTAATGTTGATGAAGTCAATATTGAAGATCACAATCAAGATCCAGAAATTGGGCTTGGTATGTATATATCATATATTTTCCAAATTCATTTTTTATAATGAATTGTATTTTTGGACATTTGTTAAATTAAATTTAACTTGATGTATAGTTACTTTCACCATTGATGATGAAATGTTAGAAGACATTGATTGCAACAAATATGGAGAAAAAATACCCATACATGTTGCACGATATCGTGCTACAAAAATTTATGATGATATTCTCAAGGTTTGCTCAATAGCAGGACAAGTGCAAATTTTGAGATGTTTATTGTTGTCCAAAAAGTTAGGATATAAGAACAAATTTACATGATACTATTGATGAAATGGAAATTGAAAATAGGGTACAATAAGAACAAATTGAAGTTGAAGAGACCATTGTTGAAGATGTAAATAGTAATTTACATGCTAATGTTGATCAAGTCAATATTGAATATCACAATCAAGATCCAGAAATTGGGCCTAGTATGTATATATCATATATTTTCCAAATTCATTTTTTATAATAAATTATATTTTTGGACATCTGTTAAATTAAATTTAACTTGATGTATAGTTACTTTCACCATTGATGATGAAATTTTAGAAGACATTGATTGCGACAAATATGGAGAAAAAATACCCATACATGTTGCACAATATCGTGCTACAAAAATTTATGATGATATTCTCAAGGTTTGTTCAATAGCAGGACAAGCGCAAATTTTGAGATGTTTATTGTTGTCCAAAAAGTTAGAAGGTGCTACGTCATTATTGGGTATTCACAAGGTGACAAAAGAGTCGAAACTGAAACATAATGTGATAAAAAATATAGATGATGCAATAAAAAAATTTAGAAAATCTAGAAAGAAAGATACCAATGTTGCACGTAGAGCAATTCAGACAGCGATTGTTTTTAGCTAGTACTAGCACAAGCAGTTGGAACCTCAAGAAAGACATTATACAAACACAGAAAATTCAGAGTGCAAATAGATTAAAATTATGAACTTGCTCGTTGGGAAATTATTTGTAGACAACCTTACACAGATAGAATGGTAGAAGGTGTTAAAGATATTGACAGAAATATTGGTTGGCACATGCTCAAGTTTCGCCAAATTCAAGGTATGTGATATGACAAAGAGTATCATGAAATGTATATGAAAGTCATCCAAAACATATAATGAAAATGACATGAGTACAATTTTTCAATAAATTTAATGAGGATCATCATGGAATTAATATGTCAATCACTACATTTGTGCAACAAAAACCATGGTATGTTAGACCTATTACTATACATAACACATGTTGTTGTCATTATCATGTGCAATTTCAATTATATTATGACACGTTTCTAGAATTTGGTAAAAAAAATTGGACAAATTCACCACCTCCTCCCACAATACGTAAATTCATATCTCAAACTCTATGTGAGAGAGATCATGATGAATTATTTTATAATAAGAAATGTGTCAATGGAAAACATTGTCATCGTTGTGGAAATCTAGTTGTATTCCACCATAAATACCCTATCGATAATGATCAGTCACTTTCAAATGTAGCCGTTGATTGGAAAAGATATGAATACAATAATTATTCTACAAGTTCTAGTGATGCACATTCCAAAAGAATCGATTTATGAGAAGATAAAATATGTGTCACATATTTTCTCAAGAAATTTGAAAGTGAAATTTATAAATACACCAAGCATTCACATAGAGCATGATGGCAAGACCTTCAATTCAAACATTCCCATGAAATTTTTCCAGCCAGAACAATTTTGTCTGTGGTTGATTTTGTAGAAAACTACACATTTGCTGCACAAAAAGAGATTCAAAGTGAATACTATCATTCAGACCAAGTTTCGATATTTGTCCATGTTCTATATAGACATTCTCAACAGGATGTTAATGGCATTGAAAGCACGTGTGACAATCGATATGTGATTAAAGAATATCACATTTATATCAGCAATGATCGTACACACGATACACATTTTGTTCAACATTGTATTGAATTTTTTTCTATGATTCACTAAAAAGGTGTGAAGTTAAATTCAATGAACATTGGATATGGTCGGATGGATGTGCGGGGCAATTTAAATCTTCATGATCATTTTTTTGGTTATGTCAACTTCATAAAGAACTGAACATTAAACATTGCTGGAATTTCTTTGAAACTGGATATGGAAAAGGTGAAGATGATGGAGCAGGAGCATATGTAAAAAGAGCACTTCAAAGATGGCAAATGAACCTTTTTTCTAGATGATTCCATTCAGTTCCAGAGGTTGTCCAATGGTGTAAATCACATCTAAGCCATGATTGTAGTCAACAATCAAAATATGTGCACAGGTATGTACACGATTGTTTTGATTTATATTAATTGTCAATTTAAAAATGTTTGTACCAACATTGAAGTATATGTACACTAACATTAAAATTTGACATTTGTGATTTATCATTTATTGTGTAGTTTCTTTTGGCTTATTGGGGTCCAAGATATATATAGATCAATACCATACAAGGCTAGCACCATACATGGGACTATACAACTTCACTCTATTCAAACAAAATCCTTCCAAAACGTGTTTGCATTTGTCAGTAGAAAGAAATATTTTTTTTTCATATTTGCACTGAAAAGGTTGAGTCTACATAAGTTTTTGAAAACATAACGAACAACTATGTAAAACATTGGAAACACACAGAGATTAATCCAAAAGGAAAAATGCCACTAGCAAGCGTAGAAGAATTAGAATCAAAAGAAATAGAAATATCATCTGATGGCGATAAAATTTGAAATCTTGTTAGAGAAGGTAATGATCTTGTTGATTGTTCATTGGTGTCCATCACCTTATGTGTATATAGTCAATTTAATTGACTTAAAAACTCTAACGCCAATTGTAATTTGCACTGGAGATGTCTTCGATGTGATTGCACCTTTCTAAATAGTAACGAAAATGTAAAATATTATTTGATGTGATGCACTAAAGGAAAGATGAAGTTATTGGCGGACTACGATGACAAGGAATTTACATACGAGAGAGGATCCATCATTTTAAAAGGTTATTTTTTGCAGTAGACCCATATGACTGAAAATTATTTCTACTTTCAGGATTATGAACCTGATGCTATATGTTGTCAGTATAGTCATTTAGTATGTGCATCTCGAATAAAATTGGTAAAAGTTCCATCGAAAAAAAGTTAAAAATAGAAAATGGAAACTGTCCAAATATGACCATGAACGGATAATTGAGGATGGCATTTCATTGCGATGGTTTTAACTATATCAAAAATGAAATGATTGACATTTTTATACATGTCAAATGTTGTGTCATTTAAATAAAATTCATAACATTCATTGTTAACATTCCTTGTTATTTTGAAGTTGTTTCCTTAAGGGACAACCAGTTAATTTAAAGAGTGGTAAATAGAGTGTATATTAAAGAGTGCTAAATATTGTGTTTATTGGGTGATTTAAAATCTATTTATGGGAATGAAATCTATTAATCTAATTCCACTTGAACTTGTATTTTCTTTGAAGTACGCTAAATGATCATTTTAAATTTAACATTAAAACTCACATTCAAGGAATCAAGTTGCTAATGATACCTTAGTAATAAAACATATTCCATGTGAGGCAGAGGCATATTTCCAATGGCAAGTAATAAATTAAAGTTCTATGATGAGAGATAATATTCTAGTTATGTATATGACCATTATCTAAACTTTGATTGTGAATACAAGATGTCAGTTAGGAATATGATTTAAATGTGCAATATTTCAATGTTGGGGATCCCTTGGTTGTCTTACATTATGAACCTTGGATGTCTTACTAGGATTTGATTATGAATGATATCGTGAAGAAAATGTTATGTGTGTATTGATAGTACATTGGTATAAGTTTTTCTAGTGGCATGATTGTCCCATAACTTTACTGACATAATAGTTAAGAATGTTGAGAACTCTTTTGTCATTTTTGAGTCATATTGTTAGCGGAATAGTAAGTACTCTTTCAATTTGGTTTAACAAATTGATGAAAAAGTAAAGTTGAGCTCATGTTCTATGTTTGAAGCATGAAAAGCGGCTAGTGTAAGTCTCCTAAAAAATTCCATGGGCCATAAATCCTTATAGCTAGAAACTATAAGTATGAATTAAGGATGTTTGTTATTTGATAAGAGATCAAGTTCCAATATCATAAATAATAGGATCAAGCCTTTGTGATAGAATGAATCTAGTTAGTGAATTCCTATCATTTCCTAGCATTCATTCTTAACATTCCTAACATTCCCCAGGAACACATGGACATGGATAACACCTCAAACCACAACATAATACCTCTTTATTAACCTGTTCGTACCTCTAACTAGGGATATGAATGACATTATGAGGTTTATAATACTAAGTATGAGTCTCTAGGATTAAACATGGCTGGGAGTAGAAACCTAGGCCTCATACCCTAAAGGAATCTTTTAAGCATATTTTTTAAGAATGATTTCTTAATCCAACACACACATCCTTGGCCTGTGAATGGGGATATTCTGAGAAGTAGTATAAGGTTTGAGCAAAAGTGTGAGTATGTAGGCCTTGTACATGGTTATGTGAATACCTAGGCCTTAGGGACTACATGAATACTGAAGGAATCCAATCCCAAGAATGAATCTATGAGCCAAGTAACATGAGCTCTAAACATAATATATGTCCTCCAAGTGGAGATAATGAATTCCAAATAAGGAGGTATGGTTCACAAGGTCCTTAATATGATTAAGGAAGTAGAATATGAATTAGGCCCTAAATTAAGCTTTGATGTATCCAAGGCCAATAAGAACACCTCAAACTTACACACATTACCTCACAATGGAATTGTTTAAATATGAGTTCGAATATTGGCACCATTTTATTTTTTTGGATCTAGGTATTGACTTTGAGGCGTGGACCAAGGTAAATAAATTAAACTTAAAAACACTATCAAGTAATTGACACCGATAGTTATTATTCCATTAATGCTTGCATCATATTAATAATTCACTTTCATTATTGTTAATAAAAATATTAATATTAATACTTTTGAATGGTGAAAAAGTATTTAGTGTAGAGGAGTGCTCAAATACTTTGATCATTGAATGTGAAAGGAATATGAATTTAATAAATAGTGTGTGTTCGATTATGAAGAAAAAAGGGTGTCATTAAACTCTTATTGGGGATTGGAGTTTAAATATGTTTGTTTGTTATGCAATTCAGAGGATTCAATGAGGCAGGTGTTGCAACATGATACATGGAAATTTATTAGTTCTATGGCCTGTTCTTAGTCATGGATGAAATATTTTAATCTAGAGATCAAAGACAAATCCAGTACCCGTTGTAGTTAGAGTTCAATTTTGTTTCAATGGGCCTATGACATTTTGTAGACTCATTTTCCAATAGTTTTCCAAAGTGATGATCCTAATTGGATGATGGAACTCATTTGAAGGTAGTCCTATTGTGTGTGTAGAAATCATCTGAAGAAGAAATTGCTTCCTTCTAAGTAATTTATGATGATCGTTGGAGTTCACCAGCAAAAAGTCTGCTATCTGAAGCTTTTTAATTGTTTTTTTTATTAAGGTTAGGACCACCCTATTTTTTATTGACCACATCGAAAATCACCCTTGGTATCCTCTCGAGGCACGAGTTCTATTTCATATTAATCACAAGGATTGCGAGATAGTCCTAGTGGTGGGGTAACTTAGTAGCCTTCTAAGAATATTATGGATCTCATTTCATATCCAATGCATGATTCTGACCTTGGTTCAATTGATGGTTTGTAGAGGGGGGCACTTTCCCTCCTAAATGTCATCATATTTATATAAGTATATAGTTTAAAGGATAAATGTAACTTAACAAATGAGTAGTTGGAGCGGGTACAACTGCTCCAACCTCTCTCATAATGTATAAATAGTAATCAAAGATAATAAAAAGACCGATTGGACGTCCCTTCCCACATACTTGTCTTTGATGGATGTGTATGAGCATTTACTGCATGCTTGAATGTGATATGAAAGCCTAGCTTTCAACATCTAGCGCCATTTCCTCCTTCACTCAGATGGGTGAGAGTAGCAACAAGTGGGGGTGGCTCAAACCTAAAGGAAAGACTGTTATCGAAAAAGACCTACAAGGAGAAGCTTAAATACTGTTATCGAAAAAGGAGTGATATGTTATTGTGTTGATACACTACCTACGGAGCTCAAACATAGCCGACTATTGATGCTGAGTGAAATATTAAGGAAGGTCGACTATCGATGCTGCATGAAAGATCGAGGAAGGGTGATGTTTCTATGCATTGTGCTGTTGGATTGTGTAAATCAAAATCACCTATCTCTGGCTACTGTATCACTAGAATCCTGATTATTACCGAGTATCGCAAGAATATTGCCACTTCGTATCTTGTGATGGGGCCACCGGTGTTTAAACACACGGTATTTTCTACATCAGATCAATCCTATGCAATTTTTGCATAATCCGGTGGGTACAGCAGCCCGCGGAAGAAATATTGACAGTTTAGGTAGTATGAAGAAAGCGAGCTCGTCCAATCAAATATCTATTCAGAAATTTGTTTTGATTTCTATTTATTCTATCATCAGATATCAATTAAGGTGAAGTATTCCTATACTTATTTGGCTCTTTCTTTCCTTTTGGAATGGTGCCTGTAAAACTGGCCACAATATTCGGTTTCTTTTGGATACCTACTGCAACTTCTACAATAGATAGTAGCTGGAAATCTGAGCATGCTACATTTTACGGTGCCAGCGATGCCTCAGGAACAATGGGTGGTGCGTGCGGATATGGATAACTGGTGAATGCCATATAAAGTCATCCTATGAATTTTTCGACCATCCCCGAGCTTTGGTGAATATTTCGGTCATGGATAACTGTCAATCGATCTTCAACGTTAATATTCGCCAGCATTGGACAAGTTGAAAAGTCCTAAAAGATATTTCCTTAGCCACCATCGATCACTAAAATGTCTGTGAGACCCGACCAGAACCATCGACCTACCAACCAACTAAAGTAATTGTTCATCGACTAGTCTAATCTGTCATTATAATCTCGTGTGATTAATGCAACTAGTGTCTTTTGTGTCGAATTGTTGGAGGGGATCTTGCAAGCGTCAACTAACACACCATGCCAATGTCGATATTTTATGGTCTATATTGTGTATCATAAATAGTATCTTCCATATTAATTATGGTTGAATGTAAGTTATGTCGATGGGACTTTAATTATGGTCCATAAATTATAAGTATGGAATGTACTTAACTATGTTTGATAAGATCTTGGTTGATTTTATTTGCAAGTCTAGTCGATGTACAAAAAGTAAAACTATAGTGGTCTATCCTTAATGCATATAAGTGGAGTCTTATGTAAAACTAGTCGATTTCCATTTATGTCGATAAAGTTATGAGTGTTTTAAAGTAAGGTCAATGGAGTGATAAGTATGTTTAATGTAGTCGGATCCTTAACTTTGGTCGTCTTATTAATACTCAATGTTGATGGTCAAGTCATTTGTGAAAAGTGAGTCATTAGATTTGAAGTGGCTATATTTTAATTTTGAATTCAAGAGGGGGTTAAATGTGATTCTCAATAGATCCAGGCGATCCCCTCCATTTTATGTAAATCAAGTTGGTCTCTTGCCAACTTTTGTAAGGAAATTCATGTTAAGTCATTCGAGCTATAACCAGTCAGTTATGCACATGAAAGAACATGAGTGGGCATCACACAATTTTGTAGGCATTTCAAAAGATGGCAATTACATTCAAGCAGATGTCATACACCTACACCGCAAAGTTCTCCAATGAGACATTATGACAATGTACCCCTCATTATCAAAATGATCATGAAAGTATTCCTAGGTTGTGACCTCGAAAATCTAGATGATAGAGAAATGGCATGGAAAGTCAAAGAGCCAAAAGGCCCCACATGCTTGAACCGATGGAGATGCCAGCCAAATGAGCTAGGGTGAGGCTTTAAACTAGAAGACCTCGTTGCAGAAAAGGATGGTTGATCTCCATTGTGAGAGGATCAGACTTTGATGGACTACTGCCAGATCGAAGATGGAGGCTGAAGAGTAACTAGTCACAGTAGAGCCTTGTACATGTGTGTTTTCCTATCGAGCTGGTGGCTAAGTTACCTATGCAGACCAATATGCATGGTTGATGCACAGTGATGACTACTTCAGCAGTAGTAGAGGCCTAGGATGTTGATACATATTTCTTTGCTTTCTTCAGGATGAAGAAACGTTTTGTTCGTGGGGGAGATGTAGAGGGGCCCACTTTCCCTCCTAAATGTTTTGTACCCGCTCCAACTACTCATTTTTTAGTAGGCAAAGACTAACAATAGGAAGGTGGAATCATATCCAAATATCATGGACAATACTAGTAGAGCGGTGAGCCTACTCCTCAAGTAAAGTGATTAAAGGAATGTTTGTCTATTTCCTTAGAGAAAGAAGGATTCTCTTTGGGTAATGTAGCACTAAGCAACAAGTTCAATAATCTCACAAAAACCCTACTATTTGAACAAATATTTTTATTCTTTCTTGGAATGGGATAGGGTTGGAGATCCTAAGTAGGAATCAACTTGTCCAAGGAATTAAAAAAAAGCCTCAACAATATGTGGTAATTATTTAGGAGGTGAATTATATTGATTTTGATGTTCACTGTCATATGAGCTATTTGTGGAATCATCTCTTTTTTACCCCAAACCACATTCAAAAGGTTGGGTGTGGTAGCTCCTTCGGTATCACCTTTCCTATGATTTTTTGTTAGATCATATGGTTGTGACCTAGATAACTGGTGCATCTAAGAACTACTCTTTTGATACTTGTGAGAATGCTTGGATTTTGACCAATGTATGTTCCCAACATCAATTGAGATCAAAACTAGCTTTGCGAGTCAATTTCTTCCTCTTTTATAAATGTAGAATGGATAGTGGGTGGTGACTTTAACATGGTGAAATGGGTTCATTATCATGGTGGTGGATTAGGTTTAGTTGTGTACATTTGTGTGGAGAAGTTAGCATGGTAATGCTGTAAGGATACGCTCCAAATATTTGATCCTAATTGGGGAAAACAATTTTACTATGGAGGGTTCTTCACTTGGTCCAATTCTCATCAGTGGAAGGAGATCCCGTTCATGTGAGAATTGATAATATGGATATTATGAGAATATTATTTTTATGGAAATATTTGACTGGTTGATGTGATGATGGAGACAATTTATTCATATCATCCACCTAGCCAAAAATCTATTTTGGGGGGTCATGTGATTGACTCAAATCCTTCTCCCTTGTTCAAGATAAATGTTTTTCATTTCAATTCCCTTCACTTATCTTCTTTATTCTATAATTTTTGGAAACTTATTCCTTGTGTTGTAGGGGATAGGGGTTGTATGGTATGGTGGGAGGAATCCATTCATAGGACCATCAAATTCATGCATGGATGGATCCATATGATTGTTTGCAAGTGTAGAAAAATGATTCAAGAGGCTAGGTAGAAGTTAGAAGAGATCCATAGCCTCCTTAAGCAGTACCTGAATAACATTGTCATTAAAGAGTTTGTAGTGCAATTCAAGTTTGTTGATCATAAGGAGGATTATATATATAGGTTCCAAAATCCATGTTAAGTTATCATGGAATCAATAGGGAGATGAGGGATCAAAGTTCTTCTTCAAATCTATAACGAAGTAAGTGGTTTCTAAAAAAGTAGTTGGACTTCACATAGAATATGGTTCACTTGAGGAAGCTCTTTCTAGGATCCAAAGTATGCTTGGAGATAAGGGCACCCGCAAGAACCTGCTACCCAAATATGATGCAATGGGAGTGCGTAAGAGGGTCAAAACAACAATGCACACGGACCTCCTGGATGCACGCATGTGCTCTCGTTTCAGCAGTGGCGAACCTCCATGCTGGATTTCTAGCGTGGACAATAAGAGCATGCACATGCCCCTAATGATGCACTAGTGTGCCTATGCATGCACACGTATGTGTACGCGCATGCGTGTTTGGCGTGATCGCACACAGGGACATGCGCGTGTCCCTGAGTTTGAAAAAAAAACAAAATAGTGAACAATTATTTTGTTTTCTACGCACCCACAAGCGTGCAAGGAGGCATTAACAACCCCCCCAAGGAGCCCAATGGAATTATCGAACTTTCCTAAAATGACGTTGAAGGTAAATAGAGTAGGAATGAATTTTTTTTGTTTATTTCAATGTTTTTTTATTGTTTTTCAAATAAAATACAAAATTAAAAAAATATGAAAATCAATTGAAATGGGAAAAATTTGATATTGCACGTACAAATTACCTAAACATAATGACAAATACCAATGAACCATCCCAAGAAAGGAATGAAACAAACCAATTAGAGGACCCAAACCTGGAATTAAACCAAGAAAACCCTGAAGATGAATTACACGGGGATTTAAACCAATTAAGAATTTTGAGTGATGAACTGAAGAACAGTAGGGAACCCTCTCGTGTTTCCCTCACCACATCACTACAAAACATAATAGAATCTATCAACATTTCCCACAGTGAGATAACCAATTTTAGAAAACATAGGGCTCAAATGAGAGAGAATTATAGCACTGGTATATCCAAAGAGGATATAAAAAACCTGAATATCACAAAATCCCAACTATGGAGAAAATTTACAGATCTGAGAACAAGACAACCTCCAGATGTGAGGAAGAGGCGAGTTTGCATGGACTGGTGTAATTACCAGCCATGGAGAGAAAACTAGTGGAAGAGATGGTTCGTGGTTTTAGACAAGCCTCTATGCAACAATGTTGAGGTCCCACCATATTTTCTCAGGAAACTGTGGGCTGATTTTGTGTTAGGGTTCCATGTGAACTACTTCAACATCACCAATTTCTAGGGCGTTGGTTTTTGCTTTGCCCAAGATTGACCTCATGCCCACTACAACCCACTCAAAAGACCTCTTGCACCTAGGAGAGATCCAAACCCACTTCCTCAACCCCTTGGGTTAGCTAGAGTGATAGATGAGATCCATGAGTCCATTAGACGTGCCACATGGCACCTTCTCAGGAATACCACATTTGTGGCTATGTCCTCGCAGAGCAAGCAGGCCCACCCTGAGAGACACACTTTTGCATGGTCTACTAGTGCTGGGCTAGGGAGAGAAACTATAGGTGGTAGCCAGGATGATCCATCCAGCTCGACGGGACCAATGCCACATTGTTGTTCTTGTTGTGGGCATCCATGCCGGGTTCCCACGTAGGAGCATGCCACAGAGAGCTATCTACACCAGTTTAGTTATTGTTTTATTTAATGTTCAAGTATTGATGATACGATATGCAATCTCATAATTTATAATAAATTTATCTTAGAATTAGATGTTGATGACTTGATTTTTTTTAATGTATAGCTATTCATTGTCAAGTCTCCAATAGCCGGGTGGGAGTATGTTGGTTCCTTCAGCCTAGATGGAACCATGGCAACTGCAGAGGACATCGTAACACCATAGACATAGGTATTTTTCTTTCAGTAATTAAATTTAATGTTAGTAGTTAATCTTGTTATCCAATGTAGTTAATATTTAGTAATTGAATATAAATATTTTTATGCAAATGAACAGGTGTCCGTAAAATTGAGTGACCAGGCATCCCCACCCAAGATTAGCAGATCCCCTTATGAGAAGGTATCTTGTAATAAAGTATAAATTTAATTTAAGTTTTGATGGCTTATATTTGTATAGTTATATTTTTTATGTACTAATATACGAGGCCATGCATATGTATGCAAGTCAGAGTACATAGGCATATTGGTTTCACTATCTTTCCACCAACTTCCTTTCTCCCACCATATATGCAAGGTGTATCCCCTGACATACATGTCCCTTTCCATGCATCCCTCCCCACCCTGTTCCATCCATCCCTTGCCTCCCATCCACCACCACACTTCCATCCAATTCCCCCTTCCTCGTCATAGCCTTCGCTCACTCCCCCCCACCCCACCCTTCCACCACCACACTTCCATCCATCTCCCTTATCTTCATCACAAAATTCACTCACTCTCCCCCTGCCCCACTCATCCACCCCCTCCCTTGCAGTTTCCCATGTTTCCACCCTCCCCCATCCGACCACATTACACCATCCATCCACATTCACCCATCCCTCTACCCCATCCCAGACCTCATCCCCCTACCCCATATCCCCCCCCACCCTTGTTTCCTCTTCCAGGGTGACTCATTCCATTCTACATCCAGTTGGAATTTATTATCATACATCACCACTTCTCCCACTCCAGTCCATGCCCTCTCCCGCCATGCCCCCTAGTCTTGTAGCCAACGTCGATGTGGCTACATTCTCCATTATTCCATCCACCCTAACATCAAAGCAATTTGTCCATCCCACTGCTCCACCTACCACCCCTGAGGACCAATCAATTGCTCCACCTACCAACCCCCAGGACCATCCTGTTGTGTTCATGGTTAGATTGATTAGTTTATGAAAATATCATGCAATATTAATGAAAATTATCATAGGAAGTAAATTGTATGAGTTATCTTATTGTTTAAATGTTGCAGGGTCGCATTGCCAAGAGACTTGGATCATGGATGAGGGTATCCCTCTCACCACTTACAGTCTCGTCTCACGTGAGCTATTTAAAATTTGAAAATGTAATTTTTATTTTTTAATTGTGTTTTATACTTGTATAATTTCCTGTAGGAGTTGACATTTGAATTTTTTTGTTTCAGAGCCCAAGGGGATGTGGTCGAAGCAGCCAGAAGAATCGAGCTTCCTCTAGCTCAAAGAAGAGGAAGCTCGATTTTGGAGGTGCACCTGGCAGCTCTGATGATGGGCGGGAAGATTGAGAGACCCTCCTATGTACACTAGCAATGATGTGGCATTTTGGCACAAGTTGCCATATTTTGTATAGGGCTCGAGTTTCCATATTTTGTATACAACATGAGTTGCCATTGTATAGACATTGGGAACGATGTTCCCTTTTTCACTACTACTGTATATGATTGGAAATTTTTGTATATTAATATATCATTTTGTACTTCTTTATATTACTTTTCCTTTATTAAAGATTTCATGCATTATGTTGAATGCAGTAATAGTTTACAGTTGATGTGCTTGCAATACATACTGTTGACAAAGCAATATAGTCTATATGTTCACAATAAAATCCATAAAAAATTTAACATTGTAGGTTAGTTAACAAAAAATACAGAAATTCATAAACATGTACAATAACAATGATAATTGAACTCTAACTCCTATAGAACCCTAACTCATATTGAACCAACATACTAACACCTACAGTCTTATTCATTGTCCAAATTGCAATAGAAAGCACTTGTTTTCCTTTGGTATTTAGATAGTAATTATTTTCTCATTTTACAAGCTAGAAATTGATATTGGAATGATCTTCTCTTACCATTTGATTGAATGGAAATTTCATAGTATTGATGAGTTGAGAATCATATTGAACATGATTGTTGTTGGTTTGCATTTGTTACATCTACTTGGCAAACATTGATTTTGATAAATTTGGCAATTCATATCATTTGAAGATGAAGTTCACATTTCTTACTCTCATTGAATACATACATATTTGTTATGCTATTGTTGAGCACTTGCAAGTTTGACGATCTATTGTACTAGTTGTAATTTTAATGATTTAAGGGTTATCATGCATAACCTAGGGTTTAGAATCAACGAGCAAACCCTAACCCTAACTAAATTTTAAAGGTTAGCATGCATAACCTAGGATTTATAATCAATGAAGAAACTCTGACCCAAATGGTGTTTTGGGGTTAGCATGCATAACCTAGGGTTTAGAATCAATGATGAAACTTGAAACCTAGGAGGGAAACCCTAACACCAACCATACCTAACCATCTCTTGTGGACTCTTATAAAGGAACTTTTTGTTTGTATATGAGCATGACTAGGATTGTAGTCATATGTCACATATTCTTTATAGACTAATCAAATGAAATACTTCAAATCTTAAGCATGGATTACTTCACATAAGCGAGGGTCAGAGCTTCATGAGCACTTCTTTTATAAAACATAGTGAAATAAGTAAAAGATAGCTCATCTACATATTACATGTGTTTTGGACTTGCATTGTCTAGATCAATAGGCCTTATACTCCATTTTCAAAACCTTTACTAACCCTAGATCTGTCTATCAAACTAGACTATAATACTACCTATTAGGCATCCATAAGACACTCCTAAACCATTCTATTCTATCCTAACCCTTGCTAAAACCATTTCCCTAGACTCCTACCTTTCCCTCTCTCTAAATAAAGGATTATTCCTTTCATTTCCACACTACTTAGACCCCCATGACTCTCCCTATATCTCTGACTGTAATATCCATTTTGGACATCCCTAGAACACCACTAAATCATCCTAAGCTACCCTAACTTCTTCATTGTAATATCCTATTTAGGTTAGCCCTAATAGCCTTCTTACCCACCTATCATAGCCTAAGGTCACTTCCTTGCCTTCCTATCTTACCCACTGGCTAACGCCTCACCTCAAATTTGTCCATAACCCAATTTAAAGTGGCACAAACACACCCTAAAGGGACTGTATATAAACGATCACTCCTAGCCATACTTAAACAAAATGGAAATTGGTATATAAACATCCATAACTTGGAAAAAGACTATAAAAAGGCCTTGAATTGCTTGCAAGTCATTGTGTCATCAAAATCCAGGTGAATATACTTCTTATCATTCCTACTTGAATGGAAATTACATCTTGGACTGTCATAAGACATTTTACTTGACTGGAAATTACATCTTGGACTATCACAAGACATTTTACTTGAATGGAAATTTGATTTGGTTTAAGAGTCCCATTGGCTTGGAAACTTGGCACTTATAAAATTGTTTATCATTGATGTTTACTTTAAGAGATTGTACCTTTGTCTTGACAAGATAAAAAGTGAAATATAGGACTGTCATAATGCTAAATGCTTGGATGGAAATACTTTTGTTTTGATGGTACCTTTTGCTAATTCAAAGTGCCATTTCAACTCTTGTTTATCATTAGTACTTCAATTTGGGATTGTACACTCATTTTGTCAAGCTGGAAATTAGTGTTTTGGACTATCATAATCATTTTGAATTAGATGGAAATCATTCTTAGTTTGAAAATCCTATATTCTTGAAAAGTGGATTGATTGGGGTCTATGTCAATGTATGTCGGTTGCAAAAGAGGTTGACTTTGTACGATATGATGATAACATCCCATCAAAACCACTAACATGCTTCAACCACATGCATAATTGAAATGAAAATGTCCCATAAAAATTGGTCTTCCTTGACAAATAAAAAATGAAACAAAGATATGAATATGTGTCTTCTATAACGATCTATTGTACTTGTTGCAATTTTAACGATTTAAGGGTTAGCATGCATAACCTAGGGTTTATAATCAACAAGGAAACCCTAACCCTAACTAAAGTTTAAAGGTTAGCATGCATAGCCTAGGCTTGATAATTAATGAGGAAACCCTGACATGTAATATCATATTTAGGGCAGCCTTAATATCCTTCTTACCCTTCTATCATAGCCTAAGGTCACTTCCTTTCCTTCCTATCTTACCCAATTCTTCCTATCTTGTCATCCCTATTGATCCTTCCTTTGGTAGCGACATTTCTCTTTGGGTGTACACTCATGGTTTGAAGGGTCATTTTGGCTAGCAAGTTCCTTTTATTTCAGAGGATTTTCCTTAGTCATCATCTTGATGGCCTACACAATTGCATGATGACCTATCCAAAGGTTTGCACTTAGGATATCTAATGAAATAAATACCACTAAAGTTTGCTTAACAAATTCAACGCAAAATTATCTCAAATTAGCATGGATAACCAATGTTAGAATCTACCCAATCATAAAGATAATATAAGATAAAATTCAAATATCCAAGTACACAATATTTGGACAACTAAAACAGTTCTTATGTATATGTATATATATGATATGTATGTATATATATATTTGGAACCATAAGTGAAGATAGCCCAAAACTATCATTGTTGTCATTAAGGTATCCACACTATAATTGTTTTCCTCTTTAGGGTTTATAAACCCTAATCATATTTCATCATAGAAGCACATGGCATTTGAGGAAAGTATAGCACTAGTTTCGATGTCAACATGTCTATCCTAGAATGATTCCTCAAACCCTGGGTCTTTGACTATTGCATCAACATAAGCACCAAGACCTCCATGGAAAATCAACTAAACTTTAAAAAATATTCTTCTAAGAAAAGAATCAAAAGAAGCTCGAGAATTATCAAGTTAAGTTTTCCATGGTCTTTCCATAACCTCTATGTATCACACAAGAACAAGACTGCAATATCACCAAAGAGAGTAGCTCTTTTATTTGTATCTTCTACAAGGTTGGAACCCTAATTCTACCTCCTTTGCCTTCACAACAAGAGCTATATATTCTGCAAGACAACCATCAATTTCTCTAGTATTATATCTCCTTCTCCAAGGTTTACTTACATATATAAACCCTAGTGTCCTCATGCATATCCAAGTTTCCTCATGTAATGCATTCCTCCTCTAGTTATGTACCATATCTTCTTGTTCCCAATTCTCCTTGACATATGTGTCAGAGGTGGTTACAATGATCCAATGCTTATCCTCAATATATGTGCCAAGGTGGTTACTATGCTCATTTGCTTCTCCTCAACATGTGTGTGAAGGTGGTCACTATGGTCCAATATTTCACTTATCTTCATCCTAATATCACAAGGAAACCCAAAAAAAAAACCCTAGCCCAACTGTACGTTAACACATGAAGATACATCCCTTAAGGAACTCTTTCCAAGCATATAACATATCCAGAACCTCTTATTACAACAAATTACAACATCAATAAATCTATTGAGAAAAACCCTAGTTTACGAAACCGAAGCACATTGAATTCATTGGGCCATGAAAATGCAGTGGAGAGGGTCCAATAGAGGTATTGGCATGCCAGGAGACCAACAGAGTCAATGATTCATCGATCTGACCTCCGATTGCTGAGTTATGTTGAGTTGGAAGTCACATGAAAATGTCGTTCAGGGACACTTGGTCACTCTCAGTCTGGGAGCGAAAAACTAAATAGAGCAGCAAGATTGCATGTCATTGGCTCTGACAGGTGTGTATGGCCAATTCCAATATGGGAACACCACCAAGACTATAATGGTGGAGGGTTTTGCAGAGTTGACCCATCAATGCAAGAGTTGCATTGAAGGAATCTAAGCAAAACCCTAGTTTACGAAACCGAAGCACATTGAAGTCACTAGTCCATGTAAATGTGGTGGAGAGGGAACACTAGAGGTAATGGCATGCCAGGAGACCAACATAGTCGATGGATCATCAATCCAACCTCATTTTTACAAGTTATGTCGAGTTTGAAGTCACATGAAAATGTCGTTCAGGGACACTTGGTCACTCTTGGTCCGGGAGTGAAAAACCAAACTAAGTAGAAAGATTGCATGCCATTGGCTACGACATGTGTATATGGTTAATGCTGATATGGGAACACCACCAAGAATTGCATGGTGGAGGGTTTTACAGAGTTGAACCACCAATGCAAGAGTTGCATTGAAGGAAACTGAGCAAAACCCTAGTTTATGAAACCGATGTAGATTGAAGTCATTGGGCCATGCAAACATAGTGGAGAGGGACCAATAGAGGTAATTTCACTCTATGAGAACAACAGAGTTGAAAAATCATCGAACCAACCTCTAGTTTCTTAGTTATGTCGAGTTGGAAGTCGCATGAAAATGTCGTTCAGGGACACTTGGTCACTCTCAGTCCGAGATGACAGGGTAATTTTTGGGCATGGTAAGAGCATGATTAAAAGGTTGAAGAAGGACTTGGGAAGTCAATTTGCAATGAATGCTTTGGGTCCAACACAAAAAATATTGGGCATGATGATTATATGTGACATAAGGAACAAAAAATTGTCATACTACTGAGGTACCATACTCCACAGTGAGCAAGTCCAACTCTGGTATCTTTGGAATGTGATTTTCTTTCCATTGATGTGGAAGGAAGTATACTATCGCATATCTCTACCGCTGCCTATGTCCCGATTGGAAAACTTAATATGCAAGAAAGAAAGGAACCGTATTTCTCCAAAAAAAGATAGAAGAAATGTAACTTGAAAAGACATAATCTGAGTCGTCCCAAAAGACTTAATATGGGTGTATTTAGCTATGGCATATGATAGAAACTGTATCTCTTAAACATGAACAAATATTTGACCTTTCTCTGTGTTATACCATCTTCTTTCACATTCAATTCTAATTATTGAATCAAATAGAAGAAGGATAAAAACTTACTAGAATAGCAACTAAAAGTTAGAGATGAAAGCATAATGCATAAGTCAAATACACTTACTCACATGCTTAAGCCTCTTGCACAACTCACCATAGAATGTTGATTGGGGATTTGATGGATGAACCATCAGTTCCGTTGGGATCGTGGCATGAGATTATGGCTAGGGTGGCCTCCCACAAGACTTAGCACGACCCAGGCATGCCTCCAAGCCATATTTTGAAAACTAGGGTTTCACCCAAGTGGAGTGTAAGCACAATTACCTAATCTCATTAAATATAGACATTTGGATCCTCTCTGTTGCTAATTGCCTCCATCAATATCTTGTGCTTTGAATGAGGCAAGAAGTAACGTACCTTGGTTAAGTTCTTGGTTGACATTGTCTGTAGATGGATTTTTGTGCCAACAATCAAGTTTGTGAAGTGATATAAAATAGAACCTGGTCTGTAATCCATGAATACATGCCCACTAGTTCTTCTTGATTTCCCATCTAGTGTAAGATATTCACCCTTAACCACCATCGAGCCAATAGGAAATTCATTGCCTTCATCATCAATCAATGATATGTTTAGGATTTTATTACCTTGAATGCATCGTGCCAACCAATAATCCATGCCCCATTCATTATATTTCAGGGAAACAATTGCATATATATGTCCTGGTTGTACAAGATCTGAGATATGGTCGTATTCTGTTGAAATCGCTAACTAACCCTCCTCTAAGTGGGTTGTTTCACTGACTACACGTGGGTCTACTGCAAGTGACACATGATCCCAATCATCAACCCAATCCATGCATTTGCATTCATCCCATTCACCACTGCTACAAGGGCTGCAAAAGCAAGCAAGTTTCTGCATCCATATTTCAAATAGGGGGTTGTTTCAGCTTCGAACCAAACGAAATCCACGTCTTCCTCGTACTGTGCTGCAACTATAGGAACGTGGTCGATCTATGTCAACTACATGCTAAAAATTCCTGACTGGCCTTTCTACCCCTGTTGATGTATGTTGCACTTTAGTTCGATTTGACATTGTTACAAAGCAGCATTTAACTATGGATTCTGCATCTTTGATATGGGGGTTTTTGGTAAACCTCATCTCCTCCCTTCGTAGTGCAGTCTTGATGCATACACTGGCCCCGTCATGCTCACCTTTGCTGTGCCTGGTCTCAAATTAGTTCCATATATGTGGCACATTATAATTCTTATGTAACATACTCATCCATTGGAAGACTTGGTCATTTTTGAACTGGACCACACAACTATCTAACCATATCCAATGTTGATCCATCTATATATCTCCCTCCTTTAGCTGATCATAGAAAATAAAAATAAAAATGTTGCACATAATGTAGATCATGGCATCTATCATCACTTATGTAAAAGTTTGTCTCCTTCTGTATTATCCTGTTGTTAATGCTGCTCTTAGGGCCATTCCTATACGTAATATGTACCATGATGCTGAATTGGTTGGAATGGTAGTATTGACTCTGAATTTCATTTTGTGGCTGAAGGGTTTAGTTTTCTGCAAAATCCACAATTGACAATATGGTCCCAATGGGAAAGATGTCCCTGCATTTTCTGTACTGCTCATCCTGCCATTGTGCTACATGCACATGTTGAACATACTGCTCGGTTTTCATAAAGAACTCCATCAAAAAATCACATACCCATACCTGTTGCCATAAAAATAAGGTTTGTATTAGAATGTAACCTTTAAAGAATGTATATGTAGAAACTAAACATGTAAGAGGAAAAACATGCAATAATCATTCGCACCCGTGACTTCACCAATGCAATCTTTTTACTTTCCTTCGCACTATCTGATTGATAGGTTACATACTTGAAGCTCTGAAACTCCATGCTCATATTGAAAAATTGATGTTCATCGCTTCCATGAATGTAATGGTTCAAAAGATCAAAACCACTACACCTAGAACAATTCCCATATAGACATGATTTTCCATAGTATTTTTGTCCTTCATGCCTTGGACACATGATGCTGATGATAAAATCTCTCAATGCATTCGATGGTATTACGGATTCATTACAGCCCTTCTCAAGGCTAGTATGCAAACCACAAAATATATGTTTATACGTGTCATAAAAAATATTCATATTCTACATGGTATCTAGAACAGCATGTGTTTCAATCAATGCATATACGAACGTACCATGGTTTACATTTCTCAAAGGACCTTTGGCCCAAGTTCAATTATGTGTGCTCATTCCTGATTCTTTGGTAGATTTCAGTCTCTGTTGTGTCAAGGAAGTGTTTCACATGGGGTTCACGTTCAGTAGAAACTTTTCTCAGCTTTAACACATCTCTTTGATTAGATGTAGGTCTGGTATGATCATGCCAAAATGGTTTTACTAAGTCCTTAACAGAATCAATTAGCTTCATATCTCGACAAGGAAACCTACCGACAAAATCCCAAAAATATTTTCCACCTTGAGTCTACATATTTTCTCTTATAACATAGTACTTCAAAACATTTTTTCTATTTAATTTAAGTATCTAAGAAGTGTGTGAAAGGAGGCGATGTTTCCGTGTGGAATTGCTTACAACTGATTCTGATAACACACGGTGATCTGTACAAAGATATTTAGTATGGGCCATCTTCCCATTTACATTAAAAGCATATTAGAGATTTCTAACAATATGATTGTTAGCCTATGAACTTCTAACCATATTTATTCCCATAATTCTCATAACAACAACTAAACAATTTGACTTTAACAAACATAGTAATAATTGACATTTACCTGCATCACCATTGGATTTAAAATATTCCTTCATTAATTTGCTACTTTTCCAATTGATAGTGCAATTGGGCAACTTACCTTCAAGTCCTGACAGACAACTTTCATCCACATGGATACGTCTAGGAGTCCATTTTCTTGCAGTAGACAGTCGAGGTAGGGAAGGTGGAGATGAGCTACGGATCCCAGGGCTTATTTGTTGTGGTGCTTCATTCACATGTCGGTCCATATTGGGAGTGTGCTCAACATGGTTGTGGTCTTCTTGGAGATATTTCAAATTAATCATTGCTCCTAGGTCCAATGCTTCCTACTCTTCATCTCTGAATATAGTTATGTCTTCAAGAGCTTCAACATGGCTCATTAATGGGTTGTTGGTTCATTAGAGGAAATTTGAGGTCTAAAATGGGCCTCCTAAGGAAAATAATAAAATAATAGTTAAAATAATAAAATAATTGTTAAAAAAAAAAAATAATAGTTATTAATTTTGGAGGAACAATGAAAAAAACAATTTTTTGTGTTCATATTTTCGACATATCTCCCTGTGTTTTTACTCAAATTCTAAGTGGGAGAGCTTGTTGGATGCATAATTTAATTCTTAATCCAACGAGTACCCTCACTGCATACTTTTGACAGACCTTGCTACCCCAAAAATAAGAAATACCTGAAAAAATGTGATGATGACATCATCATCACGTTTTTTTAGGTATTTCTTATTTCTGGGGTACTAGGTCTATAAAAAGTATGTAGTGAGGGTACTCATTGGATGTGAAATTAAATTATGCATCCAACGAGCTCCCCCGCTTAGAATTTGAGTAAAAACACAGGGATATATGTGGAAAATACGAACAAAAAAAGTAGTTTTCATTTATGACAAATATGTCAATTCAACCATTATGGCTGACTCATTTTATTGAAATTCTATTGGTTCTTGAATTCCAGCTCACAAAATTTATTTTTGGCGTGTTTTCTTATAAGGCCCATTTTAGACCCCAAATTTCCTCTAATGGGAGACTGTGTTGATGTTGGAACTTGAGTTGGGTCTGTTGGACACAACCGCTTCACCCATGGCTCTGAAGTAGAGGTTTTTATGTCATCACCTCTACTAGGATCGGTCACAGTACCAGTGGAAATGTCTGCACCATGTCTCACTCTCTCCATTTCCAACCTAGCCTTTTCTCTTACCTCATTTTCCTTTCCAATGAGCATATTCCTTCTAGTTTTTCTTGCTCTGTTACATGAGTTGACCATCTCCAAAATTTTCTTTATCAAAACTATGAGGTATACCCTTGTATAAGAAGCAACAAACAAGGTATTAGTTCCATTATACAAGAAACATGATGAGTTCCAACATAATTAACTAAATTACATATATGTTAGTATGGTAATTATTGGCATTGGTACATAAACGCTGATTAAAGGTTTCTCTTTATGTTTGAACCAAAGTTTCATTTCTATACTCTATTTGAGTCAAGCAAAGAGATTCAAGTTTGTAGGTATTACAACTATAAGATTATGACTTCCTTTGTGTTCAAAAAGTATTGGAAGTCAAAATAAGATGAGTAAAATATTCTTCATTTCCAACAGCTTCGGACAAGATGACATTACACGTAATATGCCACATTAGTTGTGAGGGAAGACACAAGTTGGTGTTTGGATGTCTTGGGAATAAATTGAATAAATTACACTCATTAACTTACAAGTTAACTACTAAGAGAACAAATTGACTAATTACACAATTAGGAGGTTGCAAATCCCTTCAAAAAAGGAGAAATCATTGAGGTAGAGGAATCTCTCTCAAGCTCAAAGGCATGTTATGATAAATCTAGCATGAACAAGAGAGCATGGACAAGTTGGTGAACTATTCAATATGAACCCTCTCCCATGAATTCTTCCAATTTTTTTATACAAATTGAAGATTCTCTATAGAGAACCTCATCTATGCCATCCTTGTGTGAAATCAAAATATATTCATGTTCAAATGATTATTGCTCTACATTGCATACTTCATCTTCTATAGAGAATATGGAGAACTTGGTGAACTATTCAATATGGACCCTCTCCCATGATTACTTCAAAGGTTCCTCTCCCAAGATTACTTCAAAGTTTTTTTTTTAAATTTAAGAGTCTCAAGAGATAACTTCATCTATGCCATCATTGTGTGAAATAAAAATATAGTCATGTGCAAATGTAAATTAGTTAGCATTGCATACTTCACCTTGTATGGAGAATATGAGACTTGTTTAGATGTGAAGTTGGGATTTATTCTTGTGAAATTAAATGTTGTCTATGAGAGAGATATTGTTGTAGGCATATCATAAAGCATAAATCAATAAAATGATCTGAAAGCTTGTGAATTAAAACAATTATTTACAATTCACCATACCTGTTCAAAATGATCTCTTCTTGCAATGAAAACTTGTAGTTTGAATCTTTCCACTAACTTCCAAGACCACTGAATATGTTTTTTAGATTCTAAGAGTGAACTTCTATCCAATAGATCAAAGAGTGGTGATGGAGTGTGAGCCAAATTTCAGAGTTCAGGAGCACAAAATGCGTGAATAGCTATAGAAAACCCGTGAAAATTGGTAGGAATCTTGGGCATTTAGATCTCTATTTTTTTAACTAATAATAGGTATGCGCACACGTATTTGAGCACACACACACATTAATAATACCGTGGTTCTTTTACGTGCACGCAAACTTAGACACACACGTGCTTTTTCCTACCATTTAGAGCATTTACTCACTAACTTTTATCTCATTTCATGACTAGCATTCTTCAACAACAACTTCCTATTCACACATGTTACAATATAGTGTTCACCACTACTTTCATCCTTATCATCATCATAATAGTCATGGTTGTCATCATCATTCCATTGAAAATGCTTGAAAATAAAATTAAACCAAAGTTTTAACTAAACCTATCATCATCATCATCATCATCATTGTTCCTCAACATCAACATCATCATCATCATCACCATCATTGTTCATCATAATTTTCATCGTCGTCATCCTCATACTCATCATCCTCATCATCCTCATCCTCCTCGTCATCATCATAGTCATCATCCTCATCATCCTCCTCCTCCTACTCATCATCATTGTTCATCATCATGATTCCTTCAAAAATGCTTGAAAATAAAATCAAAGCAATGTTTCAACTAAACCTATCATCATCATCATCATCGTCATCCTCATCGTCATCATCATCATCATCATCATCATCATCATCATCATCACCATCATTGTTCATCATCATTGTCATCATTCTCATCATCATCATCACCAACATTGTTCATCATCATCATCATCATCATCATCATCCTCATCATCATCATCCTCGTCATCCTCATCCTCCTCATCATCACCATAGTCATCCTCCTCCTCCTCCTCCTCCTCCTCATCATCATCATCCTCATCATCCTCATCCTCATCATCATCCTCATCCTTGTCATCATCGTTTTCATCATCGTTATCATCAACATCATAGTCATCACCATCCTGATCATTGTAATCATCATCATAATCATCGTCATCATAGTCATACTACTCCTGATCATCATCATCATCATCGTCATCGTCATCGTCGTCACAATAATTGTTCATCACCATATTCATCATCATCCTCATCATCATCATCATTATCGTCATCAACATCATCATCCTCATCATCGTAATCATCATCATCATCATCATAGTCATAGTCATCATGATCATCATGATCATCACCATCCTCCTACTCCTCCTCATCATCATCAACATCATTGTTCATCATCATCATCATTTCTATCATCATCATCATCGTTATCATCATCATCATCATCATCATCATCATCATCATCATTGTCATCATCCTCCTCCTCATCATCATCATTGTTCATCATCATCATTCCATTCCAAATGCTTGAAAATAATATCAAAGCAAAGATTCAACTAAACCTATCATCATCATCATCATCACCATCATTGTTCATCATCATTGTCATCATGGTCATCCTCCTCCTCATCTTCATCCTCATCCGCATCCTCCTCCTCCTCCTCATCATCATAGTCATTATCCTCATCGTCATCATCATCATCATCCTAATCATCATCATCATTGTTCATCATCATTGTCATAGTAATCATCATCATTGTTCATCATCATCGTCATAGTCATCATCACCATTCCTTTGAAAATGCTTGAAAATAAAATCAAAGCAAAGTTTCAACTAAACCTATCATCGTCATCATCATCCTCATCATCGTCGTCGTCTTCATATCACCATCATTATTCATCATCATTGTCATCGTCGTCATCATCATCATCATCATCATCCTCATCCCCATCATCATCATCATAGTCATCATCCTCATCATCATCATTGTCATCATCCTCATCATCACCATCACCAACATTGTTCATCATCATCATCATCAGCAGCAGCAGCAGCATCATCATCCTCATCATCCTCGTCCTTATCATCATCATCACAGTCGTCATCCTCCTCCTCCTCCTCCTCATCATCATCATAGTCATCATCCTCATCATCATCATTTCCGTCATCATCGTTATCATCACCATCATAGTCATCATCATCCTCATCATCATAATCATCGTCATCATAGTCACACTGCTCATGCTCATCATCATCGTCATCATCATCATCATAATCGTCATTGTCATCATCATCACCATCACTATTCATCGTCATAGTCATCATCATCCTCATCATCATCATCATCGTCACCATCATTGTTCATCGTCATAGTCATCATCATCGTCATCGTCATCATCAACATCATCATCCTAATCATCATCATCATAATAATTATTGTCATCATAGTCATAGTCATCATGATCATGATCATGATCATCATCCTCATCCTCATCATCATCATCATCACCATCATTGTTCATAATCATCATCATCATCGTCATCATCATCATCATATTCATCATCAACATTGTCATCATCCTCCTCCTCCTCATCATCATTGTTCATCATCATCATTCCATTGCAAATGCTTGAAAATAAAATCAAAGCGAAGTTTCAACTAAACCTATCATCATCATCATTATTTCTCATCATCGGTGTCATCATCATCATCATCCTCATCCTCATCATCATCGTCGTCGTCATCATCATCATCGTCACCATCATTGTTCATCATCATTGTCATCATCATCATCATCATCATCATCCTCATCCTCATCATCATCACCATAGTCATCATCCTCATCATTATCATTGTCATTATCATCGTCATCATCAGCAACATTGTTCATCATCGTCGTCATCATCCTCGTCATCATCATCATCTGCATCATCCTCATCCTCATTATCATCATCACCATCATTGTTCATCATCATCATCATCACTACCACCATCATCATCATCATCATCATGATGATCATCATGATGATCATGATCATCCTCATCCTCATCATCATAGTCATCATCCACATCATCATCATTGTCATCCTCCTCCTCCTCCTCCTCATCATTGTTCATCATCATCATTCCATTGCAAATGGTTGAAAATAAAATCAAAACAAAGTTTCAACTAAACCTATCATCATCATCGTCGTCGTCATTGTCATCATCCTCATCATCATCATCATCATCACCATCATTATTCATCATCATTGTCATCATCATCGTCATCATCATCGTCATCATCATCATCATTATTGTCAACATCATCATTATCCTCATTATTATCATCATCATCAATATCACCATGATTTTCAGCATCATAGTCATCATCATCCTCATCCTCATCATCATCGTAATCACCATCATCATAGTCATAGTCATCGTGATCATCATCCTCATCGTCATCCTCATCATCGATATCATCAACATCACCATTATTGTTTATCATCATAGTCATCATCCTCCTTCTCCTCCTCATCATCGTCATCATCAACATCATCATCCTCATCATCGTAATCATCATCATCATCATCATCATAATCATAGTCATAGTCATTGTGATCCTCATCAAAACAAAATCAAAACAATTTTTTTACTTAACAAGTGCGTGCACGCGTCTTTAACGTGTGCGCACAAACTAGCGCGATCACACTTCTAGAGTGTGCGCGTTATGTTTTAAACTACGTGCATGCGTGATTTAAATTTAGAATTTTGGCGGGCATCTTTTTTCCAACCTACGTGGTGGTTGACTTGGCTGCTATGGTTTTAGGTTCGGGTTGCCAAACCAACTCGTGCATGATTTTGCATATGACACGCTTGTCCACTACTAATGAAAATTCACACACTTGTGTAACTATGTCTGTAGATTCTGAATATGTAATTTTTATTGAAATCCATTATATTTTTCTATTTTTTATTTAATTTTAAATGGACTAACATCAATCTAACATGAAAGGTAGGATATTTGCTTTGACTATAACTTTTGATTGGCTCACCTATTTAGAAAATAGAAGAGAACCCACACAAGAAGACACAAAGACCTACATCCTAAAGAAAAATATCATTCATTGACTATTGTAAGACCAAGATGTGGTGGACCAATGCTCCACCTTCTCATCTTAGGGTGTCATTGACTTCCTTAATTTGAAAAAATATATATAACATAAATAAATATGGAAAAATAACACTGCACTAGACACACCTGTTATCTACAACTCTATATAATTGTTTTCACAAAATTCCACCATTTGCATACCAAACGAGTGGACCAACGCAAACATATTCATTATTTTTTGGGAAAGAAATAACATGCCAACCTTAGAATAACCTCATTTTTTGGGATTTATACTTAGTTTCCATAAATACAAGTTATATATTCTGGAAGGTAATCTAATTGTCCACATTTCATATTATTATGCCATATTCCAAAAAGTTGTGTAGGTACCTCTAATATTGTTTTTTGACGTTCAGATTTCTGTTTTTCCATAAGTCCATTGCAACGAAGATGTCATAAGTGACCAGCATTAGCTTGTACCAGCCCATAATTTTTAGAATATTTTTTCTCCTTGCCTAGCAATAAAGGTTGTGGTTTTTGCTATAAATGCTTGTTGTAGGGTGTTTCTACACAAGGTCTTTGTTGTTGAACATTATAGGTTGTATAGGGATTTCACAAAGGATGAATAGTTTGACTTTGCATTTCTTAGTTAAACATAGAATGGTAAATCTTCATGGATTGATGCACTACCTTGTGATTTTTACAAGTCTATGTGAGATACTATTAAAGATGAATTTATTCACATGCCTTTAAAGGCCTTTGCCATAATATGTTTGAAAGATTCCATTAGTCTAGGATTGATCAATCCCATTCCAAATAACACTTCTAGGGAAACCATTCGAGGATGTTGATCCGTCGAACCTCAACTTGTGTGAATTAAAAGTTTGTTGTAAAAGAATGCGCGCAATAGGTTAACTAATAGAACAACATTAATAGAAATTAAATTCTCAGAACAGTAATGAAAAACCACACTGCGACAGGAATGAGAAAACCAAAATGAGAACAGCAAAACTGGTAAACATATATATAAAAAAAGAAAACACAGAATCAGAGAGTCACAAACAGAAGTTGGTAACGGAGTTCACCCCCTCCACTGGGCTACGTCTCCGGGTCCCTCTCCAAGGGGTGCCGATCCAATTAATCTCTTTAAAATGGTACAAAAATGGTTCTGGAAACAACTTCAACAACTGTAAACATAATGCTGTACAAAGTCTTGAAGACCTCTCTTCTGGAAATTACAATTAGAATTCAAAGACAAAGAAAACTAAACTGTAACAGAGAATGTTGACTTCTACAGTAACAGCATCTGAACACTTCGCAGCAAAAGCTCTCTAAGATTCTCATAACAGAGAAATGATGCTCTGCGCTCTCAAACAATATGCGTCTCTCCCCTCGCTCTGTCTCTCCCCCTTTCGTCATTTGAACGGTGGCCAGCATCCCCTATTTAAGAGTTTAGCGAGAGGATAAGTAACGGGTTTGATTCGTCTGCTATAGCTGTTATTTTCTTGATTATCATTACAACCATATGCTATACTGAACCATGCAATCCTGCCAAATCGCTGCCCAAGCATTACGACGTTCCAAATCCCCGAAACGTTGCAACCAACTCCACGCACATGTGCCGACTCACAACACGTTGCAATGAATTGCAACTGGGCTATGCCACATAACGTAACCGTTAGATGTCACCATCAACTTCACAGCATAAAAAAATGTCTCAACATATAAGGACTTCGCCATATACTCGATCTATTGTCGCAGCCTATAAATGTCGCGGTATATAAGGACTTTTCCATATACCCGATCCTCTGTCGTAGCCTATAAATGTCACGGTATATAAGGACTTCGCTGAACCATTCGATATTCAACTTGACGGTTCACAAGCTGCGCGGCCCATACATAACTGCGTCCCCATGTGATAAGCTGCACATCATGCGATAGTTGCGCGCCCCTGCGATAAGCTGCGCACCCCTGCGATAAGCTGTGCACCATGCGATAACTGCGCGGCATGCGATAACTACGCATTGCCACAAATGTCAAGGTATTTTAGCATATGAGTTAAAACCATCGATTAATGAACCGTGTGCCATATTGGATCAGTGTAATTTGAAGATGAATAATCCACTGAATCATTCCTCCCCATTGGAGAGCTTTTAGACCACCAAAAGCCTAGATCACCCTACAGGTAAGTGAGGGTACAGCTTCCTCACCTTTCCAATCTCCATACATCCTGCTTTGCTTAGAATCTGCATATTAGTCTCCTTGTCCATGACCAAAGGAGGTTCATACCATTTAAAATTCTTTACATATACAACTATATTAATTGGAGATAAGCTCAAACAGAAAGAATGTTTACACTTCTTTTCAAAGATCTTAGAATGATCATAAACAAAATTGAGCTTTTTACCTTTCGATCTTCCCTGGGTGATTGGCAACCAAACTTGCTTTTCAGCCTCAAATGGATGATGATTTTCATGCCTGGCTGCGCAAATTGCCCAGCTTTTCTCCTATTGTTCTTGCACTATCTACTGCACATTTTTCTTTGCATCATGATGTCCACCTTTCACATCATTTGTGCCGAAAGAGAAGTCCACATGTGACTTCAACAGATAACAAAAACAAGTCTCAAAAGGAGATTTAATGCACTTCATGTGCTGCAACTATTCACCCCAAGCTCTTGGATGTTCATCACAATAATTCTGGAGAAATTGAATCACTGTTATACTGACTACCCATGTTTTCCCAATAACATGTGGATAATACATTGTGCTCCTTTCAAAATTAGTGTCCCTAAGACTCCATAAAACTGACCAAAATTGCCCCAATATTCGGAAGTGCCGAACATGTACAATAGTCATAGGAAGCCCAACATGAACCCCAATATACTGAAAGCACAAACTAATTGGTAGTCCCCCATCAAAGTCCCTTACAACATTTTTACAAGGATGAGATGAAGTATGAATAGGTGTGTACAATCCCAACCCTTTATTAATAGATTTGCACATCACACAATAATCATGAACAGTCTTTTGGATAATCATCAGATTCATGCCAAGATTTGGAGGAGGCATGCTTTGCTGCAAATGCACTTCAGGTTGTACATCTTTAGTAAGTGATAGTCTTTCAGGTCCCTGTAACAAAGCACCATACTTGGGAACACTTTTAATTAATTCAATTCCATGTTCCACCAATGATTCACCTTTAATAGCCATTAATGCAAACTTCCTACTAGCATTCACTATCATTTTCATTTGACTTGTAGTGACTAATGCTAGATTTGTTTTCATACGATGTGCATGAAAAATATATTCCACACCACCTTTCAAGAGATGATATTTGTTCTCCTCTCTATGAAAGACTGCTTTTCGATCATACAAATATGGACTCCCAAGTACAATTCCACAAATGTCAAGTGGTACTACATTTAGTTCTACCTCATCCATAAACTTTTCAGTGATTGCAAATTTCAAAACACATTTATTTGTAACTTGCAATTGTGTATCATTAGTAACCCAACCAAGAGGATAGGGTTTTTCATGAGGCATAGTAACTAAATGCAATTTCTTAACCACTTCTTCTGATATCAGATTTACTTGAGAACCACTATCAAACAATGTATCAATCTTTGTATGATTTGTAATGACACGAACATGAAACAGTTCACTTCTTCTTTTATCACTTTGCATAGAAGTAGATAGCAGATTTGTACTTGTACATGCACATGAACTTGAACTTGCATAAATGGAAGGAGATATACCTTTATCTTTACCTTGGATCCCTAGTGCTGTGATCTTAGTCTCATCACCTGAATTAGATTCCAAGTCTTGAATTACTGCTGCAGTAGCTGCTTGATTATCCTTATCTTTGTTTTTATTTCTTCCCATCCATTTAGGCTTTAATTCCGGATGAAGTTTCCAGCACTTTGAAACATCATGCCCTTTCTGACAATGTGAGCATGTGGGTTTTTCACCCTCTTTCATGATGGTAGCTGATTTCTTTCCCTTATCTTTGCTTTTATCTTTGTTGTCAAATTTAGATGACTTCTTCATAAACGAATCATTATCATGCTTACCCCTAGATTCTAAATGTGTAGCTTGAACACATACATCATCCAAAGTACTGGGGTTAAACATCAACAAATTATGTCGCAGATAAGAATGCATGCCACCAATATACTTAAGAAGAGTTTCCTGTGAATCCAATGCAACATTCAATGCAATATCCCTCTTTCTAAATTCATGAGTATATTCTTGAATGCTTTGTCCTTTAGCTTTTCTAAAAGTTTGCCAGCTCATTATTAATTGCTGCATATGACCTAAAGGATAAAATTGCTTCCTTAATACTTCAATGAATTCATTCCAAATTGAAATAATTTTACCATTCTTTCAAAGATCTTGCTAAATCTTGCTCTCCCACCAAGTAAGAGCCATTCCACTCATTCTCAAAGTGACCAATTGAATTCTAGAAGGGTCATCAATAATGCCCTGCACCTTGCAATATACTTCAAGATGCTTGATCCAATTGTCTAACTTTTTAGCATCTAAATCTCCATTATAAATTGGTAATTCAAATTTCACATCCAATTTGAAATAAGGCATATTAGGACTTGCATTATTTGAATGAGAAGTATGAGAAGAAGAGAAAGTTTGATTAGTTTCAGGAGGGTCACCATCACCTCCTTCTCCTTTACCCTTTTATTCCTTCTTCACTTCTGCTTCTTTGGATGAAGATCCTTCTTCTTTCTTCTTCCTTTCTGCTCGCTCATCAAGTAGAATTTCCATCATGGCTTTCATGCTCATAAAAGCCTCCAAAAACTCAGTTTCTAAAATAACAGGTTTTTCTCGTTCTGTATGTCCTTCTTCTTCCCCCCATGGAGAAGACATGGTTCTTGAGAATGTTCTCTTGGAGCCGATCTCAGGGTCTCCTTCAATTAATTATTCTTCACCACGCTTTAACCTGAACCTAGTAAGAATTCACAAACTTGCACAAGCAGTCAACCAGCTCTTATACCATAACATGATCCGTCGGACCTCAACTTGTGTGCATTAAAAGTTTGTTGTAAAAGAATGCATGCAACAGGTTAACTAATAAAACAACATTAACAGAAATTAAATGCTCAGAACAGCAATGAAAAACCACACTGCGACAGGAATGAGAAAACTGAAATGAGAACAGCAAAACTGATAAACAGATATAATAAAAAAAGAAAACACAAAATCAGAGAGTCACAAACAGAATTTGATAACAGAGTTCACCCCCTCCACTGGGCTACGTCTTTGGGTCCCTCTCCAATGGGTATCGATCCAATTAATCTCTTTGAAATGGTACAAAAATGGTTCTGTAAACAACTTCAGCAACTGTAAATAGAATGCTGTACAAAGTCTTGAAGACCTCTCTTCTGGAAATTACAATTAGGATTCAAAGACAAAGAAAACTAAACTATAACACAGAATGTCGACTTCTAAAGTAACAACATCTGAACACTTCACAGCAAAATCTCTCTAAACTTCTCATAACAGAGAAATGATGCTCTGCACTCTCAAACAATCTGCGTCTCTCCCCTCGGTATGTCTATCCCCCTTCCGTCTTTTGAACGATGGCCATCATCCCCTATTTAAGCGTTTAGTGAGAGGATTAGTAACGGGTTTGATTTGTCTGCTACAGCTTTTATTTTCTTGATTATCGTTACAACCATATGCTATACTAAACCATGCAATCCTGCCAAATCGCTGCCCAAGCGTTACGGCGTTCCAGATCCCCGAAACGTTGCAACCAACTCCACACACATGTGCCGACTCACAACATGTTGCAATGAACTGCAACTGGGCTATGCCACATAACGTAACCGTTTGATGTCGCGGTATATAAGGACTTCACTATATAACCGATCCCCTGTCGCAACCTATAAATGTTGTGGTATATAAGGACTTCGTCGAACCATTCGATATTCAACTTGATGGTTCGCAAGCTGCGCGGCCCATAAATAACTGCGCCCCCATGCAATAAGCTACACACCATACGATAGCTGCATGCCCTTGCGATAAGCTACGCACCCTTGCGATAAGCTGCACACCATGCGATAACTGCGCGGCGTGCGATAACTGCACGTTACCACAAATGTCAAGGGATTTTAGCATATGAGTTAAAACCATCAATTAATGAACCTTGTACCATATTGGATCAGTGTAATTTGAAGATGAATAATCCACCAGATCAGATGTGGACTAGTAACTTCATTGAGTATTTCCTACAATGTCATGGGTAAGGTACCATAGGCGCTTTTTGGCTTTACGGTTGCTCTGGCTTTGTCTTCTTGGTGGCCGACTACTAGAAATGTGGGGTAGTAACTAGTTGGCTTTGTTAAGGGAAAGGGATGTTTCTAGGAAATTCTTTTGTAATGTGCATACATGTTTCATTTAAGAGGCAATAGTCTAGACAATGTGATTTTTGGTTGTGTGGCCATAGAGTGGGATTGGGAATTTGAGCAATAAGATATCTTCCTTAAAATTGATTTTGATAAAGCCTATGTTCAAATTTAGTATGAAGTCAATACAAATACGGGGATGTATTTGGTGAAGGTTGAAAAGAACATCTATAACATATAACAATGCTATCATAGAATGATGTGACCACCACATGACTACTTGAGTACATAAATACGATTTTGTAATAATTTGTGGTTATGTATAAATGATTAAAAAGAAGTACCCTCTCTACAATATATCAAGCATGTATCCAATTTCATTTCAAGTTTCACATACAATATTGATAAAACTATATCGTAATAAAATTAACTAGTAAAGATTTCCCTTAATCTCAATATTTGAAGCCTACTTTATTTTAGTTTTGTTTTGTTCCTTTCACTACTTAATAGACCTAGAGTTTAAAAATCCAACCTAGATTCATCTTAATTATGGGTTTATCAAGAATTAGAGGGATCAAATCACTTCCGATGGAACTTAAGATGATACCATGATCATTCATTTAAACTAAAAATAATAATTACATCAAAATAAAACACACATAAAAACAACATTATAATTAGAATAACTTAACTAATTTTTAAAATGAAAAAAATTGTTAAATCACTTTTTAAGACCTTTTCTATTTTAATAAAACAAATTCTTTCTTTAGTTAATTCTTTCAAAAAGAATCTAAAAAAATATTTTAAATTAATTCTTTTAAAATCAATGATTTAAGAAGAAATAGATTTCCATCCCTCATTTAAAAACTATTTCATATAATATATATATATATATATTAAAAATAAAAATTAATTAATTAATTTGATTTCTTATTATTGTAATAATTATCTAAAATCATCTTAAGAAATTAAAATTTTAAATAAATTATATTAGTTATTTTGTTGTCAATGATATCTTAATTATAAGCTCAATATTTCTTTTATATCATGTTGTTAACTATATCCTAATTATAAGCTCAATATATCTTTTTCAAATTAAGCTCAATCTATCTTTTATTTGAAAACAATGATGATAAATTTAAACTTTTATTTTGTTTTATTGCACATTATCTAATTAATTAATGTTACTTTACAATATATTAATATAAACCAGTGGAATAAGCAACAAAGTTGCTTAGTACTTGCCTCATAAGAAGAGATTGAAAATATATAGCAATAGGATAATTTTGCTATAAAAATATATGATAAAACAAATATAATTACAATTCGAAAGAAATTAAAACAAAAATGAATTAAAAAATGTCCATTTAAACACGATATAAGTTATTGCAATGTAGCATAAAACAAGCATATTCAAGCTTCCTTACATACTTCTAGTAATATTCTTTACTTATGTTATAAAAATATGCAAGTTTCTTTATAGACTAGCATAAATAGGAAATGAGAAATAATAGCTTATAAGACTATAAATTAATATCATTGTTGTGAGAATAGTTTATTTATATTTTATTATAAATTTATAATGTTAAACAAATATGCAAGTTTTTTTTATAGACTAGCATAAATAGGAAATGACAAATAATAGCTTATAAGACTATAAATTAATCTCATTGTTGTGAGAATAGTTTATTTATATTTTATTATAAATTTATAACTTATAACGCATTAGTGGAATTCATGTTGACCAATCACTAACCTCTAACCTTATCAATGGAATCAACACATCGAATGGGTTCAACATAGCATATAATCTTTCCAAGTAATATAGGTTTCATGCCCTTCAAACTCAAGCTATCATTGTTCACCTCTTGTAGTTTGTAGAGACTTGTTATGTTGGTTCCTTGAATAATCATTGAAATCTATGTCGAATTTGAATAGAAGTTCAACAAACCTAAATTGGGGATTTCAAAATCACTTGCATTCGAACCCCAAGATTTAAATCTAACTAACCTTGTGACATAGCTTGTCTGTGATTACACATTTTTCAAATATAAGGTACACTAAACTTGGAGGTTGGATCAAGAAACATGTTAATCACCTAGTTAAGTTGTCGATGTTGAAAACTCAATGGATATTGAGAATAAAATGTCAATATTAGTGAAGAGGATAAGAGACATGATATGAAAATATTGAAGACTAACATGTCCACCTGATTTATTAGCTATCTTATCACGCATAGTATCAACTTCACTTGCAAGCCAAGGATTTTGCAAGAGGTATTAACTAGTAAGGATCTCAGAACTGGTTGGGTACCTTAGAGAAGGAGATCAAGTTGTTTATTGAGATTGAGTCGTACTTAACATGTGGAGAAAGTTCCTATTGGATTGAAGGTGGTTGGATGTAAATGTATCTTTGACAAGAATGATATGCCACACAACTCTCAAAAAGTATAAGTAATTTGTAACTAAAGGACACTGTAAAGTTGATGGAGTAAATAACAAGGAAACATTTTCCCTTGTTGTAAAAATTAGATTTTCCTTAAAAGTATTATTGGCATTGGCATTATCATGTGATCTTGAAGTTGAGAAAATGAATAGCAAGATTGTGTTTCTACATCGAGAGATGGAAGAAGAAATATGTATAAAATATCCTAAAGAGTTCAAGGTTGTTTGGAAGACAAGAGGCCATTTTTAAAATACAGGATTCACATGGATTAAAAAAATGACCAACATAGCATTAAAAAATATGAACAATTTATTGAAAAGAAATGATTTTGAATGAGCTTTACAGAGCATTACATATACTTTCAGTTAAGTGATGGGAACATGTTAAAATGGTTTTTGTATATGTTAGGGACACCTTGATTATTATTGACCACAAGGAAATGGTTACATTTTTATATTAAGTGATGGCCTCATGTTAAAATGATTTCTCTATATGTTAGGGACATCTTGATGATTAATGATGACAAGTCAATGGCCCCATTGACAAACAATTGATTGTTAACTCCATTGAGACAAAGTTGGATCTTGCTTTTGTGCATTACTTGGGAATTGAGATTTGGTAAGATAGGAGGAAGAAAAACATTTTGATTGCAAAGAACATTATTGTATTCTAAAAGTACTAGCATGGAATTATCATAGTTTGTGAACAATGAGAAAAATGGGATGAAGAAAATTTTTGTATCACATTGGAATTGATGTTTTGATGTATAAAATCTTCGTAGTGAACTCAACATTGCATCAATAACTTTGATGTGATCATTATATTCATGGTTGACCACGGTCAATACCATTGGGATCTTATGAGAGAATTTTGAACTATATATAAGGAAAAAATTATTATAACATTTGTTACAGTGTAAGTAAATTGCTAAAAACAAATTTGTGCAAGATTAATTATTTTCTTAATCCTTGGTATAAATTGAAATTAAGTAATTTGAATAGAACGTCATTATGTGGTACCCTGTATCTCTGATTCTTTATTTTTATTCTTTACTGTTAACCAAAATCAGTAAACCCTAATTTACCTTCTTTTGCAACAATGGCGACTACGCTTTTGTTTATGTCCTCCAAAACCCTGCAATATACCCACAGATAAAACTACTGTTGCTTTCTGACTTTGAAAAATGCAATGAAATTTGAAAATAAAAATCATCGTACCCTCCACCACTCCATGGATATCGCAATCCATTAAAAAATATTATGTTGCTCGCAAAATTCTTAAAAACCCTCTTAATGTGCTGCACAAAAAATGATTTAAATCAGTATGTTATTAGAGGCGATCTCTCTTTCTATATGTCATTTTTTGTATGGAAGGAAAATTGCAGAGTTGTAGAAAGTTACGTGTCCACCGTATTGAGTGGTTATCCAATGGTGTCTAGGTTGAACTCCATAGCCTTTTTCACAAGAATTCACAAACCCCTCGTAGTTGAATGTCGAATTAGGAAACATACTTTTCTCTGGATCGTCAACCATCGACATTACCATTTCTGTACAAGCCTACAGCACAATGGATGGATTATTTTTAAGATTGTGTCAACCCCATTTGAGATGCCATTGAACTTGGAAACTATGGATACCATTAATATTGCTAGAAATTTAACTAATTTCATACAACCATCTATACAATTACTAAGGATTTTGCCCAAAAAAAATAAAATAACCAGTGAACAATATTCAACCTGAAATGACCAGCCAGACTCTCCATGCGGATCACTCGAGTTCAAATGAAAGCAAGAACTGCTCCCAGTGTAGTTATAATAAACGTTTACTGCACCGTATAATCGACTGAGGAGGTCTGTACCACCAGAGGGATTATCTATTGCCTTGCACATCTGTTATTATAGGGGCAACAAAACAATTTAAAGAGATTATAAAAAGCTATATAAATTTTCTTAAATCTGCTCATGCAAATTAAGAAGGCTACTGCAATTACTTGCTTCACAAGAAACGCTGGAAAAGGCTGAACAAAGTTGGCCGCAACTGGATAATCTGTCATGGCAGTGTTGTAATAAGCATCATACAACCACCCATCCAAATTCCCAGCAATATCACTATCGCTAGTTGATCTGAAACAAGAACGGTTTCTTATGTTAAAATATACATGATTCAAACTACATGTAATTTCATGCCCCTATCAGCTGTATGTTTGATCCATAGAACAAAGGCATGCATTTCATAGAGATTCAGTGTCGGTACTGGCAAATTTTGAGAGACTTTCTCAGAGATTTCAAGCCTTCAGGAGTTGATGACATCTCATCAATCACATTCCAGGAAGTTTTGATCACATTGAAGCAGTTCTCACTTTCACTCTGCTGTGCAAATTAAGAATTCATATTGTATCAGAATAACAATAAAATTACAAAACCTACTCAGAATGCATTGTTTTCATGATTAGGAAATTTATACCCTGAAATATTGAGACACAGTGTTGTCAAAACTATTTGGAGGAGTAATGTTATTGAAATACAAAATAGGAGCCGAGGATGAGAGTGCACCGATTGCAATGTGCAGGTACTTCAATCGAAACCAAGCAGCTAACACTGCAATTCATGAGCCCAGAAGGGAATAAAATATAATTTTGATTTTTTTAATTTTATTATTATGACATCATCTTGCCACATGTCAACTCAAATCCAGATACCAAATCCCAAAGATGACATCATCTTCTATCCACCAATCAGCTGTTTACAAAAATAGCTTTTTAACAAAATAAGAAAAATATTTTACAAACCCCTAAGTCATACTTTGCAAAACAAGTTTTAATTCTTTATAGCTACCTCAAAAAACACCAACTAATACCAAAGTCAAAGGAGTTTGATTTGTGATCAATTACAATATACCTGCCTGAGGCAGGTATAATAAATATATTTGAATATTAATATATATTTAAAGATTTTAGCAAATGAATTATTCAATAATTTTTATTTTATAAATCGTAACTCCATTATCATTATATTTTAGTAATTTTTTTTATTTAAAATGATTGTAGATCTTTCCAAAATCGTTAGTAAATATTATGGAAACATTAATAATGGAAAATTTAGAGAATTGGATTTTTTATTTTTAAGAAAAATTATATTAATTACTAAAATTGTTAATATATTATTTAAAAGAAAATTGACAAATCTCGAAGTTATTCCAATTTTTTTTTTAAACTTGAAGTTAATTCTTATTGTAAGTGAGTGGATAAAAGAAGGTTTGATGATGGATCCATTATGTTGAAAGCAAGGATTCATCATGAGGTGAAAATGAAATAGGTGAATTCATTGGATCTATTTATTATTTTTAAATTAATATTTCTTTTCCTTAATCTAATCACTAATTTTGTTCCCTTACAAATTTTTTATTTTTGCAGGAAGAAGTTTTGACACCCAGTAAAAGATAGGTTCATATAGCAATTGAATGGTTTACTATGGGATCATAATCCCATGAGGAGACATTGAAATAGGTTTTTCATGACAATAACAATCTTTTTGCAGAAAGAAGTATTGCGAGTAGCAAAAAAAATTACATTCATTACATCCAACCATATAGTTTACTTCAGCTTGCCTTTCCGAGGATAGCTGAGCATAGGAAAGGTTCCATAGCTCAAAAGGAAGCTAGAAATGGTTTGAATAAAATTTCCAATCATGTGACTTAGAGTTCGAGCAGATGATCCTTTCTGTCCCCGATTTCATTGCAACATGCGCACCTCCAGAACAACTGGATATCATATCTAATTTTTGAAGTCATATGAAACAGTTGGCATACTAGTGCACTAGAGAACCAAGACTTCACAATAATTGATTATTGATTTAGTGTGGGATCATACTCATTGGTTGAACACCTGCATATAATAATCAAATATGCCTTATACCTATTTTTTTCCCAAACAATCCATATAATACAAGTTCGTGTTATACGTAAAAATCTTTTCAATATTTTCATTATTCCATACATACAATTCGTTATATTTTTATTATTTCATATAATGAAATTATACAGTCTTATGATAAATTGTGTGTTGTCTTACTTAACAATTGATACCTAGTAACTAACCAATTGATGCTTGGTAACTAATCATTCACAAGTTATTTAGAATGTGGATTTAGAAGTAAAAATGATGAAACAACTAAGAAAGTGATGTAATATTCCGAATTTTGGACCTAACATTTATAGGCATGTGCCTATTGATTATGATGATTATCTTGATGTTTTATTTCTATATTGGGTCGAAGACCCCACTGCATATGAACATGATGATTTGTTTTATATATTGGGCATAAGCTAATTATTGATGATATATGTATATGCTTGTTTGTGTTGGTCATGGACCCTAAAGCACATGATTGATGAGATGTTTTGTGTTGAGCGAGGAGCTCTGGAGCACTTCAGTGATTGATGATTTGTGTTGAGCGAGAAGATCTAGAACACATGAAAAGATAATTAGATGTGTTGGGCATAAACCATAGAGCCTTGCATGCTGATGTTGAGCATAAGCTCTATAGCATCGGATCCTTGGCCATTGTATCCCTTGGTGTATCGTACAAGTACATCTTAGCCCTAGTGTTGAGCGAGGAGCTTTGGAATTGCACTGAATTCTGCGACCCTGTTAAATCACTGAGTATGGGATCTGGTAAGCACTAGGGGTTACTGAAAAGAATTTAATAAAATTATGAGTGAAAACGACTCAAGAAAAATATTGATCTCATCATACTTATTTATAAGTGATTAAATGAAAATTTGAATTTATGTATTCTCATCAAAGTATCAAAGAGCTACCACATTATACGAAGGAAATCCAACAGGCAAGGATGTTTAGAGCTGCCTATCCTAATAGACCTAAAACATCTACCTACTTGACTTTAATGAAGAAGTGTCATTAAGTCTAGGGATCATGGTATATGATTCCCAAAGACAACTTAACCAAGTGTTATATTATTATGTACTTTATACATGGTATGTATAAATAATTAAATATATTAATAATATAAATAGATTAAAGAAAGAAGAGGAGCTTCATCAATTATTATTCATTATTAAATATTTAATAAATAGTATAATGTCTATAAAAGTCCAACTAGGAACTAGCAGAAAGTTCCTAAGTCAAAATATTAATAATTAGCCAAAGTAATTGAAAAAGGGTTAAAACAAGAAACCAAGGTTCCTTGATTTAACTGTCCATTTGAATGAAAAGTCTGTCTATAAAGACTTAAGCAAAGGAAAGGCTTGGGGTTCTGATCTATCATTAGAGTACTCATTTTTCTTCCTGTTTTTCTCTCAAGTAAATTCTTGAAGAAACATTTCCTAGAAGGAAAAGGAGAACTGATCTAGATCTCATACACCAATCAGGAAACCCTAACTTAGGAGCTCTAAGCTACTTGCATGCTGGAGTCCAGCTCGACGGGTTCATATTAGTACTAGGAACGGTTTCGGGCCATGGTTGGGAGGAATGTGGTAGTTCTCAAGTGATTTGGTCATCAAAATCAGAGGTCAAATCTGTCTTAAATTATTAATGTTGGTTATCTAAAAAGTGTGCAGGTTCAACCATTAAAGGAGCTTAAAAAAATTACAGGTATGAGTTCCTAGTATGTCAAGTTCATTTCTAGGGTAAATGTTGGTTGCTTTATGTAAAGGTTCCTTATATATTTCTAACCCTAGAAATGATAGTTCTGTCCATATCTCCTAGGGTTACCTTTCTTAAATCCTAACCCTAGAATGTATTCTATTTTCTATATTAATTGATAGAAATGTGAGGTAAATGATTTCAATGCATCTCCTAACCTTATGTGTTTCATTTTCTGGTAAGAATCTGCTAGGGTTTGTATTTTTTAAATATACCCTCAAGTTGTAAATGTTATCATATGTTGTATATTATTAGGATTGTATCTTTAAGTTTGTTTTTGTATTACTTCAGTATTCAACTTTTGTTACTGTAAACTAGGGTTTGATTTCGAGTAACTAAGTAATTGTTTTTTAGGCTTCATTACTCTACTCACATATTTCATTTGTCGGTAGAGGCTTGTCTAAGTTTATTTTGAACTAGTTCAGAAGTAGGAATTCATATATTTATATATAATTACTAGCTTCAACCTAAAGTACCAATAAAGGAACTATGATAGTATCCATCTAATTATTAACAACAATAAGTAAACCAGAAATATTAAATATAGGTTTTTAATAACAGAACTAGATAATAAATTAAATCAAGAGTAAATAAACCATTAAGACCTTTCAAGGTTTGTGTTATTAACTATAACTTAAATAGAAAATCAATTCCATTAAATAACAACATCATAACTAAATGAGCAGAGGAGGAATCGTGACCATCCATGTGGTACTATATCAAATCTCTAATCATATATATATATATAAGAACCCACGGTTTCCTATCCAATCCATCATAAAAAACCAAATTTCACTTATGCATAACCATTTAACAAAATTACATAACCTATCAAATATTACACATAACAAATTAAACAATATCATAATCATATTATAAACCCATGTATTACAAATAGGGACAGGAATCGAATCCTGTGGGCATACAAGCCCAGCCTCTTTTAATTAATTAAAACACAACTCATCATATTAATATCCAAATAGAGTCGAACCTTATTGGGTTTTGTCTGCATCCACACTATGGCCATGCTATACATAACATGTATGCAGGAAACAAATTATAAACCAGCACCATGCTGATAATACGAACCGTGATTACCCTACAACATGGCCTCAATAATTTCCCAAATTTTTCAGTGAGTCACAATTGGCAAATCACATTTTCCATATTCATGAAAGTTGTCAAATGGATGCTAAAAGTCAAATAATTGCCAAGGAGGAAAATGACTAGTTTCCTAGGTTGGGGATGGAAGCTTTGAGATTTGGAATAAAGGGGGATAATAAATGATGTTTAGAAATTAGAAGAGGATAAATATTTAATAATGTAGCTTATTAAATAAATACAAGAAAAAATTGAAATGGCTATGGAGAATGGAGACACATGGAGACTATGGGGCCCACTCAAGCTAGAATTCCTATGTTAAAAGGAATCCTCCTCTTGTAATTTTAAATCTATGGGAAGCTTAATGTTTTGGTATCGATTATGAGGTTAATATAATTGTCCATATAGTTCATAGGTCTAATTTGGGATGAATTGTAACTTACATGGGAGAGGAAGATTCAAATGGGAGTTTTATGGACACTTGGCTAGATTCTCCTTACATTTATGACATCTATGACATCGATGATAGAGATTCTATGATAGTTATGACACAAGTCAGATATGAAGGATGACAAACTGACATGTCAGGACTGAATAGAGAATCTTAGAAGTCTAATTTGGGAGTTGGAGAAGGCCAAGAGGCTCCTACTCAAATTTGGGAGAAGAGGGAAGGTGAAGAGAGAGGCCACATGGCATAGCATGAGCAGCCACACCAATTCGACTTGGATTTGGTTTTTGGATAGATTTGGAACATTATAAGACCAATCATTTTTATAAAATAAAGGGATGAGACATGAGAAGAAGCTTTTTCTCAATTGTGAATTGTGAGAGCTAATGGATGGCTAGTTTTCTTGCTTAAGCCAATTTCAAGGGTGAAAGATTCCCATCCTAGTTGGTGTTTGGAAAGGCCACTTGTTGGGATTTGGGCCTTTAAGGTCCTTAATTTTGGCAACTCCGTGGTTTTGGTGCGAAGCTTGTAAGCGAAGTTGCAGTCCAAAATAGTCTTAGGGGCTTCTGGGTTGGGTCGAAGCCCCTCTTTTTGTAAATGACCCATGGTTTAAACCCATGGTTTGTGGGTACCCATGGTTTAAGCCCATGGTATTGTAATAGTGCACTTGTATAAATAGGCACTTATGTAAAGGAGTTAAGGGTTTTTTTGACGGTTTTTATGTATGATGATTTGATGCGAAGAAGCTAAGGCCTATTTTAGGGTTTAAGGTTAAGTCCCAACTGAGTGCATGGATGACCTCTGTAGCTGAGTGCGCAGAGGGTTTAAGAAGAAAGGTTCTGTAGCTAAGTGTGCAGTTTGGGTTGTTGAGAAGATCTGCAGCTGAGTGCGTAGATCAGAACTGTTGTTTTGTAAAGTGTTGAATATAAATGCAGTTCTGTGGACGTAGTCCCTACACTGGGGGTGAACCACGTATATCTGGTGTTGTGGTGGTTCTTGTTGTTTTGTTCTTGTTATGTTTTATGCATTTGATAAGTAGATGAATGATAAAGTAATATATATTGCTAAGTGTTAACTTCGCTGTGAATTCCCAATTAAGGGTTAAGCAAGAAACTATCTTTTTATCTAACTGCGAAGCTATTTAATTGAATGTCGAAGTTCTATATTGCATAATTATTCTTACTTAAGGCTAAAGGTACAGTAATATCCCTCTTTTTCTTGCAGAAACTTGATTCTGTGGCACCCCATAGCTGTTTCGGGTGAGACTGCAACCTATTCGCAGGTTGTTGCTGAAAGGGCCAACACTGTGGGTCTGTTTGTTGGTGTAAAGATAAAAGGATAAGAACCCAGGTCTACCCTAAGCGCCAACAAATTGGTTCTGTTGCCGGTTGAACTACTATTTGCTTCAAGAGGGATCTACGTCGTACCTAGAGGGATATGTTTTGGAGGCACTCAGTAAAATAAATCAGTGACTAGATCGAAGATACTTATCTGAAATTTGCTGAACAAGAAAATAAAGATCCTCACCATAGCTCAGACGATTTCTTGCAACGCTACGTTTTTTCTGATATTTATGAAATTTTCTTTGGTAGTATCCACATAGAATTGCACCAGTGGTTATCCAGGTTCACAGAAAGAAAGACAAACTTCAAATAAGATCAGTCTCTGGCTTGGACCCCAGAAAGAATTACGCTGTTGAAAAGTGTGAACAACACGGTATCAAGAGCTGTTGACTTCTGGACAACGCGAACCGTTGAAGCATTTGTGACGGAGTTCGCCATCGACACACATACTTCTTTCAGCGAAGCAGAATGACAGTTTTTCAAAGGACCTAGGGGTAAGTACCTGAATTCATTAAGTCTGAAAATTAAAATTCTCTTGGCTAAGAAATGCATATTTCTTATCAAATAAGATTGCTAGATTTATTGCTACTAACCTGTGTTTGGAAGCGAAAGTGACTTCAATGAGCAAAGTCGTTTGCTTCGCAATGGTAAAAGATACAAGAGAACTATTGGATCCTACAACCTAGGCCAGAATATTGATTATACCTCATTAAGTCCAGAAGAATCTGAATCTAAGGAAACCCTTTTTTTTAGAAACCCTCCTATCACCCCGCAATGAATATTTGTTATCCCTGAGAACCCGTCCCAGTATGAAAGTAACCCTAGCCCGAGTAGTCCTGTCACAGGTCAGTCTACCTCGAAAAGTTCCCTTCCTCCTATTACCAGTATTCCCCCTCCCCCTCCCCCCCCCTCCTCGATCCACTATGGCCCATGTGAATGATGATATCAAGCTTCCAGTCTTTAAAGGAACTGGATCAGAGGATCTAGAGCAGTTTTGGTTCTTATGCAAAGCTGTTTGGACTGCTAAGAATATTATGGATCAAAATACAAGAAGAGCATAGCTGGTCACATCTTTTAGAGACCAAGCTTTGACTTGGTTTATGAAGTTTTCCAGTACTCAGAACTATATCTTAGCTGATATTAAAAAAGTAATGATCAAATAATTCAAGAAGCCTAAATCAAAGTCATAGTGTATAACTGAATTGAAAGAAATTTAGCAGAAGCAAGGTGAATCGGTTTGGGACTTTGATCAGAGGTTCAAGGTTCTGTTGGATCAAGTTAGTTTCACCAATGGACTAGAAAAGCATAAAGAATGGTTCATTGCAGCACTATTGCCTCATATTAGGACTCCACTTATGCAACAGAAGCTTGTTGATCAGTAAGAGGCATTGGAAATTGCTATGAAACTTGAAACAGCTCCTGTTGGAGATAATTATGGAATAGCCTAGATACAGGCACAGTTAGCAGAAATGGCTTTGGAACTTCGCGACATGAAAAAAGAGAAAAATATTCGAGAATAGGTTTGGTGTACATGATGTAAGACATAAGGTCATGACAAAGAACAGTGTCCTGCATTAAGAAATTATCTGAATACTGGTGCACCAGACCCATTTAACCCTAATGTTCTATATTGTGAGATCTGTAGAACAACTGGCCAGCATCGACCAGAAGATTGCTATCTACTGCAGAGATATGTTCAAGTACCTAATAATCCCTACTGCAAGTTCTGTAAGTCAGTTGGACATAATGAAGACCAATGTTGCAGCTTTGACCTCATGCGAGAGCGAACCTATGATGCTTATAGGGTACAACCCGATGCACAAGGAAATGATGGATATGGTTACCGTGGTAGTACATCAGGTCAAGGTAACTTCATAGGTCATGGTCATGGTGGTATGCCTGGAAGAGGTCGAGGCCAGGTTATTTTCTATAACTGTAATCAGGCATGACATGTATCTAGAGACTGTCAGAACCCAACTACGACATGTCGATATTGCAGAGCAGTCGATCATGTGATTGAGGAATGCCCACAGTTGATAGCCAAGATACAAGAAAGAAATGGGCCTCCTACTCAGAATTTTCAGATGATTGCTGTAGAAAAAATACCTGTCCCAGCCATTAACGTTGTTACAAGGAGTGGAGCTACGACGCAGGTGTCGAATAAGGGGAAACAACCTGACGAGGCTTGGGTCCGTAAGACCCCAGAGAAAATTCCAGCCTTCGATGTTGGAAGAGAAAAAGGACCATTTATGGAAGCTAAAAAAGACTTTACTGATCCGAGAACATCAGTAGCAACTACGCAACAACATCAACAACAGTTACAGTTCCAAGAAGCTTCGCCTGATCAAGTAAGTAGACTAACATCATTTTTACAGAGTTGTATGAAGCTATTAAGAAATCAGAATGCTTTGAATGAGTTACAGAAAGTTATTGCATCTTGCAAACCTCTGCGAAGCTCGGATAGAGAAAAAAATATTAATAGAGTTAGAAGGACTGGAAGAGAAATGAGATTGCATGCTCAAATAGGAGATTATGACATGACTAATATCATTTTAGACCTAGGATCAAAAGTGAATGCCCTAACTAAGCAGACATGGGAACAAATGGGAAAACATATGCTTGAATGGTCCCCCATACAGCTGAGATTAGCCAATCAACAAAAGATTGTGCCCTTGGGAATATTCCCTAGTGTACCATTGGATATTGATGGAGTCAGTACCTTAGCAGACTTTGAAGTCATTGAAATAATTGATGATAGCAACCCCTATCTAGCCTTTCTAGGAATTGAATGGGCAATAGACAATTATGCAGTAATCAACCTTAAGAATAGACAGATGAATTTTGAGGGAAAAGGCTTGAGAGTCATAGTACCGTTGGACCCTTCTCAAGGAGAAAGGTATACATAGCCAGTCAGAGATGAAGATCAGGATGTTTTGGATCATATCTACAACATCACAGCTAAGGAAGAAGACTATGTTAACCCTACTGCTGAAGGTATAATGGATTGGCAGTGTGACAGTTCTTGCATGACTGACTCAGATGAAGGATTAGAGAATTGACAGAATAGACTTTATGAACTACATGGACATTGATGTGCAAGAATTACCAAGTCTCTTAGATGGGTTGGCTCACAAACAAGAATCTTACCTACTTTTGATGGCTTGACAGATCCATAAGATTTTATTGTACAATTCTCAGAGCAAGTACCAGATTCACAGAAAATGGAGACTCTAGATTCAATATTTATTGCCACAGCTGCCAGATGGTGGAATGGTCATAAAAAGTATATTCATAGCTGGGGAGCTTGTCAAAAGTTTCTTCGCTTGAGATTCATGGATCAACCTCAAGAGGTACGAAGTAGATTTAATGGGAAGACTAGCCCTCAAGAACATTTGGAGCAGTATTATGAAGCATGGAAGCATGTACCTTGTGAAGAATGGGTACATAGGTTTGTACACACTCTGGAACCTATAGAAAAGAACTGGTATGCGGAGGTGGAGCTTCGCCATGGTACTGTAAGTTGGGATAGTCTTGTTGATAGTTTTGTGCTCACATTTTCTATTAATGAGGTTTGACCTGCTTTGGACGCAGCTATTAGGTTGATCCATACTACAGTGTTTGATGATCAAGAAATAGTTGAGTACCAACCTAATTGGAACGAACAAGAAGATGATGCAGTAGAATTCTATAACCTCGCCATTGATGAAGATGATGACCCTTGTAACATTAATATTCTTGAGTCAGAAGGATACTGTGAAGTACATGGACCGGTAGTCGAATCACCTAAAGTAACTCAGCCCTTGTAAACAAGGAAAGTAAACATTGGATCAGAAGAAACGCCTAAGTATGCTACCATTGGAAATTATTAGGATGAAGAAATGGTGAGCAAAGTGACTGAACTTCTCCATGAGTATCAAGACTTATTTTTGACGAAGTTCTCAGAAATGAAAGGTATCCTTGGTGATATAGGAGTGATAAAAATCCCTTTGAAAGCTTATGTGAATCCTGTGAAGTAGCGCCCTTATAGGCTAAACCCTAAGTATAAATAAAAAGTCAGGATCGAGCTAGATAAGATGCTCCCTGCAGGAATCATTGAGCCTGTCAAGGAGTTCGAATGGATCAGTCCTATGGTGGTAGAAGAAAAGAAGACCAAGGGAGAAATCAGAATCTGTGTTGACCTAAGGAAGCTGAATGATGCCTATTTACATGATCCTTTCCCTACTCCCTTTACAGATAAGTTTTAGACAATGTCGGAGGTCAAGAAGTGTATTCTTTAACTGATGGATTTTCAGGTTACCATCAGATCAGAATTGCTCTAGAGGATCGACATAAAACAACCTTCACTACAGAAATGGGATCTTTTCAGTATACTGTTATGCCCTTTGGATTGAAGAATGCACCTGCTATGTTTTCTAGAGTAGTCATATCTGCATTTAAGGAATTCATTCATAAGTTCCTGGAAGTTTACTTTGATTATTGGACTATCTTTGGTTTATTGAAAGATCATATAGCCAGTTTAAGACTTATGCTGGAAAAGTGTAGACAGCATCAGATTTCATTGAACCTGGAGAATTGTATCTTTTGTGCACCTTTTGGATTTATGCTAGGTCACATTATATGCAAGCAAGGATTGATGGTGGATCCTATGAAGATAGCCATTATTGTAAACTTACCACCTCCTAAGTCTGTTAAGAAACTTCGCACTACACTTGGTCATACTAGATATTACAGGAAATTCATTAAAGGATATGCTCAAATTACAGCCCCTATGGAAAAGAAACTGAAGAAAGATATTAAGTTTGAGTGGACACTTGAATGTTAGGAAAGCTTGGATATTTTGAAAGAAAAGATGGTAACTACCCCTGTCTTGGTATTCCCTGACTGGAGTAAGGAGTTTCATGTTCATGTCAATGCATATTCCATTGCTTTAGGTGTAGTATTGGCTCAGTTAGGTGAAGGTAATATTGATCACCCTATTGCTTTTGCAAGTAGAAAATTGTCCACAGCAGAAAGAAATTATACTACCACAGAACGAGAAGGTCTAGCTATGGTTTATGCTTTGCAGAAATTTTGACATTATTTGTTAGGATCTCATTTTAAGATGTTCACTGACCATTTTGCTTTAAATTATTTGGTTAACAAGCCTGTGTGAGGTGGAAGGATATGCAGATGGCTGATTTTGTTTCAAGAGTATGAATTTGAGATCATAGTTAAGCCAAGAAGACTTAACTTGGGGCCTGACCACTTGTTGAGGCTCGAGTCAGGAGAAGAGCCCACTAGTTTGGACAAAGGTCTTCTTGATGCCCAGTTGTTTTCCATCCAGATGGTTGATGACTATTTTTCAGGATATTGTTTAGTACTTGTATATAGGTTTTGCACCCTCTGAAATGACAACACAGAAGAAGAAGCAACTGGTGGTTAGAGCAGCTGACTTTACCTTAATAGCAGGACAACTGTATAAGATGGGACCAAATGAAATACTACGTAGATGTGTCCTGGAGCATGAAAAGACGTTGATTTTGGCTGAGGCGCATTCTGTAGCAGCAGGAGGTCATTATGTAAGAAAAGCTATGGTACAGAAAATTATGACAGCTGGATTATGGTGTCCTACAATTCATAAGGATGCAAGAGAGTATTGCCACAGCTGCAATATTTGTCAGACGACAGGAAAACCATCCAGGAGGGATGAGATGCCTCTGGTTCCACAGGTAACTTTACAAGCATTTGACAAATGGGGTATTGATTTTGTTGGACCAATCAATCCCCCTGCAAAGAAATTTGGAGCAAGATACATCATTACAGCAACTGATTACCTTACTCGTTGGGACGAAGCACAACCAGTCAAGGACTGTAGCACTGCTACAGCTGCGAAGTTCATATTTGATAATATCTTATCGAGGTTTAGGTGTCCTAGAATTATTATGAGTGATCAAGGATCACATTTTCTGAATAAGACTATTGAAGCATTGACCGAAGAATTTCAAGTATATCATCAAAAGAGTACTGCCTACCATCCTCAATCAAATGGAACTGTCGAAGACTTTAACAAGATTCTTGAGCATGCTCTGACGAAGGTTTGCAATGTTAACAGAAATGATTGGGATATTAGAATTCCAGCAGTATTATGGGCTTATAGAACCACTTGCAAGAAGTTGACAGGCCACACACCTTTTAAGCTGGTATATGGACAAGAAGCAGTTATGCCCATGGAGTACATTGTTCCTAGCCTCAGAATATCTTCCTTCACAAAGATGGATGATCCAGCTATGTTGAATGAAAGGATGGCAAAGATACTAGAACTAGAAGAAGACAGATTCATTGCAGGTTTCCAGCATCAGGTACAGAAAGCTAGAGAAAAAGCATGGCATGATAGACACATTAAGAAGAAGCATTTCCAAAATGGTGATCTTTTACTCTTGTATGACAGCAAATTCATGAAGTTCCCAGGTAAGTTCAAGACACATTGGAAAGGACCATACATAGTTCAGAAAGTTACTGATGGTGGTGCAGTTCAGTTAGCTAAATTAAATGGAGAAATTTTTCCCTCCATGGTGAATGGGAGTAGATTAAAGAAGTACAGGGACAAGCCTATACCACATGATTAGAAGTAATAGCAAAAAGAAGAGTCTAAGTACCAAAAACAGTTGAAATTCGGTACTAGACTACAATGAAGCTGTTCTCAGAGAGTTTCAGCAGATTGTTGAAAAAGTTACGAAGTGTCGAAGGTCAATATTGTGGCGAAGTTGAAGTTAGTGGTTGTGCTAAAGAAGAAAGGTGTGTCGAAGCTTAAAATGCAACCATTGGAAAAAAAATTAGATTTGGCAGCGCCGTTTGTTAACTGTATTAACTACCTATAATTATGAGATTTTGGGAAATCTAGCGCCATTTGGACAAGATCTACCGCTATTTGGTCAGATTTGGTGTCTTTAATGCATAGTTATGGCAGATTTGGTCATTGGATTCTATAAGAAGACACCCAGGCCTGTGAATTTCGCATTACACATTTTCTTGATTTTTACAGTTTGGTCAGATTTGGTGTCTTTAATGCACAATTATGGCATATTTGGTCATTAGATTCTATAAGAAGACACCCAGGCCTGTGAATTTTGCATTACACATTTTCTTGATTTTTACAGTTTAGTCCATGTCAGCTGATCGCGAAGTCCAGGAACTCTTGAGAGAATTCAGACAGAGGGGTCTGCAAAACCTTATGAGCAATCCACCAGCATATGCACCTTGCGAAGAGACTCCCCCAGCGCCGAATCAACCAATGCACGCATGATCTACCAGGAAGAAGTTTAATACAGAAGTTCACTCTAAGCGAAACGAAGATAGGCAGAAGCCATCAAGAAAGACACCGGAGGATCCCGAGATGAATCCCTCTGGTTCGGCAAAGTTCCCACTTGAAGGTTTTGAAGACTTTGGTGAGGATGAGAATGTTGCATTGCAGCATCGACCATATCTTCCTCCTGTTCGACCAGGAGTTCAGCCACCTCGACGGATAGCGAAGTTCACATTATGCACCCCTTCGTTGCCATAGGGTGTGCAGTTGGTCGGGACGATGACAGGAAAAATAGACCAGCTCAAGTATGCAGACCACGATATGAATGATTGTGGGAAATTTCTGCAGTTCGCACCTGGGAAATACTTGCACTCTGTACATTATCCAGAGACCGGTACGACGTTACTGGAAGTCAAACAATGGGCTGCTGGCTTGGAGCAAGCTGGCTTGTTGAAGATGCTAAATGTCCCCCACTTTGGTTGCAGCACACAGGTTACTGTGGTGGTCAAGTAGCTATTGGAATTGGTGCATGATGGGAACCTATGGATAGGAAGCCAGAAAATATCTATTGATGGAGAGTTGATTCACAGGATTACAGGATTGCCGAAGGAAGGACCTGATCCTGGGATCAAATTCATTGGGAAGCACAAAGACATGAAGCTGGCACAGCACATGAAGGACCGCTTCGGGTTGACGAAAGGAAAGTGAGGGTATCAAACCTTGACAATTCAGCACCAAAACATTTGCTTCACCACAGAGCTCCTAGCATGCAAATTAATGCAGAAGTGTAGATCGAATGAAGTACCTTCCCTAATCGTCAATATTGCTGCGAACTGTGCCGAAGGCTATAGTTACAAATGGGCAGAGTACATTGCTAGGGAATTTCTTGAAGATGTCTGTGGTGTATAGGAGAAAGGTAGACCTTTCCATTACTCATGGTTTATAGTGCTTATCGCACTAGTAGGATGGAGAGAACCTACTGAGGCGCAGTTTGTTGATGTGCCTCCGCAGATTCCTGGTGTAGCAAGGTACGCATCTCTTTGGGTGTCATAGGATAAAGCCTTACAACAAATGAAGAACTATGTGTTCACCTTCTATGCGATGAACATTTTGTATGAGATGCTGAAGATGCCACGGATCAATAATGAGCTATTTTCTCAGTATGCGGGAGTGGCCAACTTCAAGGCTGACATGCACAATGTCTTCATCCAGGCCCGTGCAGATAACAAGCATGCATGCTAGAAGTTTCCATACGTGGTGACCTAAGAAGACATCCTCGCAGTAGTTCAGTAGTGGTCGGCTGAATGGATGAAGGATGCAGGAACAAGGCCCAACATACCAGTCCCCCCAGTGACAGATGTGGGTGTAGGTTATAGTCAGGTGCCACAGAGTGACCCACCAGAAGAAAGCGAAGAACAAGATGAGTCACAGTAGAGTTGAGATGACCATGGTGGTGATGACGGAGTTGATGAAGAAGAGGAAGAATTGATCAAAACCATCTTAGACCCCAATCGCCTAGATAAGCGCAAGTCTCTAGAGGCAGAGGAAGTGACTAAGCCTCAGCCCAGAAATAAAGTGAAGGCATCAAAGGGAAAGAATATCGTTGAAGATCCCACCCTAACGATGGAAGAGCTTGATCAAGCTTTGACGAAGTCCATAGAAGTATTAACCAGCAAATGGTTAGAGTTTGCAGCTACGCACCTTGATGTGCTCACTGGAATATCGCAACGAATTACAGAACTGAAAGAGTTAGCAGAAAGATCAGCGACTAGCGTTGCAGCAAGCAGTGCCCCAGCAGGTGCGCAGCCAGATACGAGACAATGGCCAGCTAGATATAACAAAGGACAAGTGCCAAGTGTAGCCCTCATAATAACTGACATAGCATCTCGATCCCAGATGAGCATGACAATTGAGATAGATTACACCAAGTTGTCTATGCTGGAGTTGCATCTTTGTCAATTGGAAATCATGAAGGAGATCCAAGAACAAGATAGCTACTCACGCATGCAGTTAGAAAATTCCATGAAGCAGAGTGAGAGCCTCGCAACGCAGTTGGAAGAAGCTGAGCAGAAGAAGAGGGAAGCAAAAAACAAGTGGGCTACACTAGCGTGAGTATTGGAGGAGGCGTGTCAAAGTCTCCTTGACTTCGACATGCAGGCTGAAGAAGAATCAGAGCAAAGAATTGTCAAGCTAAAAGACTATGCACAACAATCTCGAAGCGAGATAGAGAAGATGAAAGCAGAACATGAGGCTCCGATTGCAGAGCTTCAACTTCGCATCATTCTTGAGAGTCCACTAGAGGTCAGGGAGTAGCGTCGCAGAGTTATTCAGGCCTCAGCAACGAAGATCTAAGATCTTGTGAGTAGTGCAGCAAAGCTACTAGATGAAAGCATCGAGGCTTAGGAAAACTTGCAAGACAACCCAGAAGTCAAAAACTTGCAAGAAACTATCAAGTAGCGACAGACGGAGCTGGATGCAGTGAAAGCAGAGATTAAGGCATTGCCTCCTATGCAGAAGATGCTTAAGGTGAAGCATAGCAATGAGCTCCAGTAAGAAATTGAGTCTTACAGAAGAAAAGAGACACTGTTGGTGAACTCTGTGCAGCCCCTTCTTAACGAAGCCTTGGAGTTGAGCACTGTTGCGGACAACCAGCTCAAAGTCTTGAAGGAGTATGATGCATTTGCACAAGAAAAGGCCAACGAAGCATCTACAGAAGTGTTGCAGGACATAGTGGAGAAGGAGCAAGCAGCCAAAGATATCATGCGCAGCCTTAACAAACAATTTACTATCTTCGCCAACAAGATTCTTCCACCAGAAAAGCAGCAGAGTGTCCCGGGACGGGACACTAGTGAGTCTTAGGGGCCTGTTGGGGTTCTCGCCTTGAAGGTCCTTAATTTTGGCAACTCCGCGGTTTTGGTGCGAAGCTTGTAAGTAGAGTTGCGGTCCAAAATAGTCTTAGGGGCTTCGGGGTTGGGTCGAAGTCCCTCTTTTTGTAAATGACCCATGGTTTAAGCCCATGGTATTATAATAGTGCGCTTGTATAAATAGGCACTTATGTAAAGGAGTCAAGGGTTTTTTTGACAGTTGTTATGTATGATGATTTGATGCGAAGAAGCTAAGGCCTATTTTAGGGTTTAAGGTTAAGTCCCAACTGAGTGCGTCGACAACCTCTGTAGCTGAGTGCACAGAGGGTTTAAGAAGAAAGGTTCTACAACTAAGTGCGCAGTTTGGGTTGTTGAGAAGATATGTAGCTGAGTGCGTAGATCAGAACTGTTGTTTTGTAAAGTGTTGAATATAAACGCAGTTCTGTGGACGTATCCCCTACACTGGGGGTGAACCACGTATATCTGGTGTTGTGGTGGTTCTTGTTGTTTTGTTCTTGTTATGTTTTATGCATTTGATAAGTAGATGAATGATAAAGTAAGATATATTGCTAAGTGTTAAATTCGCTGTGAATTCCCAGTTAAGGGTTAAGCAAGAAACTGTCTTTTTATCTAACTGCAAAGCTATTTAAGTGAATGTCGAAGCTCTGTATTGCATAATTATTCTTAGTTAAGGCTAAAGGTATAGTAATATCCCTCCTTTTCTTGTAGAAACCTGATTTTGTGGAACCCCATAGCCGTTTCAGGTGATACTGCAACCTATTTGCAGGTTGTTGCCGAAAGGGCCAACACTGTGGGTCTGTTTGTTGGTGTAAAGATAAAAGGACAAGAACCCGGGTCCGCCCTAAGTGCCAACACCACTTAGGTATTTCATGGAGCTTTAATGGAGTATTATTTTCATTTGAATTCTATAGGAAGTTCATGTACATCTCAATATCATCTTGTTCTTCTATTCATCTCAATTTTTCTCACCATATTTCAGCTCTATGGAGTGAGGCACACTTAGTGAGCTATTCATCTCTTTGAGGGATCTTATATTGCTCCAGTATTTTGCATTATGATGTAAATGATCCGTTATTTAAGTTAATAAATCTCTTATGTTGAAAATCCAATATATATCATGTATTATTGTCCATTCTTGAAGAAACAATTCCATTTCCCTAATACCTTGTTGTAAACTCTTGCAATCTTGATGGAATCGAATAAATGTGTGCACCATTGATGATTTATGAATGAATGACCTTTCATTAATGTATAATATTGGTTTCATGTTTATTAACTAAGAAGTTTTGGCCATTGGGTCAAATTTCATATCATTTAGAGCAAACTACATCTCGTTTCCCCAAGGGTCCAAAACTAGTTTTTTATATCTGATTGAATGAAGTGATAACATCCATGGGATTTCAATTGGTTATGCATATGAGTCTCTGATAATGTCTTCTACATATCCCTTGCTTCAATTTGAGTGATTTTATGTACATTTGGGAATCCATTTTGACAATTACCCAAGAGGGATTTGAGCCCCAAAATTGCTAGTAAATTCATCTATCTTATTCAGAATTTGATATAGAATTTTAGAACTAATTGGAGGACCATAATACATCCCTGAACATAATAATTAATTTATTATATTATTCATACACCTTATATGAATATTTGGGAGCAATTTGGCTGATTTGGAGACCAAGACACTAAAACTAGTCAAGAGCCAAAATTGTGAAGTAATTGGAAAATTGGGCATTTTAATAAAATTTCCTAAAAGGGGACATTACAGCCTAGGCCCACACATAATACACAGATTCCATTTAAAAAATAATCATAGCATCAAAGGCCATCATTGGCCCACAAACGCTGGATTATACAAATCCACATTTTATATTGAAAACACAAAATCTCTTAAACAGAAGAACAACCATTTGAAATTCATGAGCAGCATTCACGAAGCCACGGAAATGCCCAATGAAGATTACAAGGTATGGTTTTATTAACTAAACTACCCTATTAATGATTTAACCCATGAACTAGTAAATAAAATACAAATAGTAACGTTACATCAGAGCTATCGCAACCATCAAGGAGAAGGCTTAAGCCACTTACGACTTGGTCCTTCAAAGCCATGTTTTTCACCAATATAGCACATTAAAAATACTCAATACATAAAATTCAATGATAGCGTATGTCGGTTCCTAAATCTCTGTCAAATAACCATTAACGCATAATACATATTCCATACACAATAAGCTTGAAAACGACGGTCGTTTATTAAAAGTGCATAGTATCATACATTATACAAAGTATGGTAAATCACAGTGTCTCCACACAATCCCATCTGAAGCCAAAATGAATTCCACACATACATGCCAATGGGCTATGGCACCATTGAAAGCAATGGTGCAACCCATGGCTCAAAGGCCCAAACCATTTATAAATTACAAACCCAAAATTTATACACAAAGCTAAGGGAAAAGTGATTTTTACCCACGGCTAGAAGCCACTGAAACATTTAATTAAAAACCCAAGTCTAAATATTACATGCCGAAGGTGAATGAAAACCCCACAGTGGAACCCCAGAAACAAAAAATGAAGACATCATACAGTCAGGACGAGAGGTAGCAAGTATAGACTTTCTAACAGGCTTACCGTGGCAACTTTGCAACACCTTGGAGTTGATAGCAAAGTATGGAGACACCCCCACTTTTGCTACCCTATCACCTACAACCAAAATTGAATATGATGTGGGTGAGAAGTATGACCACATTAAATGGAATAGTGGAAACCATAGAAATGTTGTTAAACCAAATGGGCTCTTAGCTTTCCTGCAATGGAGGTTTCCTCCCCCCTACATAGAGGAAGACCAAACCCTAACTCAAGCATTGCAAATGACAAAACCATCATGTTCCAAGCCCTAAGCTTGGGGCTGACATGATTTCCAAAAAATTATTAAATGCACCAGCTCGAGTCCACTAATGAAATACCAAATCCACTTTCCATAGTTAAGGTCTCGTTGCATATTTTGTGGCCTCCTTTCCTCTTGCAAATGCTTAAAACCCTGCTAACATATGGTTCCATCTTATGTTATATTTCGCCACCCCATTTCATAATACAAGTGATGGTAATAACTCCCGATTCTATATCCATTTCCAATACAAATACC